>CM069452.1:47112810-47441720 GCA_035610835.1 Ophiura sarsii
TACCTCCTCTTTAAATCCAGCGAAAAAGGAAGACACGGGCTGGGATGTATTCAATGATGTCTAACTAACCACACACAAGCAACTAGACAACATGAAAGTAAAGCCGATTTAAGCTAAAATGGTTTAAAATTTGCATGACTTGACCAGTTTTTTGGTTAAAAGTTTGTGATTATTCAGCCTGCAGACATGGTTGAACCATCATTTTTTATTGTAAAGTACTTTTTTTCCATGTAGGCCTATTCCATTTTCAAAGACATCTTTTTATTTTCAACATTTTATGATCATGCCTATACTAGTACTAT
Source organism: Ophiura sarsii (assembly GCA_035610835.1). NCBI lineage: Eukaryota > Metazoa > Echinodermata > Ophiuroidea > Amphilepidida > Ophiuridae > Ophiura > Ophiura sarsii. The sequence continues at coordinate 47,113,113 of CM069452.1, forward strand.
CGGACTACTAATAATATTATAGGCGGATTTATAATTGAACAAACATATTGAAGCAGTGTTTTGCATACATTGCGTGAAGCGCGGATAACCATGAGCATGACATTTTCAGGCGCGATCATCTATGTGCTGCATGCGTGGTGTTCGTTCAATTTTTAATCACACTATAGGTAGGGATTTCTGTGCAGAAATGAATGTCTCTCTGCTTCCAGAATAAAATGATACTAAGATCATCTCTGTAGGTCAAGCGGGTCAGGAGATTTTTTTCTTCTTCTTGCGTCAAATTTTGCCCAATTTTTGCCTAAATAATGTCAAAATGGCTTGGTCTTACCGTAACTCGCCAGCTTGGTCTTACCGTAACTCGCCGGCTGGTCTTACCGTAACTCGCCGTGTGGTCTTACCGTAACTCACCGTCTGGTCTTACCGTAACTCGCCGGCTAGTCTGACCGTAACTCGCCGGCTTGGTCTTACCGTAACTCGCCGGCTGGTCTTACCTTAACTTGCCGGCTGGTCTTACCGTAATTCGCCGGATTGGTCTTACCGTAACTGCTAGATTGGTCTTACCGTAACTCACCGGGTGGTCTTACCGTAACTCGCCGGCTGGTCTTACCGTAACTCTCCCATAACTTACCGCCCCATAACTCACCGTTTATCCATCCCCATTTATGTGCATGTATTTAGTATTGTTTATCTCTGTATTATTGTTTCAGAAAACACAGCACATAGTTGTTGAATAATAAAACTGACTACAGAAGAAAAACATTTAAATAGATAACTTCCTGGTCCAGTGGCGTAGCTAGGAATTTTTTCAATTTTTCAATTTGCACAGTCAATAAAAAATCGCACAGTCAAAAAAAAATTGCCTTCAATTTGGCTATATAATAACCTTGGTATTTTTTCTCAATTTTTTTCTATTTTTCTCCCCCCCCCCTTTTTTTTTTTAGGGGGTGGGGGGCGGGGGCCCAAATGTGTGTTTTTTTGTCAGGGGGGCATCCCCCCTGCCCCCCCCCCCCCCCCCCCCCCCCCCTTGAGCTACGCCACTGTCCTGGTCAATATTGCATCAACGTGCAAACCGCATCCTCTGTTGCAAACAGTACGATCTCATCACAAATAGACTATACAAACCTCCTAATCACATCAAGGCTCATGTTATTATTGTTAGCAACTATAGAATGTGAACATCTGCATTCATAGCCTATATTTTAATTTGTTTAAACTTCTGTATTCATTTTACAGTAAAAGCCTACATATGTTTGTACTTGTACTGACGTAGTGATGGTAAAGTGAACAAAATCCGAAGGTGTCAAGTGTAGTTTCCAAATCGTCGCCAGTGCCAGGGTGTCTGAAGATGTCAATAAAGAAAGGTGGGTGTTTGAATTTTAAATAAATTTAGTTTAAATGAATTGCCATCCACATTGTTAATATTCATCAGTGATGTCATTTTACATGAATGCCCTATGAGTGTGAACATTGTAACAAATTCTTTGCGCGAAAAAAGCCACTAACAAAAACATTTCATTCAGATCTATTAGGGAGCGTTCATAAACACTTTGGTTGGTATGGCGTGCTGGAAAATTATAGGGGGTTCCAAAAATGTTGATACTCTGCAAAGGGGGGTCAAAAAAGTTTTGAAAACCCTTATAGTTATAGGTCAAAAAAGTTTGAACACTCGTTAATGTCAACATTTTCTAGGGCCTTTGCCGCCTGACCCCTGCTTACCTATGCACACTATTTGTACATAGGTTTCAGTGAAATTTAAAATTCCAAACCCAGATTCACACTCACACAATGTTGTGATGGCATACAAATATAGAGAGGGATCCCCATCTGTACAGGTGGGTGACGGGCCAGGTGCGGCAGCCAGCAGCCATACCTTTCCATAGTGTGTGTGTGTGTGGGGGGGGGGGGGGGGGGGGGGGTGGCAAGTCAATATCTTTTCCAGGAGACGCCGCCAATCCTCAAATATTTTTTGGAAGCAGATTTACTTGCAGATTTACATTTCTGATCATAATCATGAATGTATTCCAAGATACAGAGCGATACGATTCTAGAAATTACTTCAACATTTAGAGTGAATTTAGAGTAAAAAAATAAACTGTTGGGTTAATTTTCACTATATAAAACCATGATTTTGAAGTAATTAGGAATCGTATCGGCCTGTAACTTAATGTATTTTATGATTTATGATCAGAAATGTAAATCTGCAAGAAAATCTGCTTCCAATTCTTTTCTCGAGGATTGAGGGCTGTCCAAAATTCCAAGTTCAGGTAAAAGAGCAGTGGTGCTATGGATTGTCCAAAGGGTAGAGTGTGGGTAGGGGAGCCCCCCCCCCCCCCCACCCCACCCCACCCCACCATCTTTGACTCATTCAGGGGGAATTACACCGATTCAGAGAAGTTTAAATATTTACTTATATCCCATTTCAAAACGTCAGTCAGTGGGAATTGAAACCAAATGTAGTATAAAATAGCAATTTTATCGCCCGCTACGCGCTCGCTCGCGCAGGTCAAGGAATATCATCTTAAGCATGGTCAGTTTCATGTAAATGAAATAAAAAGCAGAAAAGAATTTGCGCTACACATGCATGTCTTTCAAGAACAGATAATCGTGCAAAAGTTGTGTGTGAAGTCTTTGGGGAATGGAGACCCCACCCCTGATAACATGCCACTGGTAAAAATGTGCGAGTCCTGACTCGCTCCAGATTTTGTATCTTCTGCCCTCCAAGCTGTGCCCATGTACAGAATAGAATATTATGTACCGGCCTATGTTTCTAATAAAATTGAGAATATTCTCTAGTAAATCACAGCAATAAGGTCTTTATGTAAAATAGTATAACTATATATTATTAACTATGTTTCTTGACCTTGACAAGAGGTCAGGGAAATGATAAGTTGAGGGGGGCCCTGGGGGGGTCAACAAATTCGGGTTCAGTTATCAAGAAAAAAAGGGGGGGTAAAAAAAATAGGCATAGTGAGAAAAGGGGGGGGGGGGCGGTCAAAAAGTGTTGATGTACCAAAAATAAAATTTGCCAGCCACTCCACCGCCCACCAAAGTATTTATGAACGCTCCCTAAGCCTATTTGAATAATTTTGTACTGATCCCTGCATTTATTTTACAGTAAAAGCCTACTACATGTGTTTGTACTCGTACTGACATACATGATGGTGAAGTGACCATAAACCGAAGCCGTCAAGTGTAGTTACCAAATCTTTACCATGATGTCTGAAGCCCGTCTAAAGACATCAATAAAGGTAGGTGTTGAATTTGAAATAAATTTTATATTTAATAAATTGCCATCCACATTGTAAAAACATTGATCTATGATGTAATTTACACTATGAATGCCCTATGAGTATGAGTGTGAACATTGTAACAAATGCTTTGCTCGGAAAACGCCACTGACAAAACACATTCAGATCTAAGCCTATTTTATTAATGGTAAGACGGGAGTCCCAACAGATCACACACAAAAACCGCAACAGGATCCCAAAGGGATACAAGAGGGAAGTGATAAAATGTAAAAGTAGCATATGTAAAAGATCACTAACCCAACTGCAATGGTGGGGAACAATTTATACAAGAAACACCAAAAGGGAAAGGAAAATACGAAGAAAAAGAGAATACACTACACTGTTTTCTTGTCTGGGGGCAGGGCGATCAAAACAACAGATTGATCGGTCTGTGTGCAGTCCCACCTAGATTGGGCTCGTTCTCGGGAGTGTTTGGTTGGTAGCCAGTGGTCCCATTTTGGTTAGGTTATATTTTCTTGGGGTTTTCAAACACTCCCTCCCTGTAATTTCTTGTTTTCTTTCTCAGCCTGGTATCTTGACCTGCACTTAGGTCATTCAAGGTCCTCCACCCCACTTTTCTCAGTCTGCCTGTGTTCTCCAGCTTCCTATATTACATCATCCACTGTATTGTGTTATTGGCCATTATCCCACTCCTCTACTTATCCTTTTGTTCGATAGCTTATCCAGCTTTACAAAGGGAAAAACAAACATTGATCAGTGATGTCATTTACACTATGAATGCCCTATGAGTGTGAACATTGTAACAAATACTTTGCGCAGAAAACGACACTGACAAAACACATTACGTTCAGATCTAAGCCTATTTTAATATTTTTTTACTAACTGCATTTATTTTACAGTAAAAGCCTACTACATGTGTTTGTACTCGTACTGACATAGTGATGGTGAAGTGAACATAATCCGAAGGCATCAAGTGTAGTTACCAAATCTTCGCCAGGGTGACCGCAGATGTCAATAAAGGTAGGTGTTAAATTTTAAATAAATATTAAATAAATTGCCATCCACATCATCGTCCAGGGTTGCACAAAGTGTGTGAGCAGGGAGCACCGCTCCCGGGAAATAATGAGCAGAATTGGGGAAATAATGAGCAGAATTGGGGAAATAATGCCAATTGGTAAAAGAATAACTATTGGGGAAAAGGGTGAAAAAAAAGATGAAGAGAACAAAATTGCAACTTTGGGTTATGAGTTGTGGTTGCACAGGTATACTAACGTGTTTATTTTTTTTCTCCCCAGTAGCGGCGCTACAGGGGGGGGGGGAGGCAAGGGGGCATTTCCCCCAAAAATAGTTTTGTGCCCCATCCCCCACTTTGCCCCCCCCCCAAAAAAAAACACCCAAAAAACAATTTAAGTTAAAATAAGAGCAAATAGAAAAGGCCATTTTTTCAAGCTTCGCGCACTTTTTTTTACTAAATTAGGTTAAATTAGTCAACATTTGACAATTTAGCGTAAAATGCCAAAAACAAAATATCCACGCTTCGCGCACATCATTTTTTTCTTCATGCCCCCTAAAATTATCCAAATGTCAAATTATTACTATGGTACTGGTATATATCTATATAAACAACACTATTATAGCTAACATTGTTATCTGATTTTTATCAAACCTGTAAGTGTAGGTGGGGAATTGTTAAGCTCAAAACCTTGCTCCTGGGGAAGAAACAACTTTGTGCAACATAGAATACTAAATACGTTCAATCTAAATAAAATTTGTTTATACATGAATGTGCCCCCTTAGTAAATATAATTTGTATCACCACATGTATATTTGAATTGTTTTATGATGTATGTGATCATTTCAGCGGAAGAAATGATATAATAAAAAATTATAAATAAGAAGAAAAAACCTTTGTGCAACCCTATTGTAACCATTTGATAATAATATTAGACGTGGCAAGTGACAATCATTTCTTGATACATCAGAAGTCTGTTCAACAGAGGAGAGGATGATATTATGCACAGCATCAAAGGCAGCCTATGATTATTTAATGGAAAAATACTTTGACTTTGGAAGTATCTACCAAGTATTTAATTATTTCTTACTGTTTTGTATTTCCACTTCCAGAAATCTACCTCCAGGACAACTTGGCCTTCGAGACAACTCGGCCAACACAACTCGGCCTTCGATACAACTCGTCCACAAGACAACTCGGCCTCCAAGAAAAACAAACATCCAAAGTTATTGGAAAGAAGTTATCAACTGTACAAATAAATTTGAATTGAATTGAACTTAAATCAAAATTAGAGTTTTGATTTAGAATACATTTGAAATTGAAATAAGAAATATATTTCAGGCAACACAAGAATATAAAGCCACACATAACTTTGACCAGTTGGTATCAAAAAAATGTCAATAAATTGATGAGTCATGCCAAATGTTTGAAGTGTTGTGTATTTATATTATAATTAGCCTCTTCTTGCCATGACATTTATTGCAGGTATGGAAAATACCCAGCACCCATGTTTCCCTGGGTTTTTGCAGTTTGCCAAAGCTTTAACTGATGAAACATGTTAAGAGGAGTTGCTGATTGTGGCATCTTTTCATCACTACAGCCTTAATGACAATATTCTAGTCATAATGACCAGAACTAGGAAAAATCTTATTTTACTTGGAGATCTGTGGTCAACTTGACTAAATTCTTGTCGAAAGGGGCTAGATATTTCTAGTCAAATTATAGCATGATTGATGTGACTAGATTTTTTTAATCAAAATGACTAGACCCTAGTAAATTCATATCTGATTCGGCAATATAGTCAAATTTGACATCAATTCTCCTTTGTTTTGCAATGGGTGTATCATTTGGAATTATCTATCCGAGTCATTTGACTCACTTTGAAGTGTGTCCAACTGTCCATTGACTCACTTGAATTGTTAAACAGATCCGAGTCATTTGACTTACTTTGAGTTTGAAGTGTGTCCATTGACTCAATGGAATTGTTAAACAGATGTGAGTCATTAGACTCACTTTGAGTTTGAAGTGTGTCCATTGACTCACTGGAATTGTTAAACAGATCTGAGTCATTTGACTTGCTTTGACTTTGAAGTGTGTCCATTGACTCACTGGAATTGTTTAACAGATCCGAGTCATTTGACTCACTTTGAGTTGGAAGTGTGTCCATTGACTCACTCGATTGTTGAACGGGTCGCCTCACGGACAAAAATGAATACCCACCTAAGTGAGTAATGTGACCCACGTAGGCAGGTCAATTGACCTATTTAAATAGGTCACTTGAGACATTTGTACTTTCAGTGAGTAATGTGACTCGCACAAGTGGGTCAATCAATTACCAATGACCCACTTTCATACCAATTATACCTACTTACATGGGTCATTTGACTCGCTTAAAGTGTGTAATATGACTCGCATACATTCTGAAAGCGGGTCGCCTCACGGACAAAATGAATACTCACGTAAGCGAGTCGCTCGACTCAGAAAAGTTTTCTGTGCATCCCTATTGAAAATCACGAATCTGATCATTCTAAACAGTAATGCAAACCTCTTTCTATAGGGTGATTGTCACTTTTGAAACTGGACCCACGACCATTGAAATGACAATAACTCCGCTCCGCAACATCGTATTTCATCGATCGAGGTGTCAAAATACACAGAACAAAATTATGCACTTAGATATTTGCTTTGATTAATGCATACCCTTTCGAGCCGTTACATATTGGATCATTTCTAAGTGTTTCGATACTTTTTGTGAGCAGTTTAGTTTAAAACGAGATTTTATGCGTCGGTTGTGATCAATTTTAAGGAACCTTTACAACATAACACCATATAAGTTATACAGAACAAAATCATGAAAATACATTATGACAAATGTGTAATAAAACTCATTCCAATTGATCAAAAACAGAATATATATCTTAACACATAATGAGACGCTGTATGAGCCACACTAACGGATGTTTACAAATAATGTTTGTTTTGATCACAAACATTATTGCTCTGCTACCCTTAAGGTCAACTATCGCAATTTGAAATAAATATCTCAGAGAAGGAAACCTAACATACATTTATTACAATCAACAATATTGGTTGCTCAAAAGTCTACACGAGACGAATCTGTATAATTATTGCACCCGTAGGCTGTCTAGCAAGCGTGCGACAAACACTTGTTTTCAGATAGTACAACGTTATATTACACACAATATCGGAGGTACACAAAAGCCGCTCTGGTAAGAACAAAGAGTCCTAATTTTAGAGAGAAATTAGTTCTGCCTTTTCTGGAATTAGTACAGACTGCATCGAGAAATTATTGAGACTACATCGGGACTCGATACGTTACGTTAAAATAGACATTGGTGCTCGATATCGGGATCGATACGAGGGCTATGCCGGGACTAATCATATATTACTCGCTGCCTTCAAAGACAGTGAAACCTACAGGAACGGTGATCTAAATATCTTTGCTGACATTGAGACCTGCACTATAGGTGGTGGAACCGTTCCTCCGTATGTCATTGCCACATCGCAAAAGCCGGACATCGTTCTGGTTTGGTCTACTGAGAAAAAAGTCATCCTCTTTGAATTTACCGTGCCATTCGAACCCAACATTATTAATGCCCATCAAACAAAGATCGACCGATACTCATCTTTGGTCTCTAACATAGTTGACACAGGCTTTGATAGCTCATTAATCGCCATTAAGATCGGCTCAAGGGGTTTGATTGACACGGACAATAAGAAGAGGATCACTAGTATCTTCAGGCAACTGAAAAGCTCCACAAAATATTCCGAACTCAAAAACAACATTTCAAAATCCGTTCTTACCTCTTCATATTGCATCTACAATGCCAGACATGAGTCGGATTGGAACATCCAGGAACTCATTTAGATTTTGTGTGCCGCCATGATAGGTTTTTTTAAATATATATTCCGTTGTTTTGCTTTCTATTAGGATCAATACTGTATTCATTTGTATGTTCTTGTGTTATGTAACTTCCCATGCCTGGGGTCAGAATAGGCCCTAGATGTTCTTGGGTTTGTGTGTTTACTTCTTTATTTTAATGAAGATGATGAAATAATAATTTATGTTTACTTTCATCATATCAAGACTGATATGGAGACTTTATCGATTACTCGATACGACAAATTTACTTTTTTTCTATAACATTGACATTTTGATATCGAAATAAAGGCATGTTTTCTCAAAACATCAGCAAAATATCAGGTCTGAGATATGTCTCCTTTATATGCTGCAATCAAAACAATATTGATATATTCCAATATACGTACACTTCACCAAAATATAAGCTTCCATTACGTGCTGTAATTAGAAGCGCTGGGAATTTGAGCTCAATTTATATATACAATTTATGTAGAAATCCTTCACATGGAATAGAAAACATCATGTGAACAAGTCTCGCGTCTCACACACCTTTAAGCAAACTATCAAATCTGAAATCACACATGTGATAACAAAGCGTGACATATTATATGGTATGCCAGCCGTTACCTGTTGTTGAGTGTCTAAATGTTATATGTGCATACGACTTTACCGTTAGTGATTTATTATAAGAAAAGACATTAACAACCAATTAATTTATTTCCCGTCAGTCATCAGTACGGGTTTTGGCGGTTTTCCTTTTTGCATTAATAGACGTGACTGTTTGACATGCTCTATTTATTACAACATCAGACATACACACTCTAAAATATTACGTTGACAAGCACAGTGAACGGACTTTGTACACTATCACCAAATATACAATTGTTGCTTTAAAAATGCAATCACTTTGTACGTCACAATTCAAAAGAAGTGTTGGAGAACGTTCAATCACCGTGCTGTAATTTGTCACCGAGACCGTATGTTATTATAGTCAATTAGTTTTGCTTGTGTTTATGATGCTACGACTTTAAAAATATACAATAGCGCGCATGTGAGCGAGCTGTATTGTTATTTAGTGTATGGGAGAGGGGGCGATGATTGTATCTTAATGGGTAAATCATTAGGTGTTGGGGGTCTAAACGAAATAATTTCTACCACATTTGTGAATTGCCTTTGTCATATCAATGTCAAACTGTGATTTACTAGGGATACATAATCGTCGGTGGTATTACACAGTGCCTTTGATTTTAAAACTACGAGTTTAGATATATATAATAAAGCACATATATAGAAGCGAATTATGTTGTCATCCATCGTATGAGGAGATTGTATTTAAAAGGGCAATTCCTTTAATAGAGTGGGCGAACTTTAACAGAATGTTTTGATCTGATTACTTATTTTAAAATGCTATTCTGCGAAATTAAATTTAATCTCATATTTTTCGTATGATGACCAATAATAAAAATCCCCATTGACCATACCAATTCCATCGGCCTGGAATTGAGTTACCTCGCATAATTATGTGCCTGGAGGTTGATTGACAGAACATCCATTAAAATGGATCTCAATGGTCAATACTAATTCTCTGTATGGGCACCAAGGACTCCCATACAATCACCAGAATGCCTCGCGGTCATCATATGACAGGCGGTCTTTTATTCTCCTTTTTAAATTATCGGTTTTACTTAATGGTACTTAAACATGAACTGCCAGATATGGTGTGGAACTGACGTGGCATTCTACGTAATCCGTCTTAGGAATAAACCAAACATTTTAGTTTAGGCAAGCAAGAACTTTGAAAAAAGAAAGAAAGTTATTACTAGTATGACTTGTTAACTTGGTGTAGATTCATCAGGATTGTTCAGATAATTAGTAGAAAGTTTGATTTTTCTTTTGACAAATCCATGGTGTAAAGTATAATAAGCTTATACTTACAATTTACGCGTAACGTTTCATGCTCACTGAGCACTAACCATGTTATCGGGTGGGAGGAGGCCAAGGTCATTGATAAGGAGGCACACAAAAACAACGAGATGGCTGAAGGAGGCCATCTGGATTCGAAGGAGAGGAAAGTCGACTCTTAATAAAGACGACGGGGCCTACCAACTCAACAACATCTACGACAAGCTGATCTCTTTACCGCCCTCTACTTCCGGCGGTAATCACTACAAAAAGTCAGTGAAGAGGTCAGATGTCAAATAGTCTGATGAAGTGCTCAGTGAGCATGAAACGTTACGCGTAAATTGTAAGTATAAGCTTATTATACTTTACACCATGGATTTGTCAAAAGAAAAATCAAACTTTCTACTAAGTATGACTTATTATTTAAATAAGGCATTAAGATATTACCATTTCACATTGCTTCGGCTGATAATATACAGATTAATAAAAAGGTTTGCAGAAGATTTAGAGAACTCGAAGAAATATTTTTACCGATTCCTACTCTATGCGATTTATTGACATCAAATTCATAATTCCCAGATGTGAACGAGTAATACTAACCCACCTCACGCCCATTTTGTTACATGTCTGTCTGTACATGGTTTACGAGGATATGACTATCAAACTATCCCCAGGGTTTTTCACACTGCGCATCGTGCTGGACACCGTTACCAGTGCGCTGCAGAGGCGTGCAGGTTGCGGTAAATAGACGTTGTCCTTTAAGGATATTGTGCCTTATTTGTATTAATTGAATTGATCTTAAAATATGATACCTAACTTTAAAGAATAATAGATGATAAAACTGGTATTGTTCCAAAAAGTATATGTTTCGAAAGATGAGATCAGTTTATCAGCAATATATTTATTTGTATTGAATAGTTTTCAAAATATACACATGTGCCTTATTAAGTTATTATTACAACGAGAATGCACAAAAGATCAATATATTTAATCTGTAGAGGGAAACACACGTAGAAATCACTCTGCCTTGGTGTAAACAAGTAATATTATGTGAACATGTTTTTCTCTCGTAATATCCAAATTGGATTTAGCCTGCTTTAAATCTCAGATTCATGTCCTTAATTTCACTTCATACATTATGTTTCGAATAAAAAATATTTAAAATATTTGAAGAAAATGATTTTAATGTTTATCAAATCCTATTGGCTATATTTGATTGATATTCTAATGTTTGGATGAGAATATTATGGGAATACTAGATCACTCTATGTTAGCACTATACTCATGCTGATTTGGTGGGCTATAACGTAAAGTATATCTTACTCAATTCCGGCGAGACAGAGTTGGGCTGAAGTGTCACACATATTATCAGCAAAAACCTAGGGCTAATTACACCAACATCGTACACTCTACAAGCTAAGGGCATGTTTTCCTAAGATAGGTGAAATTTTAGAGCAATGCTATATTAGGTTCAAGATTGAAATGCTACCCAAAATTATATATAATATATATAACTATACAATTATATTAATCTGAAACGCAGTAACTTTTAGACTACTTGAGAATTGTATGAAGCCACTTAGCACGTAATAGCAAATCTAACACATACGCATTATAACACAACTATAAGGCTACAAGGGTTTAACACGTTCAACATACTCAAGGTCATGTAAACCTATTTCAAGAATTCAAAGTATACCTCTTTTACCCATTCGCGATATTGTTTGCATAGTGATGTCTATGGGCTCATTACCATACTGCTTGGGTATTCGTATAGTACTAGTACATGCCTAAAGTATGAGATAAAAAATATCTACATCATTAAGGAGTAAATAAAAATTATGTATCTATATAGTAACAATATGTTATAAACCATTCCATTGCCTTTTAGAGAACGTTTTCATCACATTAAATCATTCAGCTCATTACCCTTGTCAAAATGTTTGGCGATGTATGGATCATTCACATAACTAAGAAAGTGTTGATCTGGAAAGTTTGAAACGATCACAGCATGATACGTACTTTATATTTTCCATGTATTTTCTTGTCTTAGCGTTATAACCTTTTATCATACGATTGACAATTTGAAATCATGTCGTCGTTCTGTCTGTCAAAATCTACAGCTGGCCCTTCAACATGTATTAAGTAATACTTCCTATGCATTACCTCTTTAAACATGTTCAAGGGTCAAAATTACATCAATCTAAACCTTGTAAGTGCGCTTGCCCCTGAACATGCATAAAGCAAAACTTCCTATGCATAACTATTGGGCAGTATTACTTAATGAGAGCTGGAAAAACGAGGTTTTGATTGATCAGCGATGATGTGCAATTTAAGAGGCGATTTTACATTATATGTATAAGAATAGAAATCAAACATCAAAACTGAATACTAATATGACAATTAATTACGCTGTCCCGGTATTTTGAACCAAAATATACACGTGTCAAGATTTTAGTCAAATACATACACATCTCCATACCCTCTCTAGCTGGAGATGTAGCAGATATACTGCTGTTAAACGGCTAGTCAGGTGTCCTACGGATGACCTCCCTTTCCTTAATGCATTCTCTAGCACTCTACAGTAAAGTTTTGTCTTACACCATGTCTTAATTAGCTACTCCTGTGGTACATGTATATCGTCAAGTATAACAAGTACAAGTGATACTCATGTCACGCGGGGCGGCGTGCCGCCGCGATGGGGATACAAGGATGCACCATTACATTTACAGGGATGGTGGTGCATGGTTGAGGTGGCATTGAAAATGAAGAAGTTAAAGATGTAAAAATGAGATTTTATGGGCTCTTTGTGTCAGATTTTACTCGGTTTTACGGCTTTACACCGCACACCTTTTCACAGAGACAGATTCATGGGTTCATGGACATATTATATGGATATATTAATAGGTGTGCAATAAAACCCATTCTACTTTATCAAACAAGATCTACATCTAAACATATAATGAAACGCTCTGAGTCACACCAACGGATGTTTATCAACGATGCTTATATTGATCAAAATACACAGTTACAGCTCTGTACGCGTATGCTTAACTCAATCTCAATTTAAAATAAATATTTCAGGGACGGAAACCCATCACCAATATTGGTTGTTCGAAAAACAGGAAAGTCAAAAGGGACACGAGACTTATTAATCGCACCTATATATTTATAGACGCAGGCCCGTAGGGTTTGTGTAGCAATCGTGCTACAAAGAACAAGTTATACAGAACGTACAAAGTGTATCTCTCACATTTTTTTTTAAATGTACACTTCAATTCAATTGAGAGAAGATGCCTGATTTTCTGTAAAATTGTTGTTGGTACTGCGTCCTACGTGGTACAAACGTGTGTAAAACTGGCTTTGTCATTCGTCCTTTGCACGGTCCGCCATTTGCGAAGAGAGCCTCGAACCGCATTGAATGAGACTATTCTATAACATTATATAACTAGTTCGACTCCCTCTGCACAATATGACTGGTCATGCAGCGAGACATTGTGAAATGATGCAACACTTTCATTTAATCTCATTTCAGCTCGAGGCTCTCCTCGCAAATGGCGGATCCGTCTAAAGAGCGAATAGTTTAACGTATCTTCCTGATAGCAAAAGCTAAGGTAAGTAGCAACGTATTTAATGATTTCGGTTTATACGCACTTAAAAGGTGTCTCACTGGACCCAATGACTTTACCCCATTGAACCTGAAATTATTATATCAGACGAATGATTATCTCAAAATTAGGTACACTGGACCCGAGGTAAGTTTCCAGTTTTGAATGATGTTTTCTTCTACCATATACAACCACTGGGTAGTTGAACACAAAGTTTGAAATAAGATTTCCCATATAGAATAGAAAATATATCGTCGGTGTATTACATAGTGACGTATAATGTGTACGTCACTATGTTAAAACACGCTTTTTATTAGCTTTATTGTACACCAAATCAATGTTTCGATTGCCAATTTACTAATCAATATTTGGCTTCGGGACTTTTGAAAAATTATTAAGAAAACTTTATTTCAAAACAATATTTATACATCCCATAAACGACCAAAGTTTACCATAAGTCACTATGTTATCCCACCGACTATATGTCACTATAGAATACCACCAACGATTTGTGCATACGCACAAATCAGGCCACACTCCTTTAAGCAAGGAATAGCATAACTATTTGAAATCTTATTGTCACATCAACACGTGCCATATTATGTGGTACGCTAAGCGTTATCTGTTGGTTAGTGTCTTTTTAAATGCGTATGACTTGTACGTTAGTGATCTACATGTATTATAAGAAAATACCTGAGTAGCAACCAACTGATTTGTTTCACGTCAGTCATCAGTACGTGTTTTGGCGGTTTTCCTTTTTGCATTAATTGACGTGACTGCTTGACATGCACTATTTATTACAACATCAGACACACACACTCTAACATGTTACGCTGACAAGCAAAGTGAACGGACTTTGTACACTATCATCGCCCTGTAATTATTTAGTATCGCTTTGGATTGTGACGGCGAGCTATAGTGTTATTTAGTTTATGAGGGAGCGATGATTGTATCCAAATGGTCACAATCATATGTTTCAAGGAAATAAAGTCATTTTCTTCAAAAAGACCTACATCTCATTGTAAACAGCCATTGAAGTTGTTGTTTTGTTGAAAAAGGGCATGTATCATCCCGATTTAATTCTGGATACAGGCCCTTTTGCAACAAAACAACAATTTCAATGGCTGTTTACAATGAGATGTAGGTCTTTTTGAAAAAAATGAGTTTGTTTCCTTGAAACATATGATTTTTACCTATACATTTCTATATCAAACTCATTTTTGAAAAAAATGCACCATAGCCCTTTGCAACAAACCTCTTCATATATAACCTATTTTTTTTGAAATATCGTTAACTTACTTATTTTAACAAAGTCCCAGCACCAAAAATTAATTATTTAATTGGTAATAAAAAAACCAGTTTGTGTACAAAAAAGTTAAAGGTCAACCAAAATGGTGATTCGTGTATGTTTTATTCAATGGAGGATATTGTTTTTTAAAAAAATACAAAAACAATTACGCTTTAATATTGAGAAGGAAACAAAATAAAGAGTTTCTGAGCTTGTATTTGCATCATTTTGACGTTACTAACCTGTAGTCCTATACGTTACAGGTTTTACTCAGACTCGTACACTTAACCTCAATAGGTCGATAACGTAAGCATTCACTGCTAACTTTTTGTTTGTTCAGACCTATCGACCGAGTCCCAGACGGATACCGAGTTGGGAGTTGACCTTATTGACCACAATTTACTCATTTCCAAGTTTGTACAGAAAGGAGTGAGAGAATCAATCATTCCATGGATTTGTAGTTTTATTTCTGGTAGAAAACAGTGTGTCAGATATAACCAAACTCTGTCTAAATACAAAAAGTTAAATGGAGGGCTTCCACAAGGTACCAAATTAGGTCCTTTGGGTTTCCAAGTTATCATTAATGATGCAGCTTCAGATGCTGCTGCCAATGTGTGGAAATATGTTGATGACTTAACTCTTGCTTCAAATGTCACTAATTCTGCTAAAAGCACCTTGCAAGATGACTTAGACAGTTTTATTAATTGGACCAAAAACAATAATTTGACACTTAATCCATCCAAGTGTCAGGGGCTTCAAGTATGTTTCATGCGGGACCCTCCAACACCAACTATGACTATAGATGATGTTCCCCTTAAGTTTGTGAAATTTGCTAAAATCTTAGGCATTTGGCTTCAAGATGATTTAAAATGGGAGAAGCAAACTAAGGAAATGCTCAAAAAAGCTAATAGCCGCATGTACATGCTCCGCAATCTAAAAAGATTTGGCTTTACTTTTGAAGAACTTGCAATTATTTACAAAGGCTATGTTAGACCTTTGTTGGAATATGGGGATGTAGTTTGGGGATCCTCATTGACATGTGACCAAGGTACAACTCTCGAGAAAGTGCAAAGAAGAGCTTGCAAAATTATGCTTGGCAAACAATACAGCTCATACACTGATGCAGTCGAAAAATGTGGATTGGATACTCTTTCTGACCGTAGGAAAAATCATAGCAAAATATTTGCCAAATCTCTGCCAGATTGTAACCGCACTAGTAACCTCATGCCACCTACGAGGCAATCTGTGCATGGCAGGGAATTGCGCAATTCCAATTCCATTTCCCTTCTGACTTGTAGGACCAAACGGTTCAGAAAGAGCCCCATACCATATTTTACTGACCTGTTAAATAACAAATCCTAATTGTTCTTTTACTCATGGTGCAATATAATATTATAATATTATTTTTAATACACCGGTAATATTGTTGATGTTTCTTGTGCAATATAATGGTGTGTTTTTATATATATATTTTCTTAGTTTGCCTAAATGCGAGTGAGGGCGTCCAGAGACTTGTGTGTTTGTTAGGGTTGTTTGATGGGGGAGGGGGCTGTGATTCGTGACTGTGGTGTGGGTGATGGGTGAGCGAGCGAGGGTGGGTGGGGGTGTTCATCCTTTTTTGATGTATGCGACAGCCTTTTTTTTGGTGTGACTGTGGTTTGGTTGATTGTTTTCATTTTTTTTTATGTCTTCTTTATGATATTGTATTGTTTGGTGTTTTAATCTTTGTATTTTAATGTATTTTTAAATCTGTCAATAATGTACAATTTGACCGTTTGGCCACAACACATTATCAATAAAAATGAAATGAAATGAAAAAAGTTACACCTGTTACGTAGTAACGCGTCATCCGCATATATAGTTCATCCCACACTAAAAAAGAAGTACTGGCAATTATGATTGGTTTTCTTTTTCCCTGGACAATATTTAAGAGAAATTAGTTTTTCATTATATTTTTCATAAAATGCTCTATCGAGTAAAGCATACTTGAATCACAATTTTGATTCACCTTTAATACAAATTGTGTTTTAACATAGTGACGTACACACTATACACCATTGTGTAATACTACCGATGTTTTAACAAATATATACCTGAGGGTGAAAGCAGGTGGGAATACGGTTAATTCTCTATTGACCAATTCAATCTTTAGGAGTTAAGTTACCTCGTATAAATATGTGCCTAGAGGTTGCAACTTGCAATGTGTTAACAACATAATGATTGATAACATACGCTTCTAAATATTGCGCCATAATAGTCAATATCAACTCTCTGTAGGAGTTTAAAAGAAATCTTTGACATCGAGCAGCATGCTTCACCTTTGTCATATGACCGGTGTATTCAATTTCATCTTGAATATAATGCGTAAATAGAATGCTTTTTTAATTTTCAATCGATATTAGTTGAGGATCATTAAGGAAACACCCAACTGCATATAGTGTGACCGAAATGGCTTTGTACATGATTAATATATTGAGAGTGCAGCATCTTGTGTCCATTAGTTGATAATTTATATAAACAATATTCTATAAGCTTGCAAAGAATTGAGCAAACCTGAGGAAATACAGGCCAACCCAGTCTCCTCCAGCATGTCAAATCAGCCTATATCAGACTGAATCCACCTCTATAATTATTCAGTCATTTGTCTAGAATGGAATACACCAGTGCATAAACTATTCTTTAATAGTAAGTAATCAGTCAATGATAGACTAAATATGAAAGAGACCTGGTTGGCCGAGGTGCACTTTATGGAATTTATTGGGGGACAATTCATAGTGTCTTCGTGTAAACAAATCGTTTTAATCCATCTCATGCCCACTTAGCCAAAAATATCTGCCTGTGCCAATATTGCTTGCAGGTGTCCACACTACACTACACCTTGCGGCAAACATAGCGGCTTCAGGGGCGTGCAGGTTGCGGTAAATAGACATTGTGTGGCATATTATGTCGTACCTTGTAATTTATATTTAGGATTGATGCCACGATGGCGATTAACAACTGTGTTAGCCGAGTGAGAATAAACTCTAATAGCAATATGTTCCTATTTTCAAATAGGGTTCACGTGATCATAATTATTTCGAAATATCTTGCGAATTACAATGTTACTCAGCTTTCATTTTTGGATTCCTTTTTTTTATTTTTAGACATGGCTTTTCCTCCATTTTCCTCACATAAAATCTCTAATTAAAGAAACGAATTTGATGAAATCCCTTGGATATAATATAATTCTTAACCAAATTGAGCATGAGTTGTTATGGTATTTCATATCGTTGTATAATGTCTGTAACCCTGTAACCATTTTAGGGTGACAGATTCATTTTGAGGGCGACCAAAAAGCAGGGATTCCGCTCGCTGATCATAGTTTTGATTCTAAACAAATCCATGTAGGTTTTGGACAATGGACCATGATATAGTAATGTATTTGTTAAGAGATATTTATGGAACATTTATTCAATTCCTTTGCTATTCAAAATGTACTCTATTTTCTATTGGCAAGGATCCATTATCACTCTACAAGAGGAACATTAAAGAAATAATGAACGAGGAAATTCAAGATGAGAAAAAGGAAGCTCTAGGTCTAGGACTTATTATACTCACTTCTCGCTAAAAACGTGTGCGTTCAAGCGCTTCATATCATACCGATAATAACACCGACATTGTATAATCTGAGAGCCAGAACGAATATATTTCCAATATCGACGAAATGTTAACACTGTCCATGCGGCATGCGTCTGCAGATGAAACTCCAAAATGTCACAAAATGTTTCAAAAATGTCCAAATTATTAAATTTCATTACCATATTTGGAATCATTATGAGAAATGCATCAAAATAAGTATACACATGCCTAGTATAGGTTCAATAATAATAATAATGATAACAATAATGTTACCGTTCTTATATAGTGCTTTCCACAATGCAAGCACAGTCCCAAAGCGCTTTTTGGCCAAATACTTGAGATAGACCTTGAAAGTTGGGAAAGGTTTCTGTAAAATCTGTACAATTGCTTCTAATTCTTAAAATTAGATTTATCGGAAAACAGTAAGTTATCGCCACTCTAGAAGATGCTATAATTACATAAGGCTACATTTAGTACGTAATAGCATTCTGACAACATACACATTACAAAATAACTGCTAGATTACAAGGTATGTCGAAACGTTTAAAAGGAATATAATGTAAACCTAAGCACTATTTAGTGATATTGTTTGCTCAACAACGAGAATGTCTACAGGCTCCCTACAACATCACTTTACACCCGTAGATAACACCATTAAGGTCCGGTAAAACAAACTCTGCCAAGTGGAAGCTCAGAGTATAGCCGAGTACACGGATACCTGTGATACGTTAATATCTTAAAAACATAATACTGCTTAATTATTCAATATCAAATGCCATTAGTCATGCTGTAAGCTCACTTTAAGGGTATTGCCAGTAATTGCTTTTATTTGTATTTCTCTCATATCCCTATCAAACGCAGCGTAAAATTCGATACTGGTAAAATATAAACAAAATAGTTCGTGCCTCGAGACCATGTTATTGCGATCATTAATGGAATATGCACCACTGCTTGTTATGCTTGATGGGACCATTCCGTTTGACGCTTCAGATTTCCGCCTTAGATAACTGTATGATTGCTTTTAAATCATTCAGCTCATTAACCTTGTCAAGTGTCTGTCTGACTGTCGTGATATAACCGTAACGGCACGGTGTTTATATGAAAAGTCTGGGATGCTCATATATAGAATTATATGCATATACATGTATATCTTGCAAGTGTTTCTTGTGATAACGTGATGGTCTGTACTTGTATTTTTGAGACTGCAATGGTTTATAACGTAATGTAATGTTCGTATGTATCATTTGTGTCAAATACAGAATAACACGGTGTCAGTTCAAACTAGAACCTGTCTACCTAGATACAGATCGATGAATGCATGTCACAAATATACCAAGACCAACGAATCCACTCCTTCAGATAGTAGACAAAACGGTATACTTTGAGTATCACTACTAATTGATGATAAATTGGAGTTCTTATTCAGACTTTCGATGTAGCAGATACTTCTGATGTTAAAAAGGCTAGTCATTGTCCTGCAGTTATCCTTCATTACTTAATGCATTCTCTAGTATTCAACAGTCAAGTGCTGTATTGTCTTACATCGTGCCTTAACTAGCTTTCTCTCGTGGAGCAAGTAGAGGTGACAGTCATGTTAAGCCGCTGCGTGGTGTGGTTTGGTGATACACGGAGGTGACATTATATTTATTGGTGTTGATGTATAGATAATACTAAATGTTGGGTATCAATTGGACATATACTAATAGACTATCACAATGGACAACTGATGGACCTCAGAGTTTTTACTCTACTGACAGCCATCAACAAACTTAAATTGCCTCAAAATGCCTTATGTCCTCAAATTCATACCAATTAATTTACATTTTAAGCCTTCTGACCAATCATCAACTAAATAAAGTAATTTACATTGTGTGTACATAAAGTACAGGCTTAGATTTAAGGGAACATTAAAACTTAAAGGGGCATTGAGAGATTGCCGAGAAAATTGAAATTTGGAAACAATTTATGGGAAAACGGTTGAATGATGACGCTAGTTTGAAACTTGGTTGAAGCAATTTATGTGGTGTGTGTGATGCTGATAATTTCGATGTGATTTACATCGAAATTACCAATCGTGAGATTTTACACGATAGACGGCGAATTATGGTAAACGGTGTCCGATGGTAGTTAGTATAAGTATTACGTAGGAGCAACAAAATTGATTTCCAGAAAAGTTGAGGGCGCACTCCCCATACGTATATCTCAGTGCCCCTTTAATACTGACTAACATTAATTCTTCATTATTGCATCGCCTCATTTAACCCCCTGGGCACTACCTGTCTTTCGTACAATAATTCTCATTGGTCAATTACATGATATAATCATTTTGATGACCAATTACAGTTTTGCTTATAAATATTTTATGCTAATATTTTTGAAAATTGTAATTATTCTAACGATGTCTCTGATTGGCACAATATTTGACACATTCTAAATGCCAAACAATCGGCCGGTAGTTCTCAGGGGGTTAAAACTCCTAGATATGTTCCATGTTAAACAGTAAATTGGCAATTCAATTTTCCAACAGCGGCAACATCACGTAATACCAGAATTATAGTTGACGATGTTATGTCAATTTCTTTACATGTATCATGTTTGTTTCGCTCTGTGACTTCCTATCCGAGGAATACATATGAAATTCGCCGCTACATAGATTTTAATGCATGCAGTCGTATTGCCAGGTGTCTCATTTTACCGCGTCTTGACTGTGTGGTCATTTACATTTACACTCGGATCAAATGCAACTCGTAGTGGCAGATTTCAACGCCTTTGAAATGGGGCTGTCAAAATAATTGTTATGTTAGTGAATATCTTAAACAGCTTCACTCGCTTCCACTCATTACTCGATTATAGTATTGTATACTCGGTCCAGACAATCTTACTCCACGTTTTCAATATGCAAATCAACCCGTCAGGTTTCACAACAAAAACATAATAGATACTGCACTTGAGAAACTCCATGAAATTTAAATTCAAATAGGCTTTGCCCCAACAGAAGTCAATGCCTTGTCTTAAGGATGTCTTGTAAATCAGCATTTTGCCGATCCATGCTTTCATCTCTGTAGTAATCTGTACATGTACAGGAAAGAAAAGGCCAACAATGTTTTAAGGTTAAATTAGATACAATTACCGATGATAAAATATAAGTGCACCCCGCGTATATCTCTCTAACCGTTGTAACACCTCCTATACTGTGTCAATTATTACATATTATACTATGTTGTCTCAGTCAACATAACTGGAAGTTGAATAATCCACTTCGGCAAATTAATATCGCCAGGGCATTGACGTGAGCTACAACACTATATGGCATTACTTCTCTTGGTATGAATCATGTATAAGAAGATAAGCATTTAAGTTCCACACAGCTGTTTATAAATGAGATTAGTTTAAGAAGCAAATAAATTAGATGCTTGCATGTTTTGGCTTATCATTGGTGTAAGACAGCATGGTTTTAACCTAGCACAAAATCCTCTATTGACGGATTAAAGGATTATTCCGTAATGAAAGCTTTATTCCGTAATGGGGTCTTTATATTATTCTAAATTATGAACGTCTTACACCAAGGATATTCTTTATTTATTTTTAAAAATCCTTTAAAATGTTCATGATTAAGTGTATGAATGTCCTTTTTTAGGAACTTACCAAAATAGCAAGAGTTGCGAAATGTGTAAATAATGTGACTTCGTTATAGCGTCATTAGCACTGTGCTTTTGCGAAGATTTAGAACGAGCCGAATAAAAATGGATCAATAATACTAGCGAACGACTAAAATTAGATACTTTGTATCATGCGCTTCTAAAAATGTTATACATGTATATTATTATTATTAGTGTTATATGCTTAGGTGTTGTTTCCGAATCCGAACAATGCAGTTTATTCCGTCCATTGTGTAAACGACGTTAAGGCAATTCCGTCCACTGTTTAAACGCCGATAAGGCGAATTTGTAAACAAAGCAAATTCCCCTTATTCCGCAATTAATGTAAATATTAATACAGTCTGGTCTGGTCAAAACATAAAAGGTCGTCGGGCACACCAGACTCATAGGTCACTCTGACGTGCAAAGATTTACATCAGTAGGAGACATGTAATAGTATGGATACGATCATCAACAATATTTGCAGGTAGTGAATGTGTAACTAAACTAGGACATTCAAATTGGGGCACGCCGCACGTCACACTTTTCATCGTTTAAATCTGGCAAGAGGCTTTTGAACTTCATTAGCACTGCATCTCGGACAGTAAAGGCTCTGAACTTTAATGAGTGTCAAGTCTCAACAACCGACGGTTTCCATCTATCTATTCAATGGACCATTCAATGTGTCTGGTACTAATATGTTTTATTAAGAGCAAACGTAGGTTATAGTCCGAATGATCGTAGTAATTGATACTCTGTAACTAGAAACAACTCAAGCTGTTTGACGCTTTGAAATATAAATGTGGAATTATTCTTTACGAAAGGAAGAAATAATCCGTGATTTTGATAATACTTGAATGTTGAATTAGAGTAACATTGCTAGCGAGTCATGCATTTCAACACAGCTGACAAAGATAACAATCCTTTCAGGTTGTAAACACGATGTACACAAAAGATCGGGGTTTAGAAAAAATCCTGATTTTCGGGTTAATTGCGAATGCGTCTTTTTGCCGTACAAACGTGTGCATTGATATTGCCATAGTTCCTGGTCACGTATTAAAGACTTACACAGGGTGTGATACAAAATATTAAAGGTTAAATAACTCAACGTGCCAAATGTGCTACGTTACCTGTTACTGTTGTTGCGTGTTTCTCTGTGTCTCTCGTTGTCTCTCTGTGTGCATAAGACGTCCGTGATGTATTATAAAAGAGCGGTGCAACAACCAATTAATTTATTTCCCGTCAATCATTGGTGTTGGTATATCATGCAATATAACCATAGACCGTTAACTCAATTCAAGTAGGCGGACTTTGTACTCTATCATCGCGCTTTAAAATGGTCAGACAGAGCCCAAGTTATTGTCAATTTTATTGCAAAGCTAGGGGTGTACCCTTATAAAAATACTTTATAACATCAAAAATAATTAACATGCGGCTATTAGTTTTACCATGTACCAAACAGATTTGTAAGAAATATTTCCCAAATTTGAAAGCTTATCTCATGAATTAATGTACAAATAATAGGCATGTTTGTACTTATTTTAAAGTATTTGTTCAACATTGTTTGCAATTTTGGAATGTCGTCTGTAGAAAATACAGTACCAAATACATCTTTTCTATAACAATGTCATTAACACTGAATATCCTTCCAAGTTCATACCATGGAAAATGCAATGATGAATGCAATTGTAAAATGGGTGAAAGCGCTACTGACCAATTCAAACATTAAGTTTGGAGTTAAATTTCCCTACTTGACTATACCTTGAGATTAAAACGTATTTACAATGATGCTTAATGAGATATCATAACAGAAGATTTGTTGATCAATACCAGCATGCCCCACATGACCCGTGGTTTCTTTTTATTTCCAGTGGAGTCCCTTTAACACTTTCCACGCGGCTATTAATTTTACCAATGCAATACAGAATTTTCAGAAACCTTTTCGTAATTTTCAAAGTCTATTTAAAGGATTACTGAACCAATACTAGGCATGTTTGTACTTAATTCAATGCATTTTTCATGGTGATTCCAGATATAGTAATAGAATTCAACAGTTATGACATTTTTGAAACATTTTGTGAAATTTTGGAATGTCGTCTGTAGCCGCCTGCCGCGTGGAAAGCGTTAATATTGTTAATCGATGTCATTCGCGGATCCTTAAAAAAATCAGCTGCATATTGGCGCAATGAATGAGACCTTAATCCGCTGCTCTAAATAATTCAAACTCGGTTCTCCGTCAATAATTTAATGAAAAAAGCTTTGTGCTACATATCTGTATGTGGGGTTTTTACATTTTAGAACTCCAATCGATTACCAAAAGGTTGATTGTATATTTACTGCTGATGTATCTCGTGGAAATGCCGTATATTGTAGTCTAATTCTTTGATGAGCATCCGACTTGTGTAATTTAGACTAAATAAGATAGGAACATTTTAAATAATTACTTAATGACAGAGATCAGAGAAACTCGAGGAATTTCTACCTGACGTTATGTAATTCATTGGCAGGAACATTACCAAGCTATAATATGCAAAATAAGAAATGTTAACAAATGTTTTTGAACTACTCGGGAGCTTAAATGTCTACTCTATAACTTGTTATGCCTGCGTAGGATATACGATGACTAGACTCCCAAAGTATACCTCCGGGTCTCGGCACGCCACGCTAAATACAATTACGCCTGTATTGCAGGGGCGTGCAGGATGTGGTAAATATACATCGTATGGCACAGATATTAAGGAACATTTAACCTAAATATCACGGTGTCAATTTAACAAATATGTTCCTCGTATGTAAATATGCAATGGCGACTTGATTTTCTTCTTTTTATTCATTTTTCAAGTTGATGAAAATATCTCCGGTAATGCCTTAGTAAATATTGAAATTGGTAACAATTTTTCTATAATAGATCCTCATTCAATACAATCTTCAATTCATTTTGATTGCACTTGAATCATGTGCCATTAAGTATCCAAATTATAATTTGTGTTTACATATACAACATACAATAGATTACTGTTTGATAGGCCGCCGAATCATGGCCTTGAGATAGATCGGTCGAGCACGCGGTAGCAGTAGCTAGCAGTTTTAGCGATTTATTTCCTAGCACTCTATAGTCAAGTTTTGTGTTGTCTTACACCGTGCCTTAATTAGGTACTATTGTGATATATTAATATCGCAAAGAAGAACCAGTACAATTAATAGTCATGTCACCCCGGCGCGATGATGAAACCTTTCTATTCATGGCGGTGTTGTTGTAATGTTGAAGTCACATAAAGTCGTGTTTCACGGAATAATTGAGGCAAAGACGTGTTGTATAAACTGGACACTAGTCGTGTCACAATCGCGAAATATGCATATAGATTACCACAAGGATCAATTTATGGAACTTAGAGTTTTACTATGTTTAGGCCTATAGTATTCTAATTGGCGGTTTCTTCAACAAACTCAAACTGCTTTACCATATGCATACTGATGACGTTCAAATTTATAACAGTATTACATTTTGTACCGTCTGACCAATGTACACAAAATACGTGTTTGGATTGAAGAGAAAATTGAAACTGAATGATGGTGAATTATTTATTACTATATACATCGACATAATTAAAACTTCAGATGCCCCATATTTAATAGCAAATTTGTGGTGAATGTATTACAACAGCGGTAACATCACGTAATGCCATCTTTTTCTTTAAATCATTCCAATTTTATTTAAAACATTGAAAAGTAAACATATAAAGCCAGACAAGAGGATGGATTTGGCAATGGGCCTTTCACCATCATCCGCAGGCATTGCACAAAATACATTACGATCAGACACATACAAATGAAAACATACAAAGCTGGAAATGGATACCAATTTAAAACTGTGGGATAAAAGGACCAAAAGGGTCATGAAAGCCTGCTTTCCATAATAAAAGTATTGCACTAAACATAAATATAAAAATTTAGCAATGAAATGTGCCCAGAAAAACACTGAGAGGACTGAGGATATTGCACTAAGTAAGCAAGATATAATTAATTCATGCTCGATGACCATTGTTTGTCATATTTGGAAAAGAAAATAGAATAGGAACATGTTATTGCACGCTGACTCAAGGATTTTAACATTTTAGTAGACGCCCGTGTCCTCATTTTTTTGCTGGTGGAAAGAAGGGGGAAAATTGATTGTAGGGAACTCTTATTTGAATTTGAAATAAGGCCTCTGGAACAAATTTCAACACATATGAGCTTGGTGTCATAACCCTGTTCTCGCAGGTCACTGGCAAGGCCGGCGTATTTATTGAGTTTGCGATCATGAGCAGCATTGATGTTACGCTCGAACGGAATAGTAAGTTCAAAAATAATAATCGACTTTGTGCCTTGATTGATGAGGACAAGATCCGGTCTTTGTTGGGTAGGGAGGATGTCGGGCGGAATTGTGGTCCCGGCAATTTGTGTAGCCCCTTGAAGGTCACAGAAAAACTTCCATGAGGGATCACTAACATCACTAAGGGTGTCCAGGATTATGCGGAGAACAGAGTTATGACGCCAGGTGTAGCGCCCTTGGTCTAACATGGTTTTACAATTATTTAAAACATGGTGAAGTGTTTCTTTGTAGCCACAGAGGTCACATTTAAGTTGGTTCTTTTACCCCAGCGGCTCAGATTGTTTTTGGTAGGGAGTGAATCCAGAAAAGAGTTAAGCATAAATTTCATGATACCTTTTGGAAGATTAAATTGACGATTCAATGTCAATAACTTCACATAGATCATCACTTTCTCGCTCTGTGACTTACCATTATATGAGGAATTGCTATTGCACTCGTCGCTACATGGATTTTAAAACCTGCAATCGTATTGTCAGGTGTCCAGTTTTATAGCGTCTTGACTATGGTACACTGAGATTAAATGCAACTCGTAGTGGCACATTTCAACGCCTTGAGAATATGGCTGTCAAAATGTATGTGCATCAAAAGTGTTCACTGGCTTATATAATGTGTATTCATAACTAAACTCTCCTTCGTGTGTTTAAATGTATATATACTCAGTCGGGACAATCTTGCTCCCATTTTGCATTATTGATACAGGCAACATAAATATGATGATAACACTGCATTTGGAAGTGCATGTATTTTAAAGTGTGCATAGGATTTGACTGATATTCCAGTAACAGAAGTCAATGCCTAGTTTAAAGAATTCTAGAAAATCAGCATTTTGTCGAACCCTGCTTTCATCTTTCTGCAATTATGTACATGAATGAAAAAAGAATAATGTTTCAATATTAAATTAGATACAATTACGATTACACCGCATATATTTCTCTAGCCGTTTGAACACCCCCGACACTGTGTTAATTATTACATATCAGATTATGTTTCTCAGTAAATATAACTGGAAGGTGAATGTCTCACTTCTGAAAATTAATATCGCTAGGACATTGACTTGAGCTAAAGAACTGGGATATTGCTACTCGTGGCATTAATTATGTTAAAGAAGATTAAGTTTCGCACAGTTGTTTATTGATAAGATTAGTTTAAGAAGCAATATAATTAGATGATTGCATTATTTTGCCCTTTAATGTTTAAATATACATAAATTAAGATTTGACCAGCGTCACTCGCACTGGGACAGCGAAAGCAAAGGTATACTCTGAATTTACAGTGATATATAGGATCGTGACCGGTGAGAAAAGCGAACAACTCAAATTGGAAACGTCAATCATATCTGCCTGACGGTTTAGTTATAGAGTTTGGTCTGTTTAGGATATGAAAGTCGTCGAGCACACCAAACTCATTGGTCGCAGGGAACATCTAGTAAGTATTCGATCATCAATAATATTTACAGGTAGTGACATTGTTACGTCACACTTAACATTGGGCCATGTCACACGTCGTTTAGATATGGCAAGAGGTTATATGTAAATTCATTAGTAGGCCTACTGCATTTCTTATATCAACCCTAACCCTCCTACATACTACTAAACGACGCTGCTACATTCTGGTACCGGGCGATTGACCGGTCTGTTTCGTGCCACGCTCCACCGGTTGATCATTGAGGCTGACTCATATAGCTCAGTCGGTAAAATCTCTGACTTGCATATACGCAGCCCGAGTTTGTTCCACGGCGCATGCGGAGACTGATCAAATTTGACCTGTTTTTCTCCCCTGATAGTATAATTCACAAAACACGCGTGAAGAGTAAGGGTTACAATTCTCACCTTTTTCCATGTTCCCTTAAAGGCTCAGACCTTGGCCACATTAACGTGTCAGATGCTTATGTTTTATTCAACACTAATATGACAATTTAAAGATGCAACAGCATACGTTATGATTTGAATGATCTAAAGAGCTAGTAACGTTTTAAAGACTTGAACAGGGTATGACAGGGTATATGTGGACCAATTTTGATGATCCTAGGTCATTTCACTAAATTGGAAATGCGTTTTAAGTGAAAATCACCTTTTGATTCCTAGTGACCCCTGTGTGACCTTTGACCCCAAACTGTGAAGACCCTATATGAAGGTTAGGTGGGGGGTTCTGCTCAAATGTGCTGCGCCACCTGTTACTGCACTCTGTCAGCAAAGACGTCAGTAATTTATTATAAAAAAAGAGCAGTGTAACAACCAACTAATTTATTTAACGTCAATCATTGGTGTTGGTAAATCATTTAATATAAATCAAGACCGCCCACTCAACAAGACTACGTTGACAAGTTAAGTTATCGCACTTTGTACTTTATCATCGCGTTTCAGCTTGTCAAACAGAGCAGAGTCTATTGACCATTGCACCCCCATTAGACTTTCTTTGACTCATAAATCTATTCTGCCTGTATTTTCCGTTAATAAAACATCACAGCACTTTACTAAATCATAATGGAAATATGCTTCGAATTAAAGGAACTTGTCAACATATATTTTAAAATATTCATCATGAAGCATACCGTACTTTAACACTGTAAACGGCGTAACACCGTGTCAAACCATGGAATTATATTTATAAACAAAAGAAAACTCAAAGAATAAACTGTCGGATTAACCCGACAACTTATTTTTTAAATTTGATTTTGTGGTAATTAGGAAACGTATTGCTCAGTAACTTAGACGATATGTTAGTTTCATGTTTAGAAATGTAATTTGATTCACCAGAAAGGAATTTAGAGGGGCAAAAATCAAAGATATAGGGCGTTTCTTGAAAAAGATCGCATAATACACTCTCAGATTTTAACCAACAGCTGTTGGTTAAAATCAATTGTGTGGTTCACCTGGTAATCTCCCGTTGGTTAACCAACATGGTTAAAGATTTTAAACTTTGTTCTGAAAGTGTATCCATCTAACGTATTGTCGTGAAACACCTAATAGAAATAGCAGATGAAATTAAAATACACTTAATAAGGGGGGCCTCAAGGAAGTCACTTTTTGAATTTTGTGAGTGCTGTAATTATTGAACTATGACTCAAATGTATATAAAAGTATACCTTTTTGGAAAGGAAATAGGTCAGAGAATCTGAAATCTTGAAATTTTGACCGAAAAGCTTTTTGGTCAAAATTGCAAAAGATATTAGATTAGGTTTTTTTTAAAAAATCGTCCCTAAGTTAGTGTCTTTACATCATAAACTAGCAATTTGGGAATTTTTTACTCAAAATTATTTTTGTTAGCTTTTTGTAATCAACATTTTTGTTCAAAATTGACGCAAAATTTGGATTCTCTGATCCATTTCCTTCAATAATTACAGCACTCACAAAATTCAAAAAATCAATTTAAAAACTTCCTTGAGTCCCCCCTTAAATGTCATCATAAGAGAAGTAACGTAAAATAATATTTTCAATGTCAAATAAGATTGAATAACATTTTAAACACTGTCAATTATTACATGTTATAACTTGAAAGGTAAATGCCAGAGCATTGACATTAGCTACATTAGTGGGACACCTCAATTACGTAAAATGGATTATGTTTAAGAAGATTATCATTTAGTTCCTGATAAATAAGCTTAGCTTCTAGCGCTAACGAAATACGTTTCATACTTTATAAAAGTTCATCAAATATAAAGTGTTTGCATGAAATTAGGAAATTATGAAAGTAGCAATAGTCGCGAAGACTTGAGCTTCCTGAGTTGAAACGTGACCAAACGATAAGCGAACAGATACAACTATATCAAAAACATGACGGTCGTTGGGCACACCAGAATTATTGGTCACACCGATGTGCAAGTAAACGATACATCGGCTGGTAACATGTAGTTAGAATATAATAATCAACATTATTAGCACTTGAAATTGGGGCACGAACATACGTCGATGAAATGTGGCGAGGCGTTTTGGGGCTTTACCTGTTACTCTTAAATTAAAGGGTCTGCCCTTTTTAGAGAGTGTCAAGTCTCATCAACAGACAGTTTTGATCGGTCTATAAAATGGCCCATTGAATGTATCAGATACTTACACGTTTATTCAGCACTACACTAACATGGCAATATAGAGATGCAACAACAGAGTCATTGATGAATCTTATACGTAGAGCAAGCTTAGTTAGAAACAATGTGATGCTATCTCCGGCATGGCAGTGTTTTGGCGTATCTGCTTCTGTGAACTTTCCTGCGTTTGTTTGCATCTATTGATTATTGCGCTTTAATTGTGTTTTGATTTTTACTCATGTTGTATATATTTGTTACTTTGTTTTTGTAATTTAAGGTTGTAACTTATGACTGTTTTTATCTTTGTGCGGCGCATTGTGTTTCCTTGCGGTTTGATGTGCGTCTTTTAAATACCTGTTTATTAGTATTATTATTATTATTATTATTTTAAAAATGTTTTCGATTTATATTTTAAATAACGCAATAATTGCATTTTAAAATGTAAATTGATTTTTTTGTTTAAATTCAGTTATTTGTGATTATAAAAAGTTGAAATATAATAGTATAAAATCCGAAAGCTGACAGAGAAACACGCCAACAAAAAAACGATTTATATTTTAAATAACGCAATAACTGCATTTTAAAATGTAAATTGATTTTTTTGGATTAAATTCAGTTATTTATGATTATAAAAAATTGAATTACCCTGCAATGTAATGTGACAAAGCGATCGTTCATCGTTTTACAGTAACGATATCTTGCATTGCAATTTTGAATAATCTCTCTTGATGCTTACCGGTATGGATTAAGCCAGATATTTCGTTAAGTCAGGGAGGTCAAATCAACGTACTTGTCGAATCAGTTTAGAGTAATTTTCCTGGTAACGATAGCGTATGTTTCTAGAAAAGATTAAACAAGATATTGTATCACATCTGAAAGGTTAAAGTACTCAACGTGCAAAACGTGCAAAGTCACCTGTTTAACTGTAATTGAGTTTTGCTGTGTTCAAAAGGCGTTGGTTATTTATTATTAAATAATAATAATAATCAGTATTTATATTACGCCTTTTCCAAATGGCTCAAAGCACTGTAATTTTGCTGCTGGTGAATCATCAGAATCAGGTCGCATCAACTAGGGTGCTGCCAATTTCTAGCGCAAACCTATCCGCACTTAGATTGTAACATCCACCATTTTTCAATGCAGCTCCCCAAATACCATTGGGTCAAGGAAGTTTTTGATAACCGAAACAATTGATCACCAATTTTGAAAGCAGGAGGAAACCGGAGAACCCGGAGAAAACCTGCGAGGGCGTGCATGGATCGTGATAAACCAAATGCACATAAAGCCCGGTCGTGCACAGAATTGAACCCGGATTTGATTGGTGCAAGGCGAGGGAACAACCGCTGCGTGAACAACCCCATAGAGTGATCAGAAAAGAACTGAGTAACAATTCGTTTCCTGTTAATCATTGTTTTTCGCGTTATTTTTTTTCGTTAAATAATGCGTCTATTTTTTTTAACATAATTCAATATAAGACGCCCATTCTATATGTTTTATTGACATAGAAAGTTAACGGACTTTGTTCTCTATCATCGCACTTGAACTTGGTTAGACAGAGCTCTATTTATGATCAATGATATTCCACTTATTATTACTAGGCCTTATTATTACTAGACTGATCAATTATTTGTCTTTCCCCAGAGTAGGCCAGTGCACATAAACGCTGAAACCAGAACAAAAACGTATGAATAATACAAAAAATGAGGCATAAACATTGACATATACATTACAACTAAATCCCGCTCATAAGCAAGTATGTGTGTCTTGAGTTGTGAGTTAAAAGACCAAATTGAAGGGTAACTTCGGACTTTAAACTATAAAGCTGATCAAATCCTTACCAATGGCAAATTTAATGATTGCAGCAGTAGCGCTAGTGACAATTTCAATCATTCAGCTTGGAGTTAAGTTACCATCATGACTTGTAAAGTCGCTATGTATGTGTGCAGTTTTTAAAAATCTAGAACACCAATTGAAAACCAAATGGTGGGCCATATATTTACTCGTGATGGATCTCGCTGATGCGATGTAATCTGGTTTAATTCTTTGGTGAGCACCCGAGTTGGTTACCTTAGAATAAATAAAATATGAACATGTTGGTTAATGATGAGTTAATAACATAGATTTGTTATTGTTAGAGGAACTCGGCGAAATTACGACCTGAGCTTAGGTTGTGTGTTTTATTAGCAGGGACATTACCAAGCTTTGATACGCAAATAAAAAATGTTAATGATTTTATTCCAACTACATGTGAGCTTAAATGTCTATCACCTGTTATGCCTGCGTAGGTTATACGTTGACTAGACTGCATACAATGACTAGACTACCAAACTATCCCTCCGGGTCTCTGCACACGCCACGCTAAATACAGTTAACGCTGTGCTGCAAGGGTGTGCAGGCTGTGGTAAATTCACATTGTATTGCATAGATTGTAAGGAATGTTTGCCATAAATTCCATGGGGGTAATTAACAACTGTGTTCTTCATACGTCTACATGATGTTCTCTTTAAATTAAGTTGACGAGAATATCTTCGGTAACCCCTTAGAAGAAAGAAAGAACGGTACTTCAAGAATAAAGACAGGTTATTATAATCTCTTCATGTAGTATATACAGACTTCGGACAAATAAAAAGACTTTCCCATAGTTTCAACATACTAACAACTTTATTCTTTGATTGAGTCAATGATCTCTCAGGCTAACCACTCGTTATATATCAAGTATTGCTTTGTTAATCATCAATTTACGATATAGGCCTATAGGGTAATGATGACCCATATGTACTATGAAAATTGCCTTTGTATTAGGTCAATAAATGTGATTTTTTAAAATTAATGTGTCAGATACTTATGTTTTATTCAACGCTAATATGACAATTTAAAGATGCAACATGATACGTTATGATCCGAATGATCTACAGAGCTAGTAACATTTTAAAGACTTGAACAGAGTATGACATAACATCTTAAAAGTTAAATTACTTAACGTGCCAAATGTGCTACGCCACCTGTTACTGTACGCTGTGAGCAAAGACGTCAGTGATAAAAAGAGCAGTGTAATAACCAACTAATTTATTTCACAGCAAATAATGTTGATTATTATATTCTAACTACATGTTACCTGCCGATGTAATCGTTTATTTGTACTTGCACGTTGGTGGGACCAATGACTCTGGTGTACCCAACGACCATCATATTTGTGATATACAGGGTGTCCCTAAAAAAAATTTGCACATGTTTGCGCAACTTGTTGACCATGAAGTCCTACAGTTTGGTGTAATATGTTTATACACACGAAAAGGGAAGACACTCAGCTTTTAGATGCCGTTTATTTTATCTGATTTGGATTTGTCAATCCTGAGATATGGACAATTAACTAGAACTACCCAGAATCGATGTTGTGCCACTTTACAGTTTCAAAGATACAACTTCCAATTGAACGATTGCCCTTCACCAGTGTTATGCAAAATAACATTTTTGTATTGAAATTGAATAGGTTTAAATAATAGAATGAGTGCCTGTGTATCCAAGCAGAACTGAATATAATAGATGTTTGTTACATGATTCGAACCAGTCCTTTTGACGAGGTTTCACAAAATGTTTATTGGGCCTACATTTTCAAAACAAGACAGACGTCCATATGGCTGGGTGCGGCCTCAATTTTCAATAGACATGATAGAAGAGGGTGTTCATGGTCTTAAAATATCACGAAACGAGAAGTCCAGCAGAAGACTCACCAGAGAGTTTGCCATTCATTTCTCAAACACTCAGGTACCATAGAATACACCTATATAAAAAGGAGTATTGGAAATGCTTGGTAGATGGTATGGTACAAGCACCAATATGAATAAAGAACATTCTGGAAGACTAAGATATGAAAAGTGGCAGGACACAGTAACACATTGATAACGTGCGGCGTGCACTCAGAGGGTCCCAGAATAACTGCTCGTAGAAATCCCTTACCACATATTCCAAGGACATCATTTTTGTTCCTCAGCCTCTTTTAAACAATTCTAGTCAAATGCCCACCTCAATGTTTCAAGACGATTGATGCCCATGGATAGACCAATGTTAGTATCGTTTTGACGCTCATAATCATTTATTTTGTAAAAGTGACACAACGCCGATTTTGTGTAGCTTTGATAAACTGGGTATATCTCAGGATTAACAAATCCAAATCAGATCAAATAAACAGCATCTGAAAACTGAGTGTTTTCCCTTTCCGTGTGTATAAACATATTACACCAAACTTTAGGACTTCATGGTCAACAAGTTGCGCAAACATGTGCACAATTTTTTAAGGGACACCCTGTAGTTGTAGTTGTTCGATTGTCCTCTAATAAAAGGGTACAGTATGAACAAGATGATGAAAAAATAACGGATCTGATCCCATTGATTTTGATGATATATAAAATTTAAAAAAACTTTGGGCATCGATGGGTAATAATCATTTTGGGACAGCCTGTACTACTTGTCGAAGAGGATTAGAGTAATTTCCCAGGTAACGATAGCTAATGTTACTAGAAAAGATTAAACAAGATATTGTATCACATCTGAAAGGTTAAAGCACTCAACGTGCTAAACGTGCAAAGTCACCTATTTAACTGTAGTTGCGTTTTGCTGGGTGCAAAAGGCGTTGGTTATTTATTATGAAAAGAACTGAGTAACAATTTGTTTCCTGTTAATCATTTGTTTCTTGCGTTATTTGTTCGTTAAAAGATGCGTCTATTTGTTTAATATAATTCAATACAGACCTAGACGCCCACTGTATAAGGTATTTTGGCAAATAAAGTTAGAGGACCTTGTACTCTATCATCGAACTTGAACTTGTCACACAGAGGTGATGCTAAGGTCAATTAAAATACATTTTGAGAAATCTTTCCTAGAATTATCAATTATCTACTTTCCCCAGAGTAGGCCAGTATACGTTGTGCACTGGCCTACCCTGGGAAAAGATAAATAATTGATTATATTCCATTTTTAATTGACAACAATTGGTGTATATTTCAATTTATCTTATGATACACCTGATAGAAACTGCCGATTGAATTAAAAAATATCCTTAATTTATTTTATTTCAAGAGATTGAGGAAATCACAGAGAAATACGTTTCGTTAACAAAATAATTCTTCTGTCACTTTCAAAATCCTATTAAATCCTTACCAATGGCAGATGAAAGAGCGCTAAACTGACCATTTCAATCATTCATATTGAGTTACCCTCATGACTTTAACTGATGATAAAAAATGATGATTGATGGTTTATCCAAAAAAGATTTCGTGACCAATCCCAGCATGCCTCACTTCCGTCACGTGATCAATGTTTTTGTTAGATTCAGCCATATAAGCTGTGGAAAGCCTTTAATATTGTTAATCGATGTTAATCGATGTTCATTAAAAACAGATGCGTATTGGCGCAATCAATGAGACTTTTGCTCTCAATAATATTCTCATTCAGAAATCGGTTCTCCGTCCGTATTCGCACAAAGATAAAAACAGAGGCATTGTGCTATGTTTGTGTGCAATTCAAAATCTAGAACACCAATTGATTACCACATGGTTGAGCGTATTTACTGCTGATGCATTTCGTTGATGTTATACTGAGTATCCTGGTGTACCTCTTTCATGAGCACTCGACTTGCAATATGAACATTGTGGTAGATGATTAATTAATGACATATGTCAGTTATTTGTAAGAGGAACTCGAGGAATTTTCTATCTGACCCTACGTTGTGTGGGGCATTTACATAGCTTTGATATGCAAATAAGAAATATCTATTGGTTTTACAATATACAATTCTCCAATTTCAAGGTCTATCTCAAGGATTACTGAACCAATACTAGGCATATTTGTACTTATTTCAATGCATTTCTTATGGTGATTCCAAATATGGTAATGAAATTCAATAATTTTGACATTTTTGAAACATTTCGTGACATTTTGGGATGTCGTCTGCAGATGCATGCCGCGTGGAAAGTGTTAACCCATGTTTTCCCAACTATATGTGAGCTCAAAAATGTTTATCACCTGTTATGCCTGCGTAGGATATACGATGACTAGACTACCAAACTAGCCCTCCGGGTCTCTGCACACGCCACGCTAAATACAGTTAACGGTGTGACGCAGGGGTGTGCAGGCTGTGGTAAATTCACATTGTATTTCATATATTTTAAGTAATGTTTGACATAAATGTCACGGTGGTTATTAACAACTGTGTTCCTCGTGCGTAAATACGCAATGTCTACATAATATTCTTTTTTAAACTTCGCTTTTGAGATAAGGTTGATGAGATATCTTCGATAATGACTTAGTGATTCAAGAAGAAAGAAGGGTATTTCTAATCTCATCATGTATATCATAGAGACTTCAGACGAATGAAAAGACTTTCCAATACTTTCAACATACAAACAACTGTATGGAAAATTATTTGGCTGAGGCAATGATTTCTTTGGCTATAACTACTCCAGTATTACTTTGTTAATCTTCATTTTACGATATGCCTATAGGGTGATGCTGACACATATGTACGATGAAAATTACTTTTTTTATCAAGTCAATAAATGACATTGAAAGTGTTCTCAGTTTCAAGACAATATGTGTAATCCTCGGATCTATGATATCACCCTACCCCCCCCCCCCCCCCAAAAAAAAAAGGAAGCAAGAAACGATTTTGAATCTGAATCAAATAATTTGTTCAGCCCTTGGCAATTTGCCACAGCGCGAAGAAATATCAAAAACAATTTTCTGTCGTTTTGAAATTCATCGCTTAACCCAGAAAATAACTGATGTCAGCACATTAATCATGTAATACCATTTGCTTTTCTCCATCAATCAAATGTTTCATTCATTGAAGTGAAATAAAATGTGATATAGTATGGGTTTCATTTTAATGTTGTCTCTTTGCCTTTTAAAGCTATCAATCTTAATTTTCTGATTACTTATATAAGAAATGTGTTAAATGAAGTGCCATATATCATGTATATTTTACGTGTAATATATTTTACAGCTGGAAACAAACAAAAATCGTAATGTATATTCAAGATCGGTGGAAAATTAACACAATACATAGACGAGGGCACAGATAGCAGTGATATGTAACAAGATAATATTGCTTAAGTTTTTCTATCGATTTCACTATCGAAGGCCACCAGTCGTCCTGGCAGCTTGCTTTAAGGATATTGCAAGAGTGGTGTAGATACGGAGATAAGTAAATGCTCTTATTTGTATTTTACTTGTATGCTTTACAATTTCACTTAAACAATAACCTCTACCAACCTCTAACAAGTAGTATCTAGACTACCCTATCTATCAGAGGTAAAATACAATACTCCTGAAAAAACAGCCGCACTCATTCATGCAATATGAAACACAATACGATGGAATACTTAAAATCATGAAGTGAACATTTTCATTGGCCCTTCAAATGTCTCCCTTAGAGAACTATCTGGTTTATTTAATTGAATCGTTGAGCTCATTGGCCTTATCACGTGTCAGTCGGTCGGGTGATCGTTCAAATAACCCAGTATAGATGTAGACAATTTAGTACGGTCGCAGAGTCATAACGAAATATAAATCTGTCATGCTTCCTTATCTGTGAGTGGAAGTGAACATTTTCATTGGCCCTTCAAATGTCTCCCTTAGAGAACTATCTTTTTTTAAATTGAATCGTTGAGCTCATTAGGCCTTATCACGTGTCAGATACAAGGCGCAAACATGAAGAAAATACAACAACAAAATGAAACAAAAAGGAACACTTTCAAGATAATCCTTGAGCATGGACTTGAAAAGATTCACACTGGTGACGTTTCTTGTGAATACAGGCAATCTATTCCACATACGTGGAGCCACTCCTGAAAAGGTTCTATCCCCAGCATTCATGTCTTGGCATATCGCAGTCATTTATTGGATTTTACCTGGATGTACGGGAGATGGTGTCCCCGAGTATTTCATCAGGTCATTTCGCCCGAATATAAGTCTTAATCTCGATTATATGACTCAGAGGAGTTTGTTATTCATAGCGAAAAATGCCAATATGATTACATAATTCCTAACCTCATTGTTTCGGCGTCACTTATTCCCTGTATGTCTTTCAACTAACTTGTCTTTATGTTGTTAAAAGTGACATCCAATGTTATCATCAAAATCAACTATTTTAAGATTTAAAAAGTTTAGTTAGACCCAAATTCACAAAATGGCATTTTTGCATACTTTGACTATCACTAATTGATAATAAATGTGTGTTTTCGATGTATCAGACATTTGTGATGTTAAACGGCTAGTCAGTCGTCCTGCAAATTGACCTCCTTTGCCATAATGCATTCTCTAGCTGCACTCTACAGTCAAGTTTGGTATTGTCTTACACCGTGTCTTGGTTAGCTACTCTTATGAAATCTCTTCAAGTGGAATAAGTACAATTGATAGTCATGTCACGCCGCCGCGATGGTGATACAGGGACGTTCCATTATAGAAAAGGGGGTGTTAAATTGGTGTCGCAGCAAAACTTGACAAATAAAACACTGGGCATGTCACGAATGTGAACTATACATGTACAAATATACTACTTCAATGATTCTTTTTTATGCTGATGAGATTCAAATTTGTTCCCGTTTTTATTGTTATTGTTATTGTTTGTGTACAGATGTTTCACACAGTTATCAATACAGCAATGCACTACACAAATTCTTATTACAATGTTATTTGTTTAACTACATATCACATAGTAATGAATCCCATTCGTTGTTAAATTTTTCACTGTTCTCATTTTTCATAAAAAGTATTTTTGGATGAAGCATGTGAAGTTGTTTCATAAACGAAGTATTACAAAATGATCAAGTTTGGATGCACAGAAAATTATTTTGATAGACCAATTTTAATGTCGGTGTGATCTATTAACTTTGAGTTGTATTTGATCCGAGTAACAGAACATATTTGGCCTTTACTCTATGTCTATGAATACATTAATGATCTCAGACTATCTCGCTTCCAGTTGTTACTAATGCAGATGAATCCAGCCTGGTGTCCCAACAATAACCCTATACTAAAAATCTATTGGAATTAAAAAACCTTTAAATTTAATACTTTAATATATGCTCGTAGTGGTTTGGCAGTAAAAGAAGTGAATACCTCGTTTAACATAATTCATTATACTAGTTGAGATGATGACATTATCTTGCCGATCTACGCTTTCACATCTGCGTTATTCCTTACCGAAGAAGAGTTCAGAATAGATCAAATAACATTATAAAAGTGTACACAGCGTCAAATCCTCCAACCGTGTAAAAGTTAAGTATACCGTGTTAATTATTACCTATCAAATTCTGTTTTCTCAGTCAATTTAACCTAACGTCAAATACACTCCTCCGGCAAATATCTACAGGACATTGAACTGTTGAATTCAGAACCTTGATACTTCATAAGTACGTGAATGAATTATATTTGAAAAGGTTTTCATTTTTCACAGCGTTACTTAAAATTGATATTAGTTTGAGAAGCAACTGCATATTTACCCTTGAAAATCCCCATTAAAATGTTTGAATGTACATAATTAGAAAATAACCTAAACACACCAACTTACACTTACATCTACTTACACTTACATTTACACTTACACTTACACTTACACTTACACTTACACTTACACTTACACTTACACTTACACTTACACTTACACTTACACTTACACTTTACACTTACACTTACACTTACACTTACACTTACACTTACACTGGGAGTGCTGTGGCGAAGATTTAAATGTGAGTTGAATAGATACGTGACCTATAAGACAGGTGACCAACTTAAATAAGATACTTTATGCTGTCTGGCGGTCTAATTATAGGCTCTGGTCTGGTCAAAATATGAAAGTCGTCGGGCATACCAGACTCGTGCAACATATTACACCGGCAGGGAAAATGAAGTAATGTTACGTTTATCAAGAATTGTTTACAGGTAGTGAAATTGTAACTTACACTTAGAATTGGGGCACATCACACTTATGTAGGCTCTGGTCTGGACAAAATATGAAAGTCGTCGGGCATACCAGACTCGTGCAACCGATTACACCGGCAGGGAAAATGAAGTAATGTTACGTTTATCAAGAATCGTTGCAGGCAGCGAAATTGTAACTTAAACTTAGAATTGGGGCACGTCACACTTAAGTCGTTCAGATGTGACATGAGGCCTAGTTTTGGGGCTTCATTGGTAATGCATTTCCAATATTACAGGCTCTGACCTTTAGATAGAAAGTGTCAAGTCTCATCAGCAGACAGTTGCAATATGTCTATGCAATTGCTCGTTGAGTGTATCAGACACTTGTGAATGTATCAGACATATATCAGATACATGTTTAATTCAACACTAACATGGCAAATTATTCAGAAACATATGTTTAATTCAACACTAACATGGCAAATTATTCAGATACATATGTTTGATTCAACACTAACATGGCAAATTAAAGATGCACAACATAGATAATAATCGGAATACTTACGTAGAGCTATAAAAATGTATATTCGATGTTAAAGTACAGTTCTTGGTGATGTATGACAAAGCTAGTAGTAACGTATTGTAGAATTGAACAGGGAATGGTATAAAATCTTAAAGGTTAAACTACTCAACGTGCCAAATGCGCTATGTCACCTGTTACTGTAGTTGAGAGCCTCTCTGTGCATAAGACGTTAGTGATTTATTCTAAAAAGAGCGGTGTAACAACCAATTCATTTATTTCACGTCAATCATCGATATTGGTTTTTCGCGGGTTTTTATGTAGCGTTAAAAGGTGCGTCTATTTGATATACATCATTTAGTAAAATCCTAGACGCTTACTCTAAAGGTTACGTTGACAAACACAATAAACGGACTTTGTACACTATTATCACGGTATAATCAGTCATACAGAACTCAGGTTATGTCAAATTATATATTCCCGTTCAATTATGACGCTAGGTTTATTACAAATCATATTACTTTGTTTAATTGTCTTGTCGTACGCCTGATATAAATAGCGGATTGAATCAAGATATCCTTGCCTATTGATGTCATATAACGAGAGAGGATTAAAGAAATATCGAGGATATGACTTTTTTTAATAAAATAACTCTTCTATGATATTGAAACTGAAATCCTATCACGTTCATACCAACTACAAATGTGATTATGGAGACAGTTGTGTTTAGTTTGTTTTATTTCCAAGTTCATGAGGCCATTGGCCCAAATACACAAAATATTGCCACGATTGGCATGATTTACAAAATCATAGTAATTATAATAACGTACTATACAGTAACATTGATAATATAACGATTAGTATAACAACGATTTATCACCCATTCAGAAATCTGTCTATCTGGGAAAAAGCATTGTAAACATGAAAAGCAATTGATTTGATTGCGCGTGAATAGTTTGAACGCATCCATGAATTGAATTTATTGTGATTAGGATTAACAGTATAGCGAGTTGGTAGATTTACTCGTGGATCAACATAAAGAGGACAAATTAGGACAAAGTGGTATTCGTCTTCAATCTCACCTGAAATACACAAAGGGCAAACACGATTACGTAACTCAATGTTATTTAAAAATATGACCCGATTGAATCAATAGTAAATGATTGGAACACCTTAATCTACTCAACGCTCTTCTGTGACATGGAATCGTGACCTCGAGTAGGTATTGTTCAGGGCAAAGAAGCGACTTGAATTCTGTATAAGTACGTAGTTTGGGTAAAGCATTGATCTCAGTGAGCCATTCCTGTGAAGAAATGTCACGCATCCTATTTGACAGCTGTATTAAAAAGTTATTTACAGAACCAATATCTTGAATAATCCAAACGATACCA
The DNA here is from genome assembly GCA_035610835.1 of Ophiura sarsii. NCBI lineage: Eukaryota > Metazoa > Echinodermata > Ophiuroidea > Amphilepidida > Ophiuridae > Ophiura > Ophiura sarsii. The sequence continues at coordinate 47,155,532 of CM069452.1, forward strand.
AACCCGAGTTTAAAAATATATTTTTAATATGAGTAACCCAGTTAGAATGACCGTTACTATCAGGATAGTAAAGCATCTTATAACATTTATTTGGATTGCGATCACTCGACATTTTAATAAGTTTTGATCAATACGACAGTAATCTAATTACACATGTAATAAACAATGGATATCTGCCACAATCGCCTCGGACGGCAGCATTGGTAGTTTTACTTGAAACCATCATGAATTGTTTGCACGCTTTAATGTTACCCGTTTCAATGCACTCGTATGAATTACAGCCGCCCCATACTTCTGAACCATAAAGTAATACTGGAGAGACTTGCATCAATTAATTTGAAATATTGAATAAAAGGCATACTGCCGACCTTAATAAGAAATGCTACGGATACAAGAGCTTTTTAACCTTGAAAACGTAATCCCGAGATATTTGTAAGAATTAACACATTCAATTTCTTTTCCATCGAGATACCACCGTTCATGATGTTTGAGTCGTCCACCTTTTCTAAAAACTACGACCTTAAGTCTTGTTTAGATTAACGAACATATCCATTTTTGTGCATATGTGTGATATGACGTGTTAACCCAGTCGGAGTATTTGCAATAAGAATAATGTTATCAGTATACTTCAGTATCTTAACCTTCTCATTATCAGGATGCAATTGAACCCCTCTACCGCTAAACTGGTTTATAGTATGTTTTAGAGCAGTCATAAATACGGAGAATTGGAGTGGACTACACATGCAACCTTGTCTAACCCCGTGGGGGCATTTGAACAATTCAGAAATACAATGATTTGTTTTAATACATGCCGTAACATCTGAGAACATACTTTTTATGACTTTAAACATTTTACCTCTTACACCAATTGACATTAATTAGAGTCAAAAGCACGAGAGAAATCAACAAAAAGACAATAACATTTTGCAAAATACAAAGATATTATCGATTATAGAGCAACCCTTCCTGAAACTGGATTGACATTCAAGGATAATGTTATTATCATTACACCAGATTCTGAACCTTTAATTTAAAATACCAGTAAAAATTGTACTAAAATACTTAGCAATGAAAAGCCCCGATAGTTCTTTAGATTGGTTTTTATCTCCATTTTTGTGGATTGGAACGATCAATCCCTTTGACCGTTGTTCGGGAAAATAGCCTGAGTCAAACATGGCATTTACAACCAATCGTGGGAGATAGTGGGATAATTGACATCTTAAAAGATTCATCTGGGAAATGGATGAAAACTTACCAATTGCATCATTAAGCTTTGGAGTTGAATTACCCCACATGACTGTTACATGACCAATGTTGTCTGTTTACTGCAGTGGAATTTCTTTGATATTGTTAATCGATGTTACTCGAGGGTTCTTTAAGAGCATTTTTTAGGCGTTTTGATCGATAAGACTTTAATTCAATGCTCAAATATTAAACTATGCATCTTGAGTATTCTACAATTTCAAAAATTGCACACAACCATAGCACATGATTTGATGCTTAATATCAAAAGATTGGGAAACACGGAAAATACAGCCTTTCTTTTGATAACAACAAATCATTAGCTATGTTTGTGCGCAATTTTTGAAATTGTAGAACACTCAAGAGGCATTTTGAGGCGTTTATGCTCTGTTGCACTGTAGATACAGTTATACCATCGTCCTGTTCTGCAGGGACGGGCAAGCTGTGGTAAATGTACATTGTGTTACACAATTGTTAAATGATGTTAACTTTTGGTAAAAGTACTTAACATGTTTCTTTTTATTCTTTTACAGATATATTTTACGGGGATTTTCTTTTGGCAATGCCTTAGCGATTTACGACGAAGAAAAGGTACGTAGGTTTAGTATGTCATCGAATACGTAGGGACATCCCCATGGTATAATGTGATCAAATATTCCTAAGGAAATAGTGACGATCCGATGGGAGTACTTGTTAGCCAGCTGTTAATCATTTCTTATTGTTTATACAACTGTACATACATAGTTATCACTGAAATGATATTGGTTTACTGGAGTGTTTCTTGCTCATTTCAAATATTTCAAAACACAGTTCGTTTGGCAAATTTTCATATTATTGTAGAAGACAAACTTCTATAAATGTTCATACAATATTGTTATTCATCCCCATTACTACACGTTAAATATATGTGCCCATTATCTATTGATACACCCTGAACCTCGTGACATTCGTTGACTCTATGCGCCCATGTCTATTATTAGCTATACATGCTGTTCCAAAATGATTAGTACCCACCGATGCCCAAAGTTCAATCATATTTGTCATCATCAAAATCGATGGGATTAGGTCCGTTGTTTTTACATCATCTTTGTCGTACTGTACTATTTTATTAAAATTTTAGATAATGAATATCGGATTTATCACTCCATTATGTAAAACATGGTGATTTCACCTTTTGACAAAGTGCTAAAGTGCTAAAAATGTGTGTGCTATTACAACTTGTTTGAAAGAAACTTGTGTATTCTCATAATCTCTTGTCTACTCAATATTGTGTGTCTTTCTGTTGTATCATATTATTAGTTATGGGTGTTCAAATCATTAATAATTCTTCTCCTTCATTCAATTTAACGGGTAAAAGAAGTTTGTCCCACCTGAGTAACCCCATGCATTGTTTTATTTGACAAGTGTTTAAGGACTTCTAAATGAAGTGGTATTTGGTGAATCACCAGTGCTTAGATTTCATTTTCACATTGGAGAATGGATTTCGTGAGGTTAAACAGTAAGGGACTATATCATTTTTACCAAGTTTGTAGAAAATTGCATCCCCAATATGAAAAAGAAGTCTAAGCCACTGCTGATTACCCATGACCACGTCTTTACCTGTTAAAATGTCCCTCAGGTTTAGCCTCAAAACTAGCTCATTATAGAAACAAAGCTTGGGGTCGCTCATGCGTGACGATCCAATTTTACTCTTCAAATTGAATCAAAATTAATAAATATTAATTGTTTGAACAACAATATGATACAGCAATTTAAAATAGAAAGGAACTAAAGATATTAGCAGATAAGAAATTAATGTATTAGTTTCTTTCAAACAAGCTGTTAAAAAACTGATTTTTTTCATTTTGCCAAAAAGGTGAAATCACCATGTCTTACACAATGGAGTGTAACTTCATTAAAATAAGTCCGATATTCATGGTCTAACATTCTAATGAAAGGGTACAGTATAGCAAATATGATATAAAAAAATGATTTTGATGATGAACAAAATTATTGTACTTTGGGTATCGATGGGTACTAATCATTTTGGGACAGCTTGTATTCGCGCTACTGCTGTTAACTAAACAATAGATATTTTTACGGGCTTCGCACAATATCCCATTTGCATCTGTAGAGTGGATGCCTAAGATATGACAAACACGACAGTGTATGATAGCAGTCCAACAATGACTGTTTCAAGATGAACACCATTGGAAAGCTTATGAAGTTAGGGGTAATATGGTTGATATTATATAAAATATAATTACTTATTTCGCAATCGATTACGTTATCGAAGATAAACAGTTTGCCTGTGGGTCGTGCGAGAGTATTTCCATAATATGTTGACGGAGCAATTAGTCGATATGCATTTCTTTTTCTTGTATTCTTCTTAACGTGACCATAAACATGCCTTTTTCATCGAACATTACTTAGCTTCTAATTTCAGTAAGACGAAAGTCGTTTTAAACTTTCCAAGTGTCAGTTCCTTAATGAGATAAGACCCACGCCTATTCAAGTGAACAGACTCATTGTATCATTAACAACAGAGTGAAACTTTTTCACTCTTCAGATATTTGTCTTTCCCGAGTCAAATAGTTTGATTTGTATAATATTAAGCTCTTATTGACTTAATTGATCTTGTTGACTTTTGTTGGGATATCATTTTAATGTTTGTATACGATGACTACAGACTCGTTAGAGCCATACTTTGAATACTCTATAACGTAGATCATCAAAATAACCTATGGACTCAGGAGAAAACCCACGCTTATGGTCACACCCATGATATCAATAACAGCAGAGTGAACCTTTTTTATTCTTCAGCGGATATTTTTCTTTCCAGAGTCAATAATTTGATTTGTATAATATTAAGCTTGTATTGATTGACCTTGTCGACTTTTGTCAACCACAAACTAATGTGAAATGTATATTGTCCTTGTAATATCCCATCATCTGTCTATGTATAATTCGTTAGAGCCATGTCGTAAATAATATGTATATAATATCATTCCATGAACTAACTCTGTTAGAACGGTTTGGTAAAACTGTACCCAACTTAGGTAAAGTTTTACCTAACTGCTGGGTGCCATATCAACAACCCTCTTTCTGGGTAAACGGGTTACCCAACCCGATTGGGTGACAGTTACCCAGAATCAGGGTAAACAAATTACCATTATGTTGGGGAATTACATTTTACCCAATGATATTGGTTAATCATTTTACCATTTTTGTTGTGTAATATAATTTTACCCAGTGGGCAATTGGGCAATTTGTTTACCATTTTGTTGGGTAATATAATTTTACCCAATGCTATTGGGTAATTATTTTACTACATGGTTTGGTAAATTCTATCCCTTTGTTGGGTAAAATATACTATTTATTTTCAAAAGACTGCGTTGCCTGCACCATTATCAGGTTAAAGCGTTAAATTTGTTAGACTTAGAGAACAGTGATAGCCCTACATCCATATTGGTTGAGTATATAGTATTACTGCATGGTAATACACAATGGTTGGCATAGCGTAGACCAACACTGCGTGCGTGCAACTTAACGGTCGGGCGGAATTCAATGAATAAGCTTATCTAATTTTCGCTAAAAGCTACGACTGTTCTCTAGCGTATTTAATGCTCTACCTGAAAATCTTGTAGACAACACAATATTAAAATATAAATATGTTATTTTACCATGAAAAACCTTCAGTAATTCCTCCCCTGCCAGCGCCGGTTTACCAGTCACCAAACCGGCCATTTTGTTTTTGTAAATCATGCGGTTGATCGCGGTGACCAATAGCAGCTCGTCCAAGATACCACGTGACCTAAGTAGACCAAACCCCGTAACACCCCTGATTACACAACTAATAGGTAAAGCTGACCCGCATTTGTTTGACCAATACTGGGTAAAGTTTACCCAACCTTACTTTACCCGGTACTATTTTATTCAATGTTCTAACAGTGCAGAGGGCAAACGACCTTTTTAATGAAACACACAAGTTATAATCAAATTACAGTTTCCGGCAATTCCGGAGACTCCTTTTTGAAATAATCACAATTTTATAAGTGTCTCGGGATCTCGTGATTCTGAGGCAAACAACCTATTCATACACGCTGTCCCAAAATGATTAGTACCCATCGATGCCCAAAGTTCAATCATTTTTGTCATCATCAAAATCGATAGGATTTATTTAGTTCCGTTGTTTTTATACCATCTTTGTCATACTATACATTTTTATTAGATCATGAATATCTGATTTATTAAACTCAAGATACACTCCATTATGTAAAACATGGTGATTTCACCTTTTCGACAAAGTGCTAACAAATATGTGTGTGCTATTACAGCTTGTTTGAAAGAAACTTGTGTATTCTCATAATCTATTGTCTATTCAATATAATCTTGGGTGTCTTTCTATAATAATTAGTTATTAGTTATGGGTGTTCAAATCATTAATATTTCTTCTCCTTAATTCAATTTAACGGGTAAAAGAAGTTTGTCACACTTGAGTGACCGCATGCATTGTTTTATTTGACAAGTGTTTAGGGACTTCTTAATGAAGTGGTATTTGGTGTATCGCCAGTGGCTTAGATTTCATTTTCACATTGGAGAATGGATTTCGTGAGGTTAAACTCTAAGGGACTATATCATTTTTACCAAGTTTGTAGAAAATTGCCTCCCCAATATAAAAAAGAAGTCTAAGCCACTGCTAATTACTTATGACCCCGTCTTTACCTGTTTAAATGTCCCTCAAGTTTATCCTCAAAACTAGCTCATTATAGAAACATTATAGAAACTTGGGGTCGCTCATTCGTAACGATCCATTTTTACTCTTCAAATTGAATCAAAATGAAAAAGTATTAATGTTTTTAACAACAATATGATAAAACAGCAGTTTAAAATAGAAAGGAAACAAAGATATTAGCAGACAAGAAATTAAGAGAATGTATTAGTTTCTTTCAAACAAGCTGTTTAAAAACACATTTTTTTGCACTTTACCAAAAAGGTGAAATCACAATATCTTACACAATGGAGTGTAACTTCATTAAAATAAGTCCGATATTCATGATCTGAAATTCTAATGAAAGGGTACAGTATGGAAAATATGATAAACAAAATAACGGATCAAATTTCATTGATTTTGATGATGAACAAATGTATTGAACTTTGGGCATCGATGGGTACTAATCATTTTGGGACAGCCTTAGTTCGCATCTCAATCATTAAAGATGGGTCGGGTATAGGTTGTGATGGTCAGAAGTCACAAACTGGTCCAAACAAATGTTTCACTTCTAATAATGTTGAGAAATGCACTAATTCTGATTAAACGGGACAAAACTTAAGTTTTACATACTTAATGACCCACAAACTATATATTGTTGGAAAGCTTATGATTCAAGGTTTTTCATTTTTGCAAAAAAAGAATCAAATTATACAGGGTGTGTAACATTTTTACAGGGTGGAACATAAAAAAGTTGATCGTTTTTGCTCCTCACAACATATTTTGATAGTTTGTACAATTAGGGTTTAGCTGAAGATAGTCACCAAAATCAGAACAACCGCAGAAGGTGCTACCAAATTCGCTAAGAATCACCTGCCCAAAATGTACACAGGAAAAGTACAGGGTGTCTAAAATTATGATGAAATAATGCATAAAATGAAGGTTTGTATATAATATTCTATGAAATTTAGTTAGCACGGACTATTTAATTTAAAGGAAAATGGTTATCAAAATGAACTACATGAATATCATTAAAGTTCCTTTTATTTTGAATACAGGGTGGTCCAAAATATGTCTAAATAGCAATTTTTTTATGAATCTATGAACAATTCTGTGAAGAAACACTTCTGGCTTTTTTAGTTAAATGTTTTACTACCCAGGGTAGAAAAGGACCGAAGAGTCACACAAATAAAATAGAGAGACTGCGATTTGGCCATTGTTTAATCAATAAAATGAATAAAACTGTGTATTTTTTACATTAAAACACTCCCTGAATTGAACATCATATTCTAGTAGAGAATGTCTAGATAACAATTCAATATTAATATTCATAGTAGCAGGCACATGTTATTAACATATATGAGAGTTTGAATACTTTCCTATGTATACTTTTAAAATTGCATCAATTTCAAAAGGTCTAGTTTTCCGCTATTTTGTGTAGAAACTTATGGGCGCCTCATCCACCGGCGCCTCACCCAACGGCTCCACCCTTGACTCACTCGACGTTAAAGATTGATAACTTCACTGTTGCTAAACATGTGGCTTTAATCCTTTTTTATTCGGTAGCTGGATAAATTGCCTTTAATATGATACCAAAACTGTTATGTTTTTTTGACAACTTCTATTTAAAATAGAGACACGTATCACGATTTTAAGGATTTTTTGAAACGGCCCCACCTTATTTGATATACCTATTAGTGACCTGTGACCTAATAGACCTTACCTATAACTACTATTTCGACCTTTCAATAATTTAACTATAGGCATATTTGATTGCACTTCAAGTGTGTAAAATTGCGTTACATACGTACTTACGGTATACATACATTTTTATTACAGTCCCTTGCAATTCTACATAAATCAAATTGCAACAGGCAATGAAAGTGGCAACTTGTAATGCCCCGTCTACACCAGCTAGTAAACATAGAGGATACGGTTCATGTATATGGGGTTACCAGAATTGGAATATAACATTCCCCCAATGAAAATGTCAAAGGTATTGAATTTTATCACCATATTTGGCATTCCTATGAAAATGCAAATACGAACATGCTTAGTATTGGTTCAGAGTACTTTAGATAGACTTAGAAAGTTTGGCATTGCTTTTGAAACATCTGTTTTGTTAAACTAATCAACTAATAGCCACGTGGAAAAAGTGTTAATCAATGTACAGCCAAAGACAACATTGCCCAAGGTAAATGACGATTAAATTAATGAAAAAAGCGCGCCAGTAAAATGATGGCAGTCTCATTTCCACAGGTATATGCCGTAATAGATTAGCAATGTAGATCAACGATGAATGATAACCCCTGGGTCTTATTCCTGCTCTGTGCAGACGGGTGCCTCTCTGGAGACAGACGTCGTCTCAATGTTCGTACAAACTCCATTTATTTTCTTCTAATTCAGGGTTGTGTGACCTTTCGCAGTGTAGGATACATAGGCATGTGTCGCTTAAATTAAGAGTATAAATAGGCAGATGGATGTTTGTTTGTTTAGTTGTTTGTTTGTTTGTTTATATACATGGTCGGTCCCTAAGGACACAAGCTTGGGTCCAGAAGGAACCAGACTTAAGCAAAATGCTCGGGCCAGACTTAAAATGCCAATATATAAGCATGCTGACTGAATGAAATGAAAGTGTAAACACCCTTTCGATTCATTTTGGTTTTATGAACATGGACGAATAGCTAACACAACGTTTTAACCTTCGTCTTCACATCATTTTTGAACACAACTAACCAGAAGGAGTAGCAACAATATGTATTATGTACAACTTCCTATTATAAATCATGACCATTGTCGTCACACAAATAAGAAGATGTCCGTAATTAAAAAATCAATCTTATTAACGCTTTCCTCGCGGCAGTCGTCTTCAGACGAAAATGCCAACATTTCATAAAATGTTTCACAAAAAATTCCATCATTCTAACCTTCTTGTTTTCTTGGTGACAAGCAATAACGTTATCAATCTTAATAATATGAAGTTGACGTTGCTAGCCTGTACCCTGACTCTGGCGAGCCACCCTACTTCTACTTACGGTACTAGATGGCCAGTGGTACTCCAATAACGTTAAGTCATTTGAACTTAACTTGAGCGGAGCGTATTTTAACAACTGCACACTCACGAGAGTTAAAAACAAACACTAGATCATAATCGAGAGTATAAAATAACAACCAAATATGTGGATATGGAAAGGCAAACTGTTAAGTGGGAGTATTGGTTAGTTTAAATAAGTTTCAAAGGGAAAGCTTAGCTGCTCATGAATTAAACATGCATTTCAAGAGGAAATTAGAAGGAATGTTTATCGCCGCGATGTGTAGAAAGAACACCAACAGAACACTAACAGAACAAAACAAAACGGTTAAAGGTTACCTTATATTTGAACTGCGTTATTAATGGATGGGGTTGAACAACCAATTAAGCTATTTCATGTCAATCTTTAAGGATCTTTTCGTGCTCTCGTGGTTAAGAGATATAAGTATTGCTTCAGTGTAAGGCCGCGGTTTATTATAAGACAGCTAACGATCACAATTTTGATCACAAGCCATTATCGATAAAAGAGTAGGATGGTGTTTAGGAATAAGTTGTGGGCGAGTAGGGTACCAGATTAAAGTATTTCTTTTGATTCCAATGATTTGACAGTTCGGATGATTTGTGTTTGATATCATTATACTTACTGATGGAGCTTATACGATAGGAATTATAGGCAAGACGGGGTTTTTTTCACCTCCTTATGTTAAAAAACGAGATTGCGTGTGGGTAGGTGGGTTTTTTTTCACCCTCTTTATGTTACCGATCATGTTTTTTCAGTGATTTCCACTGTACTGTATTGTTTTTCTTGTTTGTTCATTGCGCCTTGGATTAGAACTTGTTTCTAGATAAATGGCGCAATATAAATGCTTATTTATTATTTATTATTATTATTATTTATGGGGAGGAAAAAACGAGAATGCGTGTTTTCAACCCCCTATGTTATAATAGAGGTAGGGGGAAACGAGATTGCGTTGTTCCCCCTATACAATGAAGTGGCTTATAATTATATTGATGGCTAGCACTTTGATGTAAACAAATAATATCAAGCAGTTATCTGCCCACTAATACTACCCTCAACCAATCTTCCGCCCACTATGCAGGATATTACTAAGCGCAACTGTTATTTTTCTTACAACAATATCAGTTGTTGATGTCTTATACTTGGCAGGTGTCTTACATACTTTCTTGGGATCAACTGGAATTTAACTACTCACCCAACTGTCAACATATACCTATTGTTTTCATTTATCTATTCTTTTAAATCAACAAAGATTATGATGAACTTGGTTATATTAACCATGGTGACTATAATTTATCGCTGTTACTGCACCAGGACGTAATGTATACGACTAACCATTTAAGATAAAGAGTTAACTACTGCTATTATCTCCATAGGAAGAGCAATCAGCCGCCATTCTCCTTTTGTGTCCACGTGAAATTGTTTCATGTTTGAGCAGCTTACTAATGATCCATAAAATTGACCCTGTAACGCCAATCAAACCGATAGTTTTGACTCTCAGTGTGTTTTTACTGAAGAAAAAAAGCAGGCATATGACTGCTAACGGATTAAAATCCCCCAGTAAAAACACACCACCACCGGCATTTGCCCGCTCATACCGGTTTATTTCTCCTGGATTTTAGATGCCTTTTATCCTTCGAAACCAAGGATAATAGCGGTTGAAACCGGTTAGGAAAAGCAGTCTTTCGTCAGTATAAACACGCACGGTTCCTGCTCAGCGCGTTTGCCGGTGGAAAAGCGGAAGTGGGCACACGATGCACGATCACCTGACAATTAAATGCAAACAGATGTGTATGACCTTTCGCTGGCATTTATTATAATGAGGTCAGCGGCAGCCGGCAAGTTTGTTTATCGAACTGCAATAAAAACACGTCTCTCACACGAGCAACCGGCTTTTATCCTGCTTTTTATAAGACGGGTAAAAGCCGGTTTGCTTAATAAAAACACGCTGATAGTCTGTCGCATTTGACTTTAATGACGGTAGAGTCTGTCAATTGGAACGAGAACGACCGAATTTAAACACAGTGTTTGACAGAAAAGTACTTCTTCATGACAAAAACTGCCATGTCAAAAAGTGGAAACAACAAGAATTTTGTTGGCCTTTTTAAAAATCAAATTACCTCGTCTTAAATTATTCGGAATTATGGCAATTTCCCTTGGAGAATGCAGGAAGTGGTAATGTTACACAAATAACCATATACATTGTTGCCACTGTCTTCAAACGTTCACAGATTTTTGAATTATCTTTTCTTAAATATCTGACCGAATGACTCTACTTTAATACTCCGTGCGCTTGCACAGCAGGTTGTTTCCGTTGCGTAGTTATCAGTAGGTGAATAGTGAACGTTAAGTGTGAATGACCAGCAGATCTGTGTAATTCGATCTTCCGTGTCAGTAATGGTGACAGTACTTGGACTTTTTTGTTGCACATTGTATGCGAATAATATTCTATTTATGCGATAGGCGACCGCTATATTATCATACCTCGTCAAGGGTGTTGTCTTTTTAGACCATAGACACGGAGTAAAGCCTATCACCGTGTTCTAGCGTTGTTAACGCATCACAAAGAGTTTCACAAATTATTAAATTTCATCACCATATTTAGAATCGCCATGAGAAATGCATTAGAATAAATACAAATATACCTAGTATTGGCTTAGTAATCCTTGAGATAGACTTTGACATTTGGTAAAAATTGCTGACAAATCTGTTTGTATAGGCCTATGGTAAAACTAATAGTTGCGTGAAAAGTGTTAAGAAACTTACCGGTGTCTTTAAATTTGCTGGGATCTCGGTATCTTTTGAAATTATGGCTTTTATTTCCTCTCTCTCTCTCTCCCTCTCCTCTTCCGCGATTACCTGTCGGTCATTCGTTTTAATATCAAGTTTTAAAATGCCGTTATTTGCGACATCACTTGCATAGTTATACAGCGATCTCCAAAGGTTTCATCGTAAAACGTTTTCTCATTATTTATGAAACAACATCACTTGCTTCATGCGTGTTCAGTAAAAGACTTTACTCTATGTCTATGAATACATTAATGATCTCAGACTATCTTACTTCCCGTTGTCATTAATGCAGATGAACCCGGTCTAGTGTCCCAACATTAACATTGTACTAGAGATCTATTCGGAATTTTAAAATACCTTCAAATTTAAAACTTGAATATGCTCCTAGTTATATGCCATTGAAAGAAGTGAATATCTCGTTTAACATAATTCGTTATACTAGTTGAGATGATGACATTATCTTATCGATCTACGCTTTCACATCTGCGTAATCCATTACTGATTTATAACTTACAACTATCATGACTATTGCGACTCCGTTAGTTGCACTGGGAGTGCTGTGGCAAAGATTTAAATGTGAGTTGAATAGATACGTGACCTATAAGACAGGTGACCAACTTAAATAAGATACTTACGCTGTCTGGTGGTCTAATTATAGGGTCTGGTCTGGTCAAAATATGAAAGTCATCGGGCATACCAGACTCGAACCGACGTGCAACCGATTACACCGGAAGGGCACATGTGGTAGTAAATTTACACTTACGTCGTTCAAATGTGGCATGAGGCCTAGTTGTGGGGCTTCATTAGTAATCAATATTACAGGCGCCGACCTTTAAAAAGAGACTGTTAAGTCTCATCAGCAGACAGTTGCAATATGTCCATGCAATGGCCCATTGAGTGTATCAGACATTTGTTATTGTATCAGACACAAATCAGACACATGTGTTTAATTCAACACTAACATGGCAAATTAAAGATGTAACAACATAATCGGAATACTTACGTAGAGCTATAAAAATGTAAATTAAAACATTTGTGATTTATGACAAAGCAAGAGACGTATTGCAGAACTGAACAGGGAATGGTATAAAATCTTAAAGGTTAAACTACTCAGCGTGGCAAATGTCATGAATGTGATATGCCACCTGTTACTGAAGTTGAAAGCCTGTCTGTGCATATGACGTTAGTGATTTTTTCTAAAGGGATCGGTGTAACAATCAATTCATTTATTTTACGTCAATCATCGATATTGGTTTTTCGCGGTTTTTTATGTAGTGTTAAAAGGTTCGTGTATTTGATATACATCATTTAGTAAAATCCTAGACGCTTACTCTAAAGGTTACGTTGACGAGCACAATAAACAGACTTTGTACACTATTATCACGTTATAATTTGTCAGACAGAACTCAGGTTATGTCTAATTATATTCCCGTTCAATTATGACGCTATGTTTATTACAAATCATATCACTTTGTTTAATTGTCTTGTCGTACGCCTGATATAAATAGCGGATTGAATCAACATATCCTTGCCTATTGATATCATATAACGAAAGAGGATTAAAGAAAACATCGAGGATATGACTTTTTTTAATAAAAATAACTCTTCAATGATATTGAAACTGAAAATCCTATCACGTTCATACCAACTACAAATGTGATTATGGAGACAGTTGTGTTTGGTTTAGTTTTATTTACAAGTTCATGAGGCCATCGGCCCAAATACACAAAATATTGACACGATTGGCATGATTTACAAAATCATAGTAATTATAGTAACGTACTATAAATATACAGTAACATTGATAATATGACGATTAGTATAACAACGATTTATCACCCATTCAGAAATCTGTCTATCTGGGAAAAAGCATTGTAAACATGAAAAGCAATTGATTTGATTGCGCGTGAATAGTTTGAACGCATCAATGAATTGAATTTATTGCGATTAGGATTAACAGTATAGCGAGCTGGTAGATTTACTCGTGGATCAACATAAAGAGGACAAATTAGGACAAAGTGGTATTCGTCTTCAATCTCACCTGAAATACACAAAGGGCAAACACGATTACGTAACTCAATGTTATTTAAAAATATGACCCGATTGAATCAATAGTAAATGATTGGAACACCTTAATCTACTCAACGCTCTTCTGTGACATGGAATCGTGACCTCGAGTAGGTATTGTTCAGGGCAAAGAAGCGACTTGAATTCTGTATAAGTACGTAGTTTGGGTAAAGCATTGATCTCAGTGAGCCATTCCTGTGAAGAAATGTCACGCATCCTATTTGACAGCTGTATTAAAAAGTTATTTACAGAACCAATATCTTGAATAATCCAAACGATACCAAACCCGAGTTTAAAAATATATTTTTAATATGAGTAACCCAGTTAGAATGACCATGGAATTACGAGACACGGAATACCATCGACAAGACCCTGTTATATAACTCAATTATATTGCCATTGGCGGTACCTCCTCCACACACAAGCATTGACAGACATTGAATGACTTGCCCATTATGTACGCACATCGGGCTATTCCTTTGACCAAGCATCATCTTTACCGGTTATGTTGCCACATTGACTATTACTACTCCCACGGACGCATGGTTGCCAGTTATATTTTTCTTCCAAATCAAATACGACTTTGAGTCAGTTTGTTGTCAAAAACGGGTGTACAAAACTCATTTTATGAGAAATCCGCTACAAACCGCATGGTCTAACCTACATGTTTGGGTAGATAAGTTGATGAATTCTGCTAATTTGTAAATACAAATAGCGGCCAAAAGTGCGCATTCTCAAAATTGGCTGAAAATCTAGACCTGTTTTCTAGGTCATCTATGCACATTTTAGGGAATTATTGGATTCAAGAAGCAATAAAAAACCGAGTGAAATAGTTTGTATAAAACTTCACAAATAGTGTTACATCAATCGCATCGGTGAATGTGTGTATTAATTTAATAACTTTAAAATATTAGCAGTATTTTAAACTTTCATCGTTGCTTCTGGTATCAAACTGTTTTTATGCATCCCCCAGCTTGCATTAGGTATGCAAACGACTATCAATACCGAAATTATAACAACCGCGCTTTTTTGAAACATGCTACTCACACATGCGTGAACGGAACGGACATAATCAGCTTAACACGACATTTCAATAGAGATGATTATCCCTCCATTGTTGAAGATCTATTGTAACAGGCAGTGACGCGCGGTGATCTGTAGAATTTTTACACAGCGCGGCCCTTTCAATTTTGCCGGTAAAGGTGATAGGTACCTTGATGTTGGGCTCGATGGTATTCCGTGTCTCGTAATTCCATGGAATGACCGTTACTATCAGGATAGTAAAGCATCTTATAACATTTATTTGGATTGCGATCACTCGACATTTTAATAAGTTTTGATCAATACGACAGTAATCTAATTACACATGTAATAAACAATGGATATCTGCCACAATCGCCTCGGACGGCTGCATTGGTAGTTTTACTTGAAACCATCATGAATTGTTTGCACGCTTTAATGTTACCCTTTTCAATACACTCGTATGAATTACAGCCGCCCCATACTTCTGAACCATAAAGTAATACTGGAGAGACTTGCATCAATTAATTTGAAATATTGAATAAAAGGCATACTGCCGACCTTAATAAGAAATGCTACGGATACCAGCAAGAGCTTTTTAACCTTGAAAACGTAATCCCGAGATATTTGTAAGAATTAACACATTCAATTTCTTTTCCATCGAGATACCACCGTTCATGATGTTTGAGTCGTCCACCTTTTCTAAAAACTACGACCTTAAGTCTTGTTTAGATTAACGAACATATCCATTTTTGTGCATATGTGTGATATGACGTGTTAACCCAGTCGGAGTATCTGCAATAAGAATAATGTTATCAGTATACTTCAGTATCTTAACCTTCTCATTATCAGGATGCAATTGAACCCCTCTACCGCTAAACTGGTTTATAGTATGTTTTAGAGCAGTCATAAATACGGAGAATTGGAGTGGACTACACATGCAACCTTGTCTAACCCCGTGGGGGCATTTGAACAATTCAGAAATACAATGATTTGTTTTAATACATGCCGTAACATCTGAGAACATACTTTTTATGACTTTAAACATTTTAATACAATGATTTGTTTTAATACATGCCGTAACATCTGAGAACATACTTTGTATGACTTTAAACATTTTACCTCTTACACCAATTGACATTAATTATAGTCAAAAGCACGAGAGAAATCAACAAAAAGACAATAACATTTTGCAAAATACAAAGATATTATCGATTATAGAGCAACCCTTACTGAAACTGGATTGACATTCAAGGATAATGTTATTATCATTACACCAGATTCTGAACCTTTAATTTAAAATACCAGTCAAAATTTTACTAAAAATACTTAGCAATGAAAAGCTCCGATAGTTCTTTAGATTGGTTTTTATCTCCATTTTTGTGGATTGGAACGATCAATCCCTTTGACCGTTGTTCGGGAAAATAGCCTGAGTCAAACATGGCATTTACAACCAATCGTGGGAGATAGTGGGATAATTGACATCTTAAAAGATTCATCTGGGAAATGGATGAAAACTTACCAATTGCATCATTAAGCTTTGGAGTTGAATTACCCCACATGACTGTTACATGACCAATGTTGTCTGTTTACTGCAGTAGAATTTCTTTGATATTGTTAATCGATGTTACTCGAGGGTTCTTTAAGAGCATTGTTTAGGCGTTTTGATCGATAAGACTTTAATTCAATGCTCAAATATTAAACTATGCCTCTTGAGTTTTCTACAATTTCAAAAATTGCACACAACCATAGCACATGATTTGTTGCTTAATATCAAAAGATTAGGAAACACGGAAAATAAATTCTTTTAATAAGAACAAATCATTAGCTATGTTTGTGCGCAATTTTTGAAATTGTAGAACACTCAAGAGGTATTTTGAGGCGTTTATGCTCTGTTGCACTGTAGATACAGTTATACCATCGTCCTGTACTGCAGGGATGGGCAAGCTGTGGTAAATGTACATTGTGTTACACAGTTGTTACATGATGTTAAATGTTGATACTAGTACTTATCATGTTTCTTTTTATTCTTTTACAGATATATTTTACGAAGATTTTCTTTTGGTAATTCCTTAGCGATTTACGACGAAGAAAAGGTATGTATATTTAGTATGTCATCGAATACGTAAGGACATTCCCATGGTATAATGTGATTAACTATTCCTAAGGAAATTGTGACAAGGATGAAGATCCGATGGGAGTACTTGTGAGCCAGCTGTTAATCATTTCTTATTGTTTATACAACTGTACATACATAGTTATCACTGAAATGATATTGGCTTACAGGAGTGTTTCTCACTCATTTCAAATATTTCAAAACACAGTTCGTTTGGCAAATTTTCATATTATTGTAGAGGACAAACTTCTATAAATGTTCATACAATTTTGTTATTCCTCCGCATTACTACACGTTAAATATATGTGCCCATTATCTATTGATACACCCTGAACCTCGTGACATACGTTAACTCTTTGCGCCCATGAAGCCATGACTATTATTAGCTATACTCGCGTTACTGTTGTTAAGTTAAAAAGGGGGCTGTGCACCTTCGCATAGCCTCCGTAAAACTGCCGTAACTTCTTCATTATTCATTTAATCTTAATAAAAGTATACATTTTTTTGCAGGAAAGGGTTCAATGAATCCAACTATGATCATGAAATTGACCATTTTGGAGAAAATTATAAAAAACTTGTTTTTTGACCCATTTTAGGTTTGGAAAAGATAACTCAAAATATATTTTGTTAAATTTTGTCATACTACTAAGAGTAACTTTCAATTTGTTTTTGACCAAACAGGCTAGATAGGCATTTAGATAAATCTTTTAGGCATAATTTGATACCAAATTTGTCCCCTAACAACAAAGATAAATCATGATTAGCACCATTTAAAGGAAAATATCCCATTTTCAAAAGTCGCATTTCCAATACACAGCACGAGAAGATTTGGTTAATCTGTCCATGTTCTCCCCATCCATAACATTCCTTTACATTCAAATCCTTCACCCATGCATCAGTTTACATTTGAATTGGCCGGCGCATTGAGGGATATGCGCGGTGATCAGTACGGGATAAATACGGCATATGTGTGTGTTAACAATTGGCCTATTCTTCTCGTGCTGTGTATTGGAAATGCGACTTTTGAAAATGGGATATTTTCCTTTAAATGGTGCTATTCATGGTTTATCTTTGTTGTTAGGGAGCAAATGTGGTATCAAATTATGCCTAAAAGATTCATCTAAATGCCTATCTAGCCTGTTTGGACGAGAACAAATTGAAAGTTACTCAAAATGACATAAACAAAGCGGTATACTTTCTTTTGTTGAACCCTTTATTTTGATTCCAATGATTTGACCGTTATAGTTTATTACGTATGTGTTTTGTGTTTGATATCATTATACTTACTAATGGAGCTTATACGATAGGAATAGGCAAAACGAAATTGCGTTGTTTTTTTTACCTCCTTATGTTAAAAACGAGATTGCGTGTGGGTAGGTGGGTTTTTTTCACCCTCTTTATGTTACAGATCATGTTTTTTTCAGTGATTTCCACTGTATTGTTTTATTTTTCTTGTTTGTTCATTGCGCCTTGGATTAGAACTTGTTTCTTGATAAATGGCGCAATATAAATGCTTATTTATTATTTATTATTATTATTATTTATGGGGAGGAAAAAAACGAGAATGCGTGTTTTCAACCCCCTATGTTATAATAGAGGTAGGGAAAACGAGATTGCGTTGTTCCCCCCTATACGTTGAAATGGCTTATAATTATATTGATGGCTAGCACTTTGATGTAAATAAATAATATCAAGTAGTTATCCGCCAACTAATACTACCCTCAACCAATCTTCCGCCCACTATGCAGGATATTACTAAGCGCAACTGTTATTTTCTTACAACAATATCAGTTGTTGATGTCTTATACTTGGCAGGTGTCTTACATACTTTCTTGGGATCAACTGGAATTTAATTACTCACCCAACTGTCAACATATACCTATTGTGTTCATTTATCTATTGTTTTGAATCAACAAAGATTATGATGAACTTGGTTATATTAACCATGGTGACTATAACTTTATTATGTGAAGTTGATCAACAGTGATCTCCCATAATTTGCTTCGCATATCCTGTATTTGGCCTTGTCCCTTGTTGTTTGCCATGTTCCTGCCCAGTATGTTGTCTATTTGTGTATTGAATTGTTTTATATGTATTCCTTACTTTCCTGTACAATGTAATTCGGCCTTCGGGTCGCGATTTTGTGCCAATAAAATCATATCATCATATCATATCATACTTACACTTACACTTACATCTACACCCCATTACACTTACACTTACACTTACACTTACACTTACACTTACACTTACACTTACACTTACACTTACACTTACACTTACACTTACACTTACACTTACACTTACACTTACACTTACACTTACACTTACACTTACACTTACACTTACACTTACACTTACACTTACACTTACACTTACACTTACACTTGCACTTGCACTTACACTTACACTTACACTTACACTTACACTTACACTTACACTTACACTTACAAGTTATATCCCGTATCTCTACAGTGTCTATCGAGCTCGTTCTTGTATAGTGGATTTCGCTCCGATCACGTACTTAGGAAGTTTGTTCCACTGATTTATAACTTACAACTATTGCGCCTCAGTTAGTTGTACTGGGAGTGCTGTGGCGAAGATTTAAATGTGAGTTGAATAGATACTTGACCTATAAGACAGGTGACCAACTTAAATAAGAAACTTTATGCTGTCTGGTGGTCTAATTATAGGCTCTAGTCTGGTCAAAATATGAAAGTCGTCGGGCATACCAGACTCGCACCGACGTGCAACCGATTACACCTGCATGGAACATGTAGTAGTAAAGTTACGCTTATCAAGATTCGTTGCAGGTAGTGAACTTGTAACTTACACTTATAATTGGGGCACGTCACACTTACGTCGTTCATATGTGGCATGAGGCCTAGTTTTGAGGCTTCATTAGTAATGCATTTCCAATATTACAGGCGCCGACCTTTAAAAAGAGACTGTTAAGTCTCATCAGCAGACAGTTGCAATCTGTCCATGCAATTGCCCATTGAGTGTATCAGACACTTGTGCATGTATCAGACACGTATCAGACACATAATATGTGTCTGATACGTGTCTGATACATGCACAAGTGTCTGATACACTATGTTGTTGCATCTTTAATTTGCCATGTTAGTGTTGAATAAAACATATTATGTTTTATTCAACACTAACATGGCAAATTAAAGATGCAACAACATAGATTATAATCGGAATACTTATGTAGAGCTATAAAAATGTAAATTGAAACATTTGTGAATTATGACAAAGCTAGAGACGTATTGTAGAACTGAACAGGGAATGGTATAACATCTTAAAGGTTAAACTACTCAGCGTGCCAAATGTGTTATGCCACCTGTTACTGAAGTTGAAAGCCTCTCTGTGCATAAGACGTTAGTGATCTTTTTCTAAAGGGATCGGTGTAACAACCAATTCATTTATTTTACGTCAATCATCGATATTGTTTTTTCGCGGGTTCATACGTAGTGTTAAAAGGTGCGTCTATTTGATATACATCATTTAGTAAAATCCTAGACGCTTACTCTAAAGGATACGTTGACGAGCACAATAAACGGACACTATTATCACGTTATAATTTGTCAGACAGAACTCAGGTTATGTCTAATTATATTCCCATTCAATTATGACGCTAGGTTTGTTACATCTCATTTAAATTTTTTTAAATTTCTTGTCGTACGCCTGATAGAAATAGCGGATGTAATCAATAAACCCCTTCCTATTGATGTCATAGAACGAGAGAGGATTAAAGAAATCTCGAGGATATGAATGTTATCATTAAAATACCTCTTCTATGATATTGAAACTGAAAATCCTATCACGTTCATACCAACTACAAATGTAATTATGGAGGCAGTTGTGAAATGAATGAAAAGGCTACTGACCAATTACATCATTTTAATGGCTTTGGAGTTGAATTACCTGCATGACTGCTGCATGACCAATATTGTCTGTTTTCCGCAGTGGAATTTCTTTGATATTGTTAATCGATGTTATTAGAGGGTCCTTAAAGAGCATTTTGAGGCGTTTTGATGGACAAGACTTTAATCCAATGCTGTGTTTTCCTTATTTCCCTATCTTTTGATAACAACAAATCATGTGCTGTGTTTGTGCGCAATTTGTGAAATTGTAGAACACTCAAGAGGCATAGTTTGATATTTGGGCATTCATGCTCTGTTGCACTGTAGATACAGTTATACCATCGTACTGTACTGCAGGGATGGGCAAGCTGTGGTAAATGTACATTGTGTTACACAATTGTTAAATGATGTTAAATTTTGATACTAGTACTTATCATGTTTCTTTTTATTCTTTTACCTATTTATTTTACGAATATTTTCTTTTGGTAATGCCTTAGCGATTTACGACGAAGAAAAGGTATGTATATTAAGTATGTCATCGAATACGTAGGGACATCCCCATGGTATAATGTGATCAGCTATTCCTAGGGAAATTGTGACAAGGATGAAGATCCGATGGAAGTACTTGTGAGCCAGCTGTTAATCATTTCTTATTGTTTATACAACTGTACATACATAGTTATCACTGAAATGATATTGGTTTACTGGAGTGTTTCTAACTCATTTCAAATATTTCAAAAAACACTTCGTTTGGCAAATTTTCATATAAATGTAGAGGACAAACCTCTATAAATGTTTATACAATGTTGTTATTCATCCGCATTACTACACGTTAACTATATGTGCTCATTATCTATAAATGTTCATACAATTTTGTTATTCATCCGCATTACTACACGTTAAATATATGTGCCCATTATCTATTGATACACCCTGAATCTCGTGACATACGTTAACTCTATAAGCCCATGAAGCCATGACTATCATTAGCTACAGATAAATTATAGTACATAGGCTTATGTAAACATTCGGGCATTTTATAAACAATCTCCACAAATTTCATATTTTAATCAAAATTTTGTGTAGATTTCAAAAAAAATTGGTGGGAATTTTGTAAGTGGTGTCTTGGGCGCTTTTTGGGCTACTTTTGGCGGCCATCTTGTTTTGACTTTTTGATGGTATTGAAATTGATAAAATGGGAGTACTTGGCATGTAAAACATTTGCACACCACCTCTGATGATATAATGAGAAATATGTGATAAATAAATCTCTAAAAATAAAATTAACAGTCATACTATGGCATTTTTGTGTGCTTTTTGGGCTACTTTGGGTGCTTTTTGGGTGCTTTTTGGGCTCATTTTGCCATATGCATGCATTTAGACGTTTTAGTGGTAATTGGTCATTTATTTTTGATGCATTTGTATTTATTTTCTTGCCACCGCATATCTGACGATGGGATATGTCAATTGGAACTGTGTTCTGTTATTAGGCCATCACGGGGGGGGGGGGGGGGGGGGGGGGGAGGGGGGTGTAACTCAAATATAATAATCTGATTTTCAAGACACACCCTAAATGCGTATTTCACCTTAAATACCAGTAAAACATGCGTCTCTTCTGAACGAGGTCTGTTTCATAAAAAGTGTAAAGAAATGGGTGTATATCAAATATATTCCTGGTTAAAAAAGAACTTTCAAGTATGATATAGATTAGCCTACTTTTCCCAATCCTATTGATAGCAAAGTGAATGCAAGGAAATTAACAAACGAGTTCAAGAGGATTTTGAAAAAAGTACCCTTTTTCAAAATAACTTATTCAAAATGTTCTCAAAAATGAGAAAAAGCTAAAAACAAATTGCTCAAATTATACAACAAGGAGACAGTGTCTATACATAATGATATGCAACAGGGCTGCTAAGGGGTGATTAAAGGGTTCAGAAGGCCCAGTAAGTAAAGCACCCCTTAAACTGAGATAAAATTGTGACTAACGTTACTAAATGGGCCTATATTGCACATGTTAATGATATTATTTTGATATACATGTACAGTTAAGCCCACAATTATTCATACCCCTTGAAAAATATGTGTTTTTTGCGTTTTTCTCATATCTATACCAGCTGGAGTGGTGGAACTTTCGCTTTACACTAAAGACAATTAGTTTGCAAGTACACATCAATATATTTGGGCTCAACATTTTTTGCATAACAATAGAATTGAACAAGAATTATGTTTTTATGCCTGTCCAAAATTATTCATACCCCATACCAAGTCTACGAATTGAGGCCACTTTTTGTGATAATACACATATTTTTGACATTCCAAACATTCTTTATATTGTGTGATCGGCTTTTATATTGTTATGTAATTATTCCATGATGTGTGCATACAATGTGGATGCATTACAAATGTGTCCTATTGAATGTACAGTGAGGGATATTATAGGACAACACTCTAGCTCTTTGACAGCATGGCGAAGAAGATCAAATAACTTTTTTGTGCATATTGTGAATGCTCACAAAGAGGGGAAAGGCTACAGAGCTATTTCGAAACACTCCCAAGTGCAAGAATCCACCACACAGAGCATAATTAGGAAGAACAAGGCGTTCAACTCACTAAAAACATTGAAGGATGCAGTCGGAAGCCAGCGGTGTCCCCTTGTTTGGCAAGAAAAGTATTGCGAAAGGCCAACAACAATCCACAGATCACCATCAATGCTCTCCTGAACAACCTTGGCAATTATTGGACCAAGATATCATGGCAGACACTCCAGCATATATGGCACATGAGAGGTCTCCATGGAGGCCGAGCAAGAAAGACTCTACTCCTTAAAAGAGACACAGAGAAACTTGTCTTGCATCTTAAGCAACCCCAATACTGAAGACCAAAAACATGGATCTTTGTCCAGAAGTGCTCTTGCAAATGCTAGATGAGTTTCTCATTGTCTCTTTGAAGGAGTAGAGTCTTTCTTGGTCGGAGTCCATGGAGAACTCTTGTGTACTATGTCTGCTGGATGGAGTGTCTGCCTTAATATCTTGGTCCAAGACTCACCAAGGTTGTTAAGGAGAGCATTGACGGTGATATGTGGATTGTTGTTGGCCTTCACCATACTTTTCTTGTCAAACAAGGGGAACACTGTTGGCTTCCAACTGTGTTCTTCAGGGTTTTTAACTGATTTGAACTGATTTTAACTGTCTTGTTCTTCCTAATTATGCTTTTTATGGTGGAATTTGGCACTTAAAATTGCTTCGAAATAGCTTTGCAGCCTTTCCCCTCTTTGTGAGCATTCACAATGCACAAAAAAGGTCCTCACTGAGTTATTTGATCCCCTTCGCCATGCTGTCAAAGAGCTAGAGTGTTGTCCTATAATATCCCTCACTGTACATTCAATAGGACACATTTGTAATGCATCCACATTGTATGGAATAATTGCATAACAATATAAAAGCCTATCACACAATATAAAGAATGTTTGGAATGTCAAAAACATGTCTATTATCACAAAAAGTGGCCTCAATCGTGAGACTTGGTATGGGGTATGAATAATTTTGGACAGGCATAAAATCACAATTCTTGTTCAATTCTATTGTTATGCAAAAAATGTTGAGCCCAAATAAATTGATTTGTACTTGTAAACTAATTGTCTTTAATGTAAAGCAAAAGTTCCACCCCTCCAGCTGGTATAGATATGAGAAAAACGCAAAAAACACATATTTTTCAAGGGGTATGAATAATTGTGGGCTTAACTGTACATGTAAAGTGAGATGTATAAGGCATTAATCTATAAATATAACTCGGGTTCTATATAGAAGTTGAGTGATATTTTTTATGGATTAGAATCACCATCGCGATCTCATACCGCCTATCATATGATGCATCATTTACACGCAATAATGTATTGTACGCACGTAGTGCAGCACATTAATGCCAAATCTCGTTAGTTTCGTTTCATTAAATTGTGAGAATAGTAATCCCCATTTTTTATTTTGGAAACGGTCAAATGGAAAGGGTATATTGTTGCGCAACCTTTTTATACAAAAATATGGCTTGCACATTTCGGGCCAGACAGGCAAACTGTGTTAATCATGGTTTATATTTGTTGTTAGGTGTTATGGTTGGTATCAAAATGTGCCAAAAAGATTCATCCAGATGTCTATTTAGCCTGTTTGGTAAAACAATAATCGAAAGTTACTTTAAAGGACCCAAACAAAGTGTATGACTTTCTTTTATTGAGCATTTTACATACGTCACAGGTGTAACTCCCAACTCGGTTTCGGTCCGTGTGTCTCACTCGATAGGTATGCACAAACAAAAGTTATCAGTAGATGCTTATAAATGCTATCGACTTATTGAGGTTCTATGTGCGAGTCTTGGTTTACCTAGAAGAACAGCTGAGGTGTCATTTTTTATGGATTCTATCTTCATAAATTACAGTGGAATGGTTAATATAGACTTAGAAATGAGAAATCAAAGGCAGCCATGGTCTAACATTGTTTGGGTGAAATTCAACTATCGCATGGTCATTAAATAATTCACCATTCATTATTTCACCGTTTGTGTTATTAATTTATCACCGGGTGACGCAAGTTATATAATGATCTCACTTGAGGGTTAGTAAATTATCGTCTGAGTTATTAAATGACCATTCGCGGTCATTAAATGATTGTGTGTGGTCAATATGGTGTTCATTAAACGATCGCCTGGGGTTAATTTAACTTTGTAACCGGTCGAATCTTTAAATGACTGCCTGGGGTTATTATGCTATAACGTGTGGTCATTGAATGATCCCCTGTGGTCATTGAGTGATTCCCTGTGGTCATTGAATGATCCCTAGTCATTAAATGGTCTGCTGTGGTCATTAAATGATCAGGTGTGGTCATTAAATGATCAGTCGTGGTCATTAAATGATCCCTTGTGGTCCTTATATGATCCCTTGAGTTCCCATGTGGTCCTTAAATGTTCCCTTGTGGTCCTTAAATGATCCCCTGTGACCCTTAAATGAGCCCCTGTGGTCATTAAGTGATCCCCTGTGGTCATTTAATGATCCCCTATGGTCATTAAATGATCCTCTGTGGTCATTAAATGATCCCCTGTGGTCAATAAATGATCAGCTGTGGTCATTAAATATCCCATGTGGTCCTTAAATGATCCCCTGTGGTCCTTAAATGTTCCCTTGTAGTCCTTAAATGATCCCCTGTGACCCTTAAATGTTCCCTTGTAGTCCTTAAATGATCCCCTGTGACCCTTAAATGATCCCCTGTGGTCATTAAGTGATCCCCCGTGGTCATTTAATGATTCCCTGTGGTCATTAAATGATCCTCTGTGGTCAATAAATGATCCCCTGTGATCATTAAATGATCCGCTGTGGTCATTAAATATCCTATGTGGTCATTAAATGTTCCCCTGTGGTCCTTAAATGATCCATTGTGGTCCTTAAATGATCCATTGTGTGCCTTAAATGATCCCTGTGATCCTTAAATGATCCCCTGTGGTCCTTACATGATCCCTTGTGGTCCTTTAATGATCCCTTGTGGTCCTTAAATGATCCCCTGTGACCCTTAAATGATCACCGTTGACTCTTAACTGATCACCTGTGGTCATTACATGATCCGCTGTGGTCATTATTCATTCATCATCATCTCATGTGGTCATTAAATGATCCCCTGTGGTCATTAAATGTTCCCATGTGGTCAATAAATGATCCCGTGTGATCATTAAATGATCCTCTGGGGTCATTAAATGATCCCCTGTGGTCAATAAATGATCCCCTGTGATCATTAAATGATCCGCTGTGGTCATTAAATATCCCATGTGGTCATTAAATGATCCCCTGTGGTCCTTAAATGTTCCTTTGTAGTCCTTAAATGATCCCCTGTGACCCTTAAATGAGCCCCTGTGGTCATTAAGTGATCCCCCGTGGTCATTTAATGATCACCTGTGGTCATTAAATGATCCTCTGTGGTCAATAAATGATCCCTTGTGATCATTAAATGATCCGCTGTGGTCATTAAATATCCTATGTGGTCATTAAATGTTCCCCTGTGGTCCTTACATGATCCATTGTGGTCCTTAAATGATCCATTGTGGGCCTTAAATGATCCCCTGTGATCCTTAAATGATCCCCTGTGGTCCTTACATGATCCCTTGTGGTCCTTTAATGATCCCTTGTGGTCCTTAAATGATCCCCTGTGACCCTTAAATGATCACCTTTGACTCTTAACTGATCCCCTGTGGTCATTAAATGATCCGCTGTGGTCATTATTCATTCATCATCATCCCATGTGGTCATTAAATGATTCCCTGTGGTCATTAAATGTTCCCATGTGGTCAATAGATGATCCCATGTGATCATTTTAATGATCACCCTGTGGTCCTCAAATGATAGCCCAATTGTGTTTACTTGTATTTTTGAATATTTTCTGAGTTGCAGTGAACCAATTGATTGGCCCATCAGAGCTCTCTGTTGAGAGTTACCCGTTTGATTTGTAATCACTCAGTTCATTACGTTAATGTCTGTTGGGCTATTGTTCACATTTGCTCTTATATAATACAAAAAAAAGAAAAATTAAGGACCACAAGGGGTCATTCAATGACCACATGGGATATGTAATGACCACAGCGGATCATTTAATGACCACAGGGGATCATTTATTGACCACATGGGACCATTTAAGGACCACAGAGGATCATTTAAGAACCATAGGGGATCATTTAAGGACCACAGGGGTATATTTAAGGACAACAAGGGATCATTTAATGACCACTGGCGATCATTTTGTTGTTGTTGTTGTAAAGAGCAAATGTGAAACCCAACAGACATTAACAAAGTTAATGAACTGAGTGATTACAAATCAAACGGGTAACTCTCAACAGAGAGCTCTGATGGGCCAATCAATTGGTTCACTGCAACTTAGAAAATAATCAAAAATACAAGTAAACACAATTGGCCAATGAAAGTGGCGTGGGACAGGAATAGGATAAACACCCAAACATAGAGAATAACATCAAAAATAAGAAGAAAATAATATCTGGAGGTCATTGATACATCGAGAGAGCTTAGCCAACAACCACTGAAGAGTTGGAGAGAAAGTGTCTGTTAACACGACATTTAAAAGATTGTAGTCCTTCCTCTTGGATGTTGCCAACAAGTGGAACACAGTGGAACAGTTGTATGGATGAAACTTCTGTCTAAGCAGCAAGTTCTGGCAAGCGGCATTGAAAGGGCATGATCTGGCATTGCAACACTTGAACGCGTAGCACGACGATGAACATATGGTGTGGGGAGCAGTGCTGCTAAATATTGTGGGCAGTGGTTGGTGTGCATTTTGTACAAGACAGTGGCTGCTGCTACATGTCGCCGGTGAAGTAGGCTTGTGATGCTGAGATGCGATAGACCAGTAGCGTCATGAGCTCCAATGATCTTGAGTGCGCCTTCCTTTTGATGTTGTCAAGCTGGCTTAGGATAGTAGGTGAAGCGCTAGATCAGCCTAGTGAAGCATACTCCATTACACTACGGACTTGTGATTTGTACACAGTAGATCTGCCCAATGCCATCAATTTATTTGCAACCTTCCGAAGAGCGCCGAGCTTCTGGCCAGCCCTGGTTGAGACAGCCTAGATGTGTTTGGACCAAGTCAGCTTGCTATCAATGGTAACACCCAGGATTTCCATTTTGTCTGCAGATGGTAGCTTGCAGTCACCAAAGTAGAGTTCAAGTTGGGATGGGGTTCTCTTCCTAGAGATGACCATGGTCTTGCACTTGGTAGGCTCAAAGGTCACTTTCCATTTATCAGCCCACGCTTTCATATTGCTTAGATCACTGTTAAGGCTAGCAGCTACTGCATTGGAGCTGGTTGAAGACTTAATGGGTGCGAAAAGTGTTGAATCGTCAGCGTACAGATAGAG
The DNA here is from genome assembly GCA_035610835.1 of Ophiura sarsii. Classification (NCBI taxonomy): domain Eukaryota; kingdom Metazoa; phylum Echinodermata; class Ophiuroidea; order Amphilepidida; family Ophiuridae; genus Ophiura; species Ophiura sarsii. Next base: position 47,184,275 of record CM069452.1, read on the forward strand.
CTCGTTGTCACAGACATCCAAAGGTCGTCAATGAAGACAGAAAACAGAAGTGGACCAAGGATAGATCCTTGTGTTGTGGAACAGAAGCATGTATGAGTGCAGTGTTAATTGGATGCTTGTCCCGACATGACGACATTGATAGATCTATCGGATAAGTAGTTGTGTATCCATGAAAGCAGTCTTCTGGTAACATCCTTTGACATCAGTTTTGAGCAGAGTCCATTGTGCCATACTTTGTCGAAAGCTCCTTTTATGTCAAGGGCAATGACACACCTCGTCACTTTGGTCTAGGGAGTTGTTCCATTTCTGTGACAAAATGTTGAGGAGATCAGCTGTACTGTGGCCTTCTCTAAATCCAAACTGTCTGCTGGAAATCAGATCATTGCTGAGAAGAAAGCGTTGAAGTTGTTTCTGCACAACAGCTTCCATGATCCCTTGTGGTCCTTAAATGATCCCTTGTGGTCCTTAAATGATCCCCTGTGGTTCTTAATGATCCCCTGTGGTCCTTACATGATCCCTTGTGGTCCTTAAATGATCCCCTTTGGCCCTTAAATGATCCCCTTTGACCCTTAACTGACCCCCGTGGTCCTTAATTAATCCCTTGTGGTCCCAATGATGACCACGAGTGATCATATAAGGACCACAAGGGATCATAAAAGGACCACAAGAGATAATTTTCTTGTTGGTCTTTAAGTGATACCTTGTGGTCCTTATGTATATGATCACTTGTGGTCATTGAACAATCACTCGTGGTCATTAAATGACCACTTGGGTCTTTAAATTATCACATGGATGGTAATGATCTTATGTCATGAATATATTTTAGTCAGACAGTTCAGTCATCTGTGGTTCAACGGTGTCTATCGGTGTCCCATTTGAATGATTTCGGTTTTCAATCCGTACTCAAGCGGTGAACCAAACAAAATAAGTACCATACAAACAGGTGTCTACTCCAGTAAAGTAAAGACTTGCGCGCGGAGTGCCCATCTCTCTTTCATTAGCGTTTGGGCCAGACTCACCCATGTAATATTTGGAGGTGGGGGTTCGCCGTGCTCATCCTGCACAGCGAGTCTGTTTTACTTCCCAACATGAATTAATGCCGGTACCCAATTATACACCTGGGTGAAGCATGGCAAGTGCGGTAAAGTGCCTTGCCCAATGACACAACACGACCCACAACCTTTGTATTGCGGAGCGAGGGTGAATCCGTTGGACTATACGCATGCCCGTAGGGGTGTATAAGATGCTCTCAGATTGGTGCCAAGGACGGCATATTTTAGGTTTTTCAAGATGGCAGACAGTGGCATCTTAGATTTTAATCATTGTGGGTGACTTTGCAATCTTAAAAGATGGCAAAGTCACCCACAATGACTCCTCTGTTGGATTTGTAAATACCAGAATTAGTGGAAAACCCGGAAAATGACACCTCGTTCATCTTTCTAGCTCACCTGGATTGTAACAACGAATTTGACCGATTAGCAGTATTCGAGTATGCTAAATGAATTATACATTCAAGTTGATATTATACTACAAGAGTATAATATTGCTTACAAGCTTATTTATACACGATAATTCCGTATTATCAAGCCTCGATTTGAGGACGTGTGAACCGGGAGCTACTTTGTAACTTTTCTGACAAAAGTAGCTCCTGCTCATATACTTTGCTATGCAAAATTTGAAAACACCGGGAGCTAAAACTTGGCAACCGGGGGGCAAAAAACTCCCAGCTCCCACTTAAATCGAGGCTTGCGTATTATATTTAAATAACATCCATTGTTTTTACCTTTTCAGTATAAAATCGTGCTATTATACGGAGAGGAAAAAAGTATTTATTTTGAGGGTACTTTTCTGTTTCCGTTGTCCAAAATTTCTCTTTGGCTTTGACCACAACTGACTGAAACAGATATCAATTATCATTTACTTTAATTTAATTTTAAATGTTTACCCATGATTCAGATAATCCATGACAAATGTCATGGGCCGGGGGATGACATTCATATGCGATGTTAAGGATGTAGAACTTAGTGAGCGACCCTCATACGTTGCTTGCAGACAGACAATGCTCTATTTGCCTAAACTTCCTAAAGCATGACATTATCATCTAAATCAAAAGTTAAAAAGTAAGGGACTTTTTATTGTTTACCAATTTTGAAAAGAAACTCCACCCCATTGTGAAAAAGAAGTATAAGCCAGTGCTAATTATCCAAGACCACTTAATCACACATTTAAATGTCTCTAAAAATTAGCCTGGCCCAATGTAGAAACAAAGCTTTAGATTACTCATGCGTGATACACATCATGAACTCATCAAAATGAGAATTATTACTGATTTTGAACAATCATAACTATATAATTTTTAACTTAGAAAAGAATAACATATTATAGTAGTTGACAAGAGATTAACAGAAGGCCTTTTCCCGTTCAAACGCGTTAATAAACAAAACAATTTGCTGCACTTTGTCTTTACACAATGGTGTGTATCTTCAGTCTGATAAATCCGATAATTATATGATCTAAAATTCTAATGAAAGGGTATTATGTAAAAGATGATGAAAAAACAATGAACGAATCTCATGGGGTTTCATATGAAAAACATTAATGAACTTGGGAAATGATGGGTACTAATCATTTTTGATTAGGCGCTTTATTATTATTATTGTTATTATTTTTGGACAGTCTGAAGACCCGTTACTGTATGGAACAGGCCTCGTATAGAAGAGGAAAAACATGCGAGGATGTATGTGTCCTGGTTTTTAAGGTGAAATAATATGCATTTGGGCAATTCCAAGCAAATGTCAACCAAATAGCCAAAATTTCAAATGTGCATCCAAAGTTTAATTCTATGCCTATAATGTAGGCAAGAGTCCAAAGTTCAGGAATTTTTAGTTTGTTTAGCGATACTATGTTTTTTGATGTATAAACTAGCTAATTAGCATAAATTTGCATATTTGCAGCTTACAAAATCAGTGAAAAGGCTTGTTTTTATTTATTCCATATCTTTTAGACACATAGGTATGATGTTTAAATAAATGTCAGGCACAATAGTAGTACTGATGGGAAAAGTTTTGATATAAATTTAATTTTGATCAACGGCCAATTAGCCTCGTTAATCCAGGTAATTAGTATGCATTGCATAATCTCATGTCATTCCGCAACGCAAAAGTACAATTTTTTAGGATAGCAAGAAAAAAAATGTACCCTATTTTCATTTAACTATTTTTTCTCTGCACACAATTGACATGCTTCACAATGACCAAAAGTTTTTTGGAAAATTCTGTTAATTAATAGCCCTAACGAGCGTTGCGGAATGACGTGTTGCGGAATGACGGTGCGGAATGACAAAGGTATTAATCCCTATATTTAGGCAATTTATTGAGCAAATTGTGATATTTTTGTGTACTTGGTATAAGATCATCCTTATTTATGATAATTCATTCAAATATGGACTCTTAAACTTCTAAAAAAGTTTCAAAATTGATGAAAACTCATAATTTGCTGAATTAGGCAACTTTGATGTGCAAGCTGTTGAATTCGGCAACTAAATCACAAAATCATGGCTACTTTACCTGTAAATGATGATTTCAATGTGAAAATAGTTGGGTTACTTGTATTCACGAATTTGTAACATATGAAATGCCACTGATTACTCTTTCTTTTATTTTTTATGCATATTAAAGCATAAAAACATGTTTTTTCTTTTCTCTATGGAGTTTTGCACACAAATTCACACTGTCATTCCGCAACGTCATTCCGCAACACCTACTTTTATTTTTTGATGACCTACTAGAAATCCTAGCTGATGATTAAGTTTTATGAAAATGCTTTTGTCAGTTAGCTAACACTTCAAACCTTCTAAAAAGTAACTTCAATAATGATACACTCTAAAAAGTTCACAGAGTTTTCACTTTGTGTAAACATGTAAAAAAACCACCAATCGTCTGCGTCATTCCGCAACGCAAATTTGCATATGCAAATTAGGATACTTGGAAGCGCAGTCTAATTTTTTCCCTAGGTTTATTTTTTGAGTATCAATCGCTATTATCAAATAAAGTTGTAAAATGGGGAGTAACTACAAATATCTGGGTTTTACACCCAAAAGAAAGTGGATTTTTGTGTGTAAATGTCATTCCGCAACGCGTGGAATTGCCCATTTAGGATGTGTCTGAAAAATCAGAGCATTATAACCCTACGGATGGCCTAATAGCAGATAACACAGTTCCTTGACATACAATGTAGCCCATTGTCAGATATGTGGTGGCAAGAAAATATATACAAATCCATCAAAATAAATGACCAATTACCATTAAAACGTCCTAATTCACACTTATGACGAAATGAGCCCAAAAAGCACCCAAAATCACCAAAAAAGTACCCAAAAGTAGCCCAAAAAGGCCCAAAATGACTGCTATTTTTATTTTTAGAGATTTACTTATCACATATTCCTAATTATACCAAAGAGGTGGTGTGCAAATGTTTTACATGCCAAGTACTCCCATTTGATCAATTTCAATACCATCAAAAAGTCAAAATAAGATGGCCGCCAAAAGTAGCCCAAAAAGCACCCAAGACACCACTTAAAAAATTCCCACCAAGATTTTTTGGAATCTACACAAAATGTTGATTAAAATATGAAATTTGTGGAGATTGTTTATAAAATGCCCGAAGGGACGAAAAATTGAACATAAGCCTATGTACTATTAGCGTTGTTAACTAAACGATAGACATTTTTACGGGATTCTCACAATATCCCATTTGCATCTGTGGAGAGCATGCCTAAGATACGTCAAAACACGACAGTGTACGGTAGCAGTCCCACACTGACTGTTTCAAGACGAACGCCGTTGGAAAGCTTATGAAGTTAGGGGTAATTTGGTTGATATTATATAAAATATAATTGCTTATTTCCCAATCGATTACATTATCGAAGATAAAAATTTTGCCTATGGGTCGTGTGAGAGTATTTCCGTAGGGGTGTTGACAGAACAATTACTAGTAGTTGATATGCTCCTCTTTTTCTTATATTCCTCATAACGTGACCATAAACATGACATTTTTCATCGAACATTACTTAGCTTCTAATTTCCGTAAGACGAAAGTCGTTTTAAACTTTCTAAGCGGCTATTCCTTGATGAGATAAGACCCACGCTTATCCAAGTGAACACACTCATGGTATCATTAACAACAGAGTGAACATTTTTCACTCTTCAGATATTTGTCTTTCCTGAGTCAATAGTTTGATTTGTATAATATTAAGCCCTTGTTGACTTTTGTCTGGATATCATTTTAATGTTTGTACACGATGACCACAGACCGTGAAATGTACATCCTGCTTGTAATTGTTCACATGTTTGTTTATGTATGTGTCGTTAGAGCCATACTTTGAATACTCTATAACGTAGATCATCAAAATAACCTATGGACTCAGGAGAAAACCCACGCTTATGGACACACTCATGGTATCAACAGAGTTTGGCACTTTTTGAAATGAAAGTGTAACAACCTTTCGATCCTTTTTGGTTTTATGAACATTGACGAATAGCTAACACAACGTTTTAACCTTCGTCTTCACATCATTTTTGAACACTACTAACCAGAAGGTGTAGCAGCAATATGTATTATGTACAACTTCCTATGATAGATAATGACCATTGTCGTCACACAAATAAGAAAATGTCCGTAATTAGAAACCAATCTTATTAACGCTTTCCTCGCGGCAGTCGCAGACGAAAATTCCAACAGTTCATAATTGTTTTTCACAAAACGTCAACATTATTAAATGTCATCGCCATATTTGGAATCACCATGAGAAATACATTACAATAAGTACAAACATGCCTAGCATTGATTCGGTTATCCTTGAGATACGACTTTGAAAGTTGGGAAAGGTTTCTGAAAAATCTGTATTGAGTATGGTATTAACATACAATTCCATCATTCTAACCTTCTTGTTTTGCTTGGTGACAAGAAATAACGTTATCAATCTAAATAATATGAAGTTGTTGACGTTGCTAGCCTGTACCCTGACTCTGGCGAGTTACCCTAGTTCTACTTATAGATGGCCAGTGGTACTACAATAACGTTTAGTCATTTGAACTTTACTTGAGCGGAGCGTATTTTAACAACTGCACACTCACGAGAGTTAATAAAAATTCCATTAAAATGGAAAGTTGGCGGTCAAAAGGAAATTGCGATATAAGGCAAATAGATAGAGCAAAAATAGCAACATTTGTAAATACGGCTTTTAGTTGCTAAAATTATGTGGCAGAAGAAGCAAGCGCATAGATGATAATTGTGCAAGATTCTTGCATGGCATTACTAGAAAGCGATATAAATTACAGCCATAGTTTAGTGATAAACACGGTTTTAACATTCAATTTAAGTTTTAAATATATGTCATATGTATTCAATTTATTTGATCAATACATAAATAAATGTAGAAATAAATAAATGAGGTTTTTTTTTAAATACTTTTAAATAAATAGTTGAATCATTTTGTTAATAAATAATAATATAAATCGAAAATTACATTTTTAATCGAAAATAAATGAATCAATAAATTAATGAATCAATACATAAATACACGCATATTAAAAATTAAAATATTAAAAATTACTTATAAAATAAAGAAATTAAAACAAATAAACATGAGAAAACATTAATAAATAAAAAATGATTAAATAAATAAATGAATAATTATGTAGATAATTATAATATAAAAAGTAAATAAGTTTAATATAGAAATATACAAATGAATAAATTTTACATTCAATTTAAGTTTTAAATATGTCATATATATTCAATTAATTTGATTAGAATTATATTCAATTTAATATGGCCAATATTCGTTAGTAAAACTATGGTTGAAGTAGAATTTATTTGTTTATTATAGAAAAAATTCCATTGAAATGGAATGGGGGCGATCCAAGAATCATGTTTTGTAACCATTTTCTGATCTGTTCATTCTGTTGCATACCAAAATACCAGGGATATGGTGTATGTATCTTTCAAACAAAAAAAACACCCCAAATCAAAACACAACAGTCTAAAAATAGTACAGGAAACCCAACAAGGACACATACGGTAGGTTTATTCTAAAGCAAGCACTATTTTTTCGCGGCATTTAATGTTCGTGATGCAGAAGAACCCACATTTTTCATCATGAAATGTTTACAAATGTACACCTTTCTAATAATGTCTAATAAGAATACTAAAAGCTTGTGAGCATGACAATTTCACCAATCCTAGCCAGACACTCTGAGCTTTTCAGTAGTATCTGAGACCACAATTGTAATGTGTATAACATCTGGACAGTTGGGAGATTTCTCTTTAGTCAAACAAGATAAGCTATTATGTCTCTCTGTTGGGAGTCTAATAACATCTCTCTGATTGAATCAGCAAGGCTAAACAAATATAGCTTTGACTCCATCACAGACTGCAGGACTGTTAAAATAAACTGCATAGGTACATGTAATTTACAAAGACTGCAAAATAATTTAGACAATTTTCCATATACTAAAAACAAAATGGCAGCCTCCATGTATATGTAGAAAGACCTAAATGTCCAAGAATATGCAATCTGATGCTATAAGGTTGGCGGGACAAAAACAAACCAATAACCAAAAACAAACACTGGACCATAATTGAGGATATAGAAAGGCAAACTGTTAATTTGGAGGGTTGGTTTGTTGGTTTAAATACATCTCAAGAGGACATTAGAAGGGATGTTTATCTCCGCGATGTGAAGAAAGAACATCAACAGAACAAAACAAAACGGTTAAAGGTTATTATTATTATTATTGAATCTTTCTTTATTGAGGGTAAACAGCTTCAGTGTCAAGCACTGCTTTCCAAGCAGGCCCTTATTTCACAGAGAATAATACATAATTATTTACAAAATACAAGGAATATAACAACTATTTACATAAATATATACAAAACCATCAGATAAATTCAGCAAGAAAATGCAGAATTGTAATATACTTTAGAACACAAAATTTAAATTCCATGCATCTTTGTTCTAAATTGTTGCACTGACATGTTCTCAAGCTCGGTTCTGATTGTTGATGGCAAGTTGTTCCAGGCATATGCTGCCCTAACATGAAACGTTCGCATACTTGAGTTAGACTTAAATTTCGGTACAACCAAAGTATGTGTGATTTCTTGTTACATGAGAATGGTTGTTATGAACAAATTCAAACTGCATCGATAAGTATGATGGACTTACATTTCTTAAACATGTATACACAATTAGTAAATGGTGATTACGCCATCTTTTATCAAATTAACCCATTGAAGTGCATCCATCAAATCATTTGTTGGTGTTCTTATATAGCTGAATGTTTTATCCTGGCTAAATTATTAAGAAGAACCTGTAATTTTCCATGACATTCAGCAGAAAAGTTTGACCAAACTGTGCTTCCATAATCAAAGTGAGGAATAACAAGAGCATTTGATAACATTACAATAGTTTGATTTGGAAGAAAATGTTTCATACGTTTGATGATACCTGTTCTGTAAGAGACATTCTTACACATATAATCAACATGAGCTGACCAAGACAAATTGCTATCTAATTTTACGCCCAAGAATCACCATGAGAAATATATTACAATAAGTACAAACATGCCTAGTATTGATTCAGGTATCCTTGAGATACGACTTTGAAAGTTGAGAAAGGTTTCTGAAAAATCTGTATTGAGTATGGTATTAACATAAAATTTTACATTCTAACCTTCTTGTTTTGCTTGGTGACAAGAAATAACGTTATCAATCTAAATAATATAAAGTTGACGTTGCTAGCCTGTACCCTGACTCTGGCGAGTTACCCTAGTTCTACTTATAGATGGCCAGTGGTACTACAATAACGTTTAGTCATTTGAACTTTACTTGAGCGGAGCGTATTTTAACAACTGCACACTCACGAGAGTTAAAAACAAACACTAGATGATAATTGAGAGTATAAAATAACAACCAAATATGTGGATATGGAAAGGCAAACTGTTAAGTGGGAGGGTTAGTTGGTTGGTTTAAATAAATTTCAAGAGGACATTAGAAGGAATGTTTATATCCGCAATGTGAAGAAAGAACACCAACAGAACAAAACAAAACGGTTTAAGGTTATTATTATTATTATTATTGAATCTTTCTTTAATGAGGATAAACAGCTTCAGTGTCAAGCACTGCTTTCCAAGCAAGCCCTCATTTCACAGAGAATAATACATAGTTTTCTATGACATTCAGCAGAAAAGTTTGACCTAACTGTGCTTCCATAATCAAAGTGAGGAGTAACATGAGCATTTGATAACATTATAATAGTTAGATTTGGAAGAAAATGTTTCATACGTTTGATGATACCTATACTTTTAGAGACATTCTTACACATATAATCAACATGAGCTGACCAAGACAAATTGCTATCTAATTTTACGCCCAAGTGTAACCTTATGAATGAACTGCGTTGGTTAATTGGTGGAGTTGAACAACCAATTAAGCTGTTTCATGTCAATCGTTTATGGTCTTTTCGTGCTCTCGTGCTTAAGAGACATACGTATTGCTTCAGTGTAAGGCCGCGGTTTATTATAAGACAGCTAACGAACACAATTTTGATCACACGCCACTACCGATCAAAGAGTAGGATAATGCTGATAGATTGCGCTTTTCCACCGCTATACATTCAAATGGCTAGTACTTTGATGTAAACAAATAATATCAAGCAATTAAACGCAATCTTCCGCCCACTATGCAGGATATTACAAAGCCCAACTGTTAATTTTTCTTACAACAATATCAGTTGTAGATGACTTGGCAGGCGTCTACTAATATACCTTCTTGAGATCAACTGGATTTAACTACTCACCCAACTGTCAACATATATACCTATAATTGTTTTCATTTATTTATTGTTTTCATTTATCTATTGTTTTCAATTAACTGAAATTACGATGAACTTGGTTACAGTAACCATGGTGACTATGATTTATCGCTGTTACAGCACCTGGACATAATGTATACAACTAACCATTTAAAGGGGTACTATTAGAGATGTGTTGAAGGCTGCGGCCTCAATTAGGATAAAAACCGGGATTTCTACATTTTTACAATTGTTATACATACACAAACTTACAGCTGAAAGGATTAAGAAAAATCAGCCGTCTTGGTGCAATAAAACGTCGTTTCAAAATATTCCATCCCCGGCTCGGACAGCATTTTATTTTTTCTTTACGATTCAAATAACATACGATATGACATAGAGGGCTTTTTAAAAAACAAAAACAATAAGTAGCGATGATATTTAAACATATTTAAACATTTCAGTTTTAATCAAGTTGTGCTGCTTTTTTTGTGAGTAGAAACAACAATAATGGCCAATTATAATGATTATCTTTACTATTGAAGTAAATTTTGTATAAAAGAAAAATCTTGAACATCTCTTAGTACCCCTTTAAGAGAAATATTTAACTACTGCTATCATCTTCATAGGAAGAACAATCAGACGCCATTCTCCTCTTATGTCCACGTGAAATTGTTTCATGTTTGAGCAGCTTACTAATGGTCCATAAAATTGACCCTGTAACGCCAATCAAACCAATAGTTAGCAGATTTGACTCAGTCACATTTGATATTAATGACGGGAGGGTATGTCAATCGAAACGAGATCGACCTTCTTTTAACACATTATATGGCGAAGAAGAACTACTCCATTACAAAACAGCCGGGTCAAAAAGCGGAAACAAGGAAACAAAAATAATTTTGTTGGCCTTTTTCTAAAACAAGTGACCTCATCTTGTTTTATTCGGAATTATGGCAAACTTCCCTTGGAGAATGCAGTAAGCGGTAAATGTTACACAAATAATCATAGACTTGACGTTTTTTAAATATCTGACCGAATGACTCTACTTTAAAGCTCCATGCGCTTGCACAGCAGGTTGTTTCCGTTGCGTAGTTATCAGTCGGTGAATAGTGAATGTTAGGTGTGAATGAACCGCAGATCTGTGTAATTCAATCTTCCGTGTCAGTTACAGACGACAGTATTTGGAGTTTTCAGTTACACATTGTCTGCGAATAGGATTTCATGACCGATATTATTCTATGTATGCGATAGGCGTCCGCTATACTATTAGTATACCTCGTCAAAAGTGTTAATGTTGTCTTTCTAAGACCATAGACACGGGGTAAAGCATATCGCCATGTTCTAGCGATGTTAACACTTAACAATTTCATCACCATATTTGGGAAAGGTTTCTGAAAAATCTGTTTGTATAGGCCCATGGTAAACTAAAAGCTGCGTGAAAAGTGTTTTAAAGACACCGGTAAGTTTCTTAAAAAAACTTACCGGTGTCATTAAATTTGCGAAGCTCTCGGTATCTTTCGAAATGTTGGCTTTTATTTCCTCTCTATCTCTATCTCTCTCTCCTCTTCCTCAATAACCTGTAGATCATTCGTTGTTATATCAAGTTTTAACATTCCATTCACTTGCATAGTTATAGAGCGATCTCCAAAGGTTTCATCGTAAAACAGAATGTACCGTGTTCTCGTACGTTTGCTCGAACGCGGATTTCAGCTATAGCTTCACTTTAACGACGTCGTTTAACTAAACGCAATTCTCGAAAATATGTTTAACTTAAACACGCGTCTAACTCGCTGACAAATATTTAATTTTGAGCATGGGTATGGTGGGAGGGTAGCTTAACTCAATTTAAACTAAACAATTACACCAATTGTACGTCATGATTTCATTTTCGTCACACATATATTGGTTGCATTTCGAGTTAAACAATATGGGTTCTACTGAATATAACTTCGGATTCATATTTAAAGCAAAGTTATTCTACTTAACCCTTTCCACCCTATTAGTTTTGCCATCTTAACCAAACAGATTTTTCAGAAACCTTTCCCAACTTTCAAAGTCTATCTCGGGAATTACTGAACCAATACTAGACATGTTTTTACTTATTTTAATACATTTCTCATGGTAATTCTAAGTATGGTGATGATTTTTTGTTGTTGTCATTCTTGACACATTTTGTGACATTTTGGCCTGTTGCGAGGAGGATAGTTGTTGAGAGTTAATCTTATGCTAAAGATCGTTGGTCAAACTTAAGAACTTATGTTCATAAAGCTCAACTTTTAATTCTTAAATATTCTTCTTAACCAGGCTTAAGAAGGGTTCAGAATAACTCTTCCTAATTTCACTTAAGGGGGTGTGAACCCTCAGCATAGCCTCCGTAAAACTGCTGTAACTCCTTTATTATTCATTTAATCTGTATAAAATATTTTTTTGCAGAAAAGGGTTCAATGAATCCAACCATGATCATGAAATTGACCATTTTGGAGAAAATTATGACCCATTTTAGGTTCTGCAAAGATAACTCAAAATATATTTTTTTCACATTTTGTCATACTAGTTTTATTATATTCCTAATACAATTCCCTAGGAAGATTCTTTCTTTCTTTTTTTTTAACCTCCAAAATCATGAAAAGCACATTTTTTGGTCAAAAATTCTAAAAATTAAAAAGATTTTCATAAAACAAAAAATAATTGTCTGCAAAATGGTCAATTTCATGATCATTATTTGATTCATATAACCCTTTTGTGCAAAAACATTGTATACTTTTATATAGATTAAATGAATAATCAAGAAGTTACGGCCGTTTAACGGAGGCTCAGCTGAGGGTCCACCTCCCCCCTTAAGATGGATCTCAACTGTTATACATTAGGGCCCTAGACGCCCGGGGGGGGGGGGGGGGGTACTCGCCTAAGACGGTATACGGGGGTGTGCCGCTCTAATGGGTAGCTTTTTGGGCACGAAATCCCTAAACATGGGGTATGATTTTGTGCTGGAAATCCCTAATAATGGGGTCACTTTTTACAAATGGGTCTATTTTTGCGAAATTTTTGTATATTTTCGCGAAAATTTGCCAACATTAGGTCTATTTTCGCGAAAATTTGCGAAAATTTGGTCTAAAATGAAGCAAAACCCCTAAAAATGGGTACCGATTTTTCCAAAATCACCCCTAAAAATGGGTATGGGTTTTGAATCTCCAGCGGCACACCCCCGACCAAACCAAATCCGAGTACCCCCCCCCCCCCGGGCCTAGACGTACATTTGATAAATTCCTTTCATTTCCATTTGGATCGCTAATTAATGAAATAATACCATTCCTTACAATGGCACGCTTCACAACGACTTTTTCGGGGGACGATATTCATCGTGTTTAAAAACGTGTTTTACTAAACGTTCTAAAAGATAAACATGAGTTTCATATTGTAAACTTTGCCTTGTTTTGTCGCATTTGCTCTTTGCCTCCAAGGTCACTTTAGCCTATGCTTGAATACCCTAATGCACACACACAATACACTATAAGCACACACTGCAAGCCTGATATTGGCCCATGGTGACTAAAATCCTTGATATTCTCGGGATGTGTCTCTGTACAAGTCTAAACGCACATCCAAGATAACCACCAATCAGAGAAAGTTTTATATCCTTGTAATCCTCACACCCTAATGAATATTAAGCAACGTTCTAAATGATAGAGTCTATCAACGTTGTTTTGATACAGTGCCTTCTTGTGGCCGAAGTCAGACCTAAATTCCAATTTAGATGCGTAGGGGATCCAAAATCCGGCAAATTCTGTCATTTTAGAAAAATAAAGGTACATCTAAGATTAAATTTATCTTTTTTCCAGATTTGTACGGTTAAAATAGCACATGAAATAAGCTTTCCAAAAATAGGCTCTAAATTGTTGTCACATTTGTAGTTTTATAATTACAGTGAGTTGAAGTGAGAAGAGTGTCATTTTTAGGTTGTTTTGCCCTATCTCTTTGTACAGAGGACACAATGGCGTGAGCAAATGCAACTCATTTTACAATATGTTAGCGACGATTTTAGTATATAGTTTAGCCGTTTATTACGAGAGCACGGCCCAAATATATTTTATACAACTTTTACTTCCACTATAACCATGAAAACTCCAAATACATGTGTATGTGGACTAACTGGGTCATCTAAAATAAAACTGTTCTGATGAGTATACAGGATGATTCGTTCATGCGCTGGTGTTATACGGCGGCTTACGCGTCTTCTGGGAAAATAATGTCCGCTCAATGAATAACGATTTTCGACAAGCTCATCATTCCATGATCCAAAAATTTAAAGAGGGTTTACAAACCACTTCTTAATGTGTATCGAGGTATCATGAGAATTTCAAGTCGCGTGCGAATCCAAAATTAAATATTGATTCACGTGCGTAGATTTGTGTTTCAGTATTGATTTAACCTCCTCCCTTCTTTGGCAATGTTAGATATGAGTAAATAGATTCATGAAGATTTTGTGTCTGCACATAATAGGAGACTTGAGATCAAGCTTTAGGGGGAATCCCGGGCCAGATGGGATTCAACATCAAATATTGATCCACGTGAAAGTATTTAGGACATTAACGTCGATGTTTTGAGTCCAGTCTTCTTGGATGACATAGGTTAATTAGGAATTAGCAGAATTGTACATTGAATATCCTTGTAGAACTTAAGACTCAGATAAAAGGTTGGACACCACCGGCCTTTCCAGATTCTCAATCTATGACCATATTGATATAGCTGGACAAATTCCACTAACAGCCAATGATCACATCCATCATTGTTTCTAAAGACGAAAAAGACCCTATTGTAAATACTAGACTGTATACTTAACCCAAATACAAAGGAGATGCCCGAAAGTGATATAGATACAGAACTGGGTAAACATAAACGAGAAGCGAAGAAAAAGAATCCAATCAAGGCCAAAGGTTATCCACTAAGAGGTGGGGGCATCAACACATTTCATTAACCTTTCACAACTTTCAAAGAGTATCTCAAGGATTACTGAACCAATACTAGGCATGTTTGTACTTATGTTAATGCATTTCTCATGGTGATTCCATATATGGTCATGACATTCTATATTTTGACATTTTTGAAACATTTTGTGATTTTTTTTAATTGTCGTCTGCGGACGACTGCCGCAATGAAAGTGTTATTCAAACAATATGCCACACTGACCTATTGTTAGTACTGAAGATACGCAATAACAATCAAATCAAAATGCTAGGATTGTATCTATAGCTATTTGCTCTTATTAATAAATACTAAATTCAAAATTACTCATTATCAATGCACATTGTCCTCAAAACAGATTCCTTACAAATTTGAAATAAAGTCTTAACACATAGATAGAGGTTATGACGCGCGCCCAGCAACAAATGCAATATTGCTAATTAATTTTAAAATTCCAACTAAATACAGAGTGGGTCTTAAAAAGGGGCAAGGTAAATTCGAGTCAGCATTAGATTATCTTTACATACATGTACATATATATAACTTCTATATCTTGGGCATATAAGGTGAAATTCGGTATTGTAATTGAATTAATTGAATCATTGAACGCTCAAATTGCAAAAATAGTAGTACCTGGATAATGATTGATCGGATATGGGGCGCTTTTGCTGCCATAATAGTACACGCTAAAAGTGCGCTCGAATTATTCTGGCACCAGTTTGCTTATATTTTAGAATTTTACCCGAATGCCTTATAAGGGCCCCTAATTTAAGCCTAAAACAACACGTTTAAGATTTTTTTTGTACGATAGCGCTAGTCAAGCACAGCTATGGGTGTTGTCAAATACCGTATGCTTGATTATTGAGTCCTGATATACTGTAATAGTAGAAAGGATAAACGAAATATTTATATTGACATAGAGTATATAAAGATTCACCTTCGATTACGGCCCTACATAATAATGATACGTAATAATCAAAGCTGATTGTATTTTCATCCTATCATGGTTGGGTTTGAACAGTTTCTAGGAGATACATTTCATCCTCATTCAATTAATTGTTTTATGACATTTAAACTTAAATATCCCATACTATACTATACTATATTTGCTAAATTCGACGTTGAAAACAGAGGTGCAAAGGATTTTAAACGTCTTTAACCAATTTAATGATTGAATTTGGAGTTGAGTTACCCCACATCCACGTGACAGAGCCCAGTGGCGTCGCCAAAGGGAGGGGGCGAGGTGAGAGATCGCCCCCCCCCCCCCCCCCCCCCCCCCAATATTGATATCGTGTCGGTTGAGATTGGCACTGTCGGTTCATTTGACCACAAATATCATGGAATTATGATGGTCAAAAGTACACAGGTGAAAAAAAATCGCGCGCTACGCTCGCAAAATATGTCCCCAAAATGAAGAATTCTTTGCTACAAGCTTATTTAGAGCAAAAATGTACCTCGATCGTGCAAAAAATAGGTGTAAAGTTGAAAAATTTCGCGCGCTACGCACACATTTCTTGACTCACAAAAGTCGTGTCGGTTCATTTTCACTCTCGCCCCTCCAATATGAATAACCTAGCTACGCCACTGACAGAGCCTGCAGGTCACAATATATTAACAATGATTGATGGGTTATCTAAAAGAAGATCTCTTGACCAATACCAGAATGCCTTACTTCATCACGTGACCCATGTTTTTTTCACAGTGGAATATATTTGATATTGTTAATCGATTTTAAAAGAACAGCTGCATGTTTGTACAGTCAGTATGAATTTGTTTGTTTTCCTTATGGGAAACTAGAACTACGATTTGATGACGAAATGCGATGTGCTGTACCAGTGTGAACTATTAAAATCTAAATCCCCTATTGATTACCACATAACTGACAGTACAATTTCTGATGATACATATCGTTGATGCGAAGCGATTTATTCTGGTATTTTTCTCTTTGATGAGGTTCGTACTTTAGAGTGGGTAAAATAGGAAAACAAATGGGTCAATAGTAGAAAATAAGATATTAAATTTGGGAGGAACTCGAGAAAATAACCTACCTAATCCTGCGGTCTTGGAATTATAATCAGAAACATAGCCATACTTTGATATGCAAATAAGTAATCTTAACCCACATTTAACAGCGAGCTTAAATGTCTTTCACCTGTAATGGGTATGTAGCATATACGACGATTTGACAACCAAAATATCCTCCGGATCTCTCCTCCTGCCACGCACGATCCGGGTATTGCTGTGCTAGAGGGAAGAGCAGGCGTTGGTAAATAGACGATGTGTTGCACTATATATATAATTGTCAAAGGATGTTTTAATATTGATGTCACGGTTATGCTTAACAACTGTAATCTTCGCTCGCTTACAAATACGCTTTTACCACATGCTATTCTTCTTTTCTTTTCTTTTTCAGATCTAATTCATGAACATCTTTCATTTGGTAATGATTTAGCGATTCAAGGAGAAAGGTATGTATGACATCTTTATGTACATGTATATAATCGCTACATATTGGCACTTTCCAATAGCTATAACATGTAAACCCAGAAAAGTTTTGCGCCGAGGCAATGATCCGCAGACTAACTAATTACTTATACTATTTTATCAATAAATGTCATTCTTCACAATGAAATCTACCGTGCGAAGAAATATCATGAACCATTTTCTTTCGTTTAAAAATTATCGCTTAACCCTGAAAATACGTTTTTTACATGCGTTAACTATTTGATACCATTTTGCAAATTTTCCATTTATCAATGTTGCATTTGAATCAATACAACGTAGACTTATATTTTCTGATGACTTTCTTGATTTTTGAAAGGAAATGCAACAGGACAATTTTCTATATTATAGGGTAAATTGAGATAAGTGAGACAACGGGGTAAGTGGCACACTTCCTGTTCTATACCATTGCAGCACAAGATCTGACAATACGATACCGAGTGTCCTTCTTACCCCATCGCAAATTGTCTTTTAAAGTTTCATAGCTTTAAATCAGGAGTTAATTCGGTATTTTAGCCACGAGCGATGCTTGAGACCCACACTAACTTTTGCGTGCTGCTAACTTCGAGAATTTTACGTATTTAAGGATGGAATTGCCAAATATTAAAAAAATCTTTGCCAAAAACTATGCACAAATTCAGAGTCATTAACTATCAAATGCAAGCTGTTACATGCCTGATCGCAGAAAATCATGCATGACTTAATGGCTGGTTTCTAATTCCTAAATAAATGGATTTTGAACTGCTACAACAGAATTACATTGTCTCAAAAGGGACACCATACCAAATCATTGGCTCATTTAGATATTATTTTATATTATTTCATCATGCGTGATCGATTTCCTTTCCAAAAATGTATACTTTTATATACATTTGAGTCATAGTTCAATAATTACAGCACTCAAAAAATTCAACAAAAAAACTTCCTTAAGTTCCCCCTTAACTTTAGAACTATGTTTACCTGACCAATAAACACTACACGAGACGCTTTGATAATTCGAAAATACATAACTGCAAACTAAAAACATACCCTTCATATAATACCGTCTAGGCTACAAGGATATGTCAAAGCGTTAAGACATATGTCATCCTAAGCGGAACATGGGTGTATATTTAAGGAATTTAAAGCAACCTTGGTTTTCTATTAGTAATATTGTTTGTTCAACGACGGGAATGTCTACGAGCTCATTATGATGTTATATCAAGGAGTTATCTATACTTAACGTTAAGTATGATAACTCCTTGGTTATATTAACATTTGTTGGATAAATACCTACTCAAAGGTATGAATAATGAAACAATTTGCACATCATATTAAGAAGAGTTCAGAGTAATGGTAAGGTCAAATACCGACTGTTTACTTTCCAACGCCATCTCATGTAGTTAATAAACTATTATATCTAAAAAATCAATACTTTTACTTTCGACGTTTAACCGTCAGGTGTGGTTTTTTAGATCACCTTTAGGCTTCTGCTCATCAAATGGTATTGTTACAGTGATGTTGGTAGAGGTAAATTAGTCAATATGCTTTTATTGAATTTCGCTAATACTCCTTACACCGTTACCATAAACATAACATCTAACATTGACCAATAAGCACCTTCGAAACTACCATCAGATACGCATATTTAAAAGTGTTAAACATGGCACAAAACCATAAAAAATCGAAACTCTTGTATCAATAATAATTGAATGAACCTTTTCGATATCAATGATGTTAGTTTTGAAAGTACACGATAACCACAAACTCATACGAAACGTATTATCTTATTTGTTTTTGTCGTCTGTTTGTTTATATGGTTTGTCAGAACTACAGTTTGAATTATACATAGACCTGTAATGTAAATCATTAAGAATTCCTTCTTACAGGCGAATAGCCATTTGAATTAGAGCCGCATCTTATATCATTAGGGATTCCTATGATTCAGGGCGTAGTTCCTTTTTTCAATACAGTCACAGTATGTGTCTCGGCGAATCTCGTGATTCCGAATTGGTTCACACCTGAATCATTAGAGATTTATGAGGTGATAGCCCTTAGCTATAACTATCTATTGACGCGAACTATATCGATCTTTCCACAATTTAACCATACACTCTCAGAACAATAGTTAAAATCTGTAACCAAGTTGGTTAAAATGTTAACCAGCGGGAGGTTACCAGGTGAACCACACAATTTGTTGGTTAAAACCGTAACCAACAGCTGTTGGTTAAACGTTAACCTGTGGTTGGTTACAATTTTTAATCATTTGTTGGTTAATTTGTTTTAACCAACAGTGGTTGGTTAAAAAATATTGGTTAAACTCTTTTTTGTGTGTGCTCAACTTTAACCCAGACAATATTACAATATTGGCCCAATATTGATGTTTTATGTGCCCAATTTGGCTTTCAATATTGGCGCCGGCCAGGACCAACTTTGTCAAAGGGCAAGCCCAGGACAAGGGACAGGACAAGGCACAGGACAATGCACAAGATCCTAGCCAAAAGGTCGAGAAGCGATAACTTATAATAGCGGCCGCAATTTTAGACCACGTCAGAATTTGTATATGAAATCAATGGTGTCATTTTCCGCCCCTGGTATATTGTGCCCATTATTGGACCAATATTGGCTGCCAATTGAAGAGCGCCAATGTAAAACCAATATTGGTCCAATATTGGTTGGCAACATGATGCCAATTGAAGAGCGCCAATGTAAAACCAATATTGGTCCAATATTGGTTTGATAATATGCACAAAATATTGTCCCGCCATTGAATTTCTTTAGCGGGAATCTTGTTATGACCTATTGTTGGTTAAAATTATGATGCCATAACCCTAACTCTATTTCACCACACGGCAACAGAATTTTTTTCCGACACCCAAAATTCACCAGAAAGGTCACCCCGATCCCCCCGGGATTTGAACCACGGACCTCCAGCATCAGGGCCCAGATCCTAGCCACTACACCACGGCTCCCAGTCGACACTCGGCGAGTATATTCGCCTCGTTATATAGCATGGGTCCGTTTTGTAGCCAAAAAACCTGCACGCCGGGTTATAGAAACACTTTTTCCGCACAGTTGCCTCAGGTGTAGTAGAGTTAGGGTTATCCAACGTTGAATAAACTAAAAATGAATTATATTTTTACTTTTTAACCAATGCAGTTTATTATATTGTTTTCTTGTAACCCTAACCACCACATAAATATGTTAACCTTGCCCGCTGGAGACGGATCGTTGAAGTTACAGATTGAAGTTTATATTCAATGTTTTATGTATTCTGTAAGTATGTGATGCAATTTTAGTTCTCTGACCCACAATTTGAGTACAATTAAATACATATATGAAAAAGAAAAAAAGTAATAATTAATGACTGCTAAGGTTAAATTATGGAAAGATCGACATAGTTCGTGTCAATAGATAGTTAATTTATACTTCATATTAATTTAATATTATGAATTAAGATGATACAAACAATATCATATGTTGCACAAATGTTTAAATAAAGGTGTTGTTTTTAAATATCGACCGAATGACTCTACTTTAAACGTCCGAGTGCTTGCACAGCAGGTTGTTTCCGTTGCCTAATTATCAGTCGGTGAATAGTGAATGTTAGGTGTGAATGAACCGCAGATCTGTGTAATTTGATCTTCCGTGTAAGGACAGGCGACAGTATATTGAGTTTTCCGTTGGACATTGTTGAATATGATTCCATCGTCGATGCGGCCACTACATGTCGGTCATTCGTTGTTATGTGTCTAATGCTACCATTCCGTTGTCAGCGTACATCTTTTGCAAAGGTTATAAAAGAGCACTCTATAAAAGCTTCTGAATAGTGTAAGAATGTTAATATATGACGTCAAAATACCTACCTTTTTATGCGGCCTAACGAGCTCATCTCAGATAAATCTGTTACAATGGTTCTACAGGAGGATTCATTCCTGCGCTGGTGTTATACCGCGGCTTTCGCGTCTTCCGTGAAAATAATATTCGCTTGATGATAATATAACGATTTCAAAAAAGCTCATCATTCAATGATCCACAAATTTAGGAGTGTTTACAAACCACTTCTTATATTGTGTTTTCAAGGGATGATGAGAATTCAAGTCGCGTGCGAATCCAAAATTAAATATTGATTCCCGTGTGTAGATTTGTGTTACAGTGTTGATTTAACGTCCTCCCCTCTTTTAGCAATGTTAGATCCATGAGCATTTTGTGTCTGCACATAATAGGAGACTTTAAGATCAAGCTTTTAGTGGGAATCCCGGGCCAGATGGGATTCAAACATCAAACATTGATTCACGTGAAAGTATTTACGACATAACTTCGATTTTCCAGTCCCGTCTTCTTCATGTTCTTGGTAGTATTCTATGTAAGAGTAAATTGAGGGGTATGTCTTTAATTTTGGTAATTATATTCAAAGCCACGTAGAACTAAAGATTCAGATCATAGGCCGAATGCTAGCGCTACCGGCCTTTTCAGATACTGAGTCGAAGACCATATTGACGTAGCTGGTCAAATGCTATCAGTAGCTAATTATCCCATCCATCATTGTTTCTAAAAGACAACACAGTAAATACTAGACTGTATACTTAACCCAACATACATTGGAGATATCCTGAAACAGGGTTGAATAAACACAAACGAGAGGCGAATAAAGCAAACCAGGGGAAAGACTATCCATTTTATGATGAGGGGGGGGGGGGGGGGGGGGGGGGGGGGTGGAATCGACAAATATATATTTCAGGTACCTTTGTACTGATAGTTTGACCTATTTCAACTGTAATATTAAATGTATTAAATGTGTTTTGCTCTTTATATCTATGCTCAGTAGAAAGACAGTTTAATATCAGTAGTATGCATTTCCAAGTACTTTCCGTCGAAACCACTTAACACTTTCCAAGCGTCAGGCGTCTGCAGACGACATTCCAAATTTCACAAAATGTTTCAAAAATGTCAAAAGTATTGAATTTCAATACCATATTTGGAATCACCATGAGAAATGCATTAAAATAAGTACAAACATGCCGAATATTGGTTCTGTAATCATTGAGATAGACCTTGAAAGTTGAGAAAGGTTTCGGAAAAATCTTGTTCTGTGTGGTAAAACCAAATAGCAGCGTGGAAAGTGTTAAACATATTTTGTTCTTGATATCTCAGTTTCATATCATCATTTTCTAGTACTTTCCGTTGAAACCATTTAAAAGATCAAGGAGAAACGTCACGAAATGTGCACAAATGTATTTTCGCCTTGACCTTACACAAAGCTATTGGTTGGATATAATTTTAACTTGTTGTAAATGGTGAGCCAATGGCTACAGCTTTACAGTTAGGAAACTCACATATGCGTCACTATGGTTACGCAGAAAAGTATAACCAATAAGGGCATACTATTTACACTAAAACACGTTACAGTTAATACCGTATATGATTGATCTTCGTCCATGTAGTCCGCCAGTGTATATCTTGTTTTGGATTGATAAAGTAATATTGTGATTTCTTTCATAGAGGCGCACATTTGACGCAGAGGTTTAAGAGCCTGCTCTGTCTAGAACAATTACCTGTTCACGTTGTATCCAATGTTATGTCTATTACGATATTTAGTCATTGTTAATCTGATAACGATACTTAAAAGAATACCGTACTATTCATTGAACCATGCATTTCAATTAAACGAATATAAACTGCACATCCCAACCTGTGATTATTTGAAATTCGAACCCGGTTGTCTGTGTCGAAAGTGCTGATGGGATAGCCATACCCAATATTGTGATTTCATCGTTACTAAACCGCCTCCTTGCTGGACGGTATCACACAGGATCAGGAATTCAATGCATAAATCGATAATAGCAATACATGAAACCGAGATGCGGACATCTCGTAAGTCTTTCGTCATAGCTTTGATCAATATGGCGAAGTCCATTATACATGTGATTGTTTTTCTTTAGTAAAGACGATTTTGTGTTAACAAAACTAATAATGTGTTAAATGGGCAATCTTACTTTGCTCTGTATATTATACTATATACCGATTCATGGTTTAAGTCGGTGGTCGGTACATAAACTGTCCATCCTTCTTAAGAGAGGTGGGATCGCACGAGCCCGCGAGCAGTTAAGAGGTCCAATCAGTCATCAAATCACGTCTAGTCCATTTATCCAGACAACCAAATTGATTTTCTGACAACCTACATATCTCATAAGTTGTCCGATGGACACTGCAACTTTTTAGCCTGTTAATCCGAGCACATCCCGAAAACACGAATACAATGGACAATCAGATATATTGCCTGTAATATAGAGTTCGAAGTTCAGAGTTCAGAGTTCAAAGTTGTTCATGATCATTCAATGTTACAGCGGACGCTTCAAACGTCCGATTGTCCATGGTTTACTTTCTAGCCTATCAGCCCTTTTATGGCAAAAGAATGTATCTTATATGTAGTTTTCTAACAGTATACTTCCTTTTAACATGATCAAAGTTAGCTTTTTTCTCCATAAATCATGTAGTAGTGAAAGGCAGTATATTACTTTTATTGTCTTTACAAGTTGCAACCTTTCCTAAGTGAGGATTATTGAACTAAGTTCACACAATCCATGTTAAAAGGAAGTATATAATTAGGAAAGTACACATAAGATACATCCTTTTGCCTTAAAAGGGCTGCTATATCATCTCCCAGACTATTCCCATTACATTGATAAATAGCTGCCATATGAGGTTTATGATAATAACATGCTCCAGGAGCATGGATGTGGGTCACAAACAAAGATAATTCGTACTGAAATTGTTGCGAAATGTGGGTATAGTCAGCATCTGAGATCGCCTATAAGCCTGAGGTGCATTGGAGTTATTGTCTGTGCTTAAAAGTCTTGGCAATACACCGCTGGCAAGTAAAACATTTTACTTTGAAAAAGTGAAATAAATCGTGTAAGCGGGGGTAGAGTGAACAATCCGTTCAAATCCATTTATATCACTCATCGGTATTGGTTTCTAGCGGTTTCGCACGACGTAGACAAGATTTATTATTTCGTTTTAAAGCAGTCTGTACGTTAATCCTTCACACTTTATATTTCAGTGCAGAATGATCCCGGCAAGATAACAACAGGTTTATATGTATGTACGCCTGGCCGTGCTTAATAATACGGAAGCTAATTATGTAAAGATTACCACATAGTGGACACGGCAGATCATTTATATGTAACGAAGGATTTAAATAATACTCGCTGGTGCGATGAAGATATACTATCGACACGATATCTGATATTTTGGAAAGAGCAGCAAAAAAATTACGATTTTGTCATATTATACAATGTAGTTCCATGCGACAGAAAACTATATTGACCAACAAATTGATGCGCTAGTTTTATACGTCGCTTGAACATTGGATCCATTGTCGTCTGTTTCGACATTTCTTCTTTGCGATTAAATCCAATAATCTGAGCAGACGATCCACGAGCATTCATAACAAAATGCGTACTGACTTTAACTTGTTAAAACTCTCAAGTTTTGATTTTAAGGCTGGACGTTTAAACTTATCAAAGAGAGTAAAATCCGTGATTTTGTCAAATCGGCCCCGATAATTAGAGAAACAATGGTAATTTGTCAAAGCCGTCTGGGAGCCATTCTGTGATTACGCCACTCGCTAGCTTTTACCCGCGTCCAAGAATAATATTGTCCCGCCAATTTCTAACATTTGGGTGAGTTTACCAGAGGTACATTGTGGGTGTAGATATGAGTACGATTTGATATTGTGGGAGTATTTCGACATTGTGGGAGTACCCCTTGAGTGGAGACGTTTCCAGGTGCTTTTAAATGGCCTCTAGAGGGGATATACCCTATCATTAGATTTGTTTATTATGGGCGTATTTTTTAAAACTCCCGGAATGTCCATTCATACCATTTTGCACATCCACCGTGCATGTTTGTACTTACTATTTTGTGTGTATTGTGGGCGTACTCTCACAATGTAGCTCCCGTTGGTATTGCTGTATGTGTCCTGTAAACACTTCTCATTATTCTATACAATGAATACGAGGACAAACACTTGTTGCGTTTGTACCTGATTATTGTCTGTGCAATTACAACGCAGGGAAGTAAACACTTACTCTGGCTCGGAAATGGTGAAATGAATCTTGGAGGCGAACAATCAGTTAATCTATGTATATCAATCATCGGTATTGGTTTCTCGCGGTTTCGCGCATAGAAGGATCCCTATTATTCTGTTAAACCGTCTATACTATAATCCTACACACCCACTCCAAAGCCCACCATTTCCGTGCAAGGCAATATCAGACTGTGCACACTACGTCTGGTAGCGCTTTATGCGAGGAAGCGTATTTAATATGAAAAGATTAGCAAACGTGAACAAGGCGGATCAATCATATGATATCAAAGATTTCATAATAGGTACTTTCTTTTTTCTTTGTGTTTATTTTCCTCTCTTCATACACATGTTGACATAATTATTATTTTCATACATTTTCAATATTTTCATTTATTACGTGTTTTCATAATTTTCAATGTTTGCAGTTAAAATTCAAAAATTATTATATTTAATGAAATGCCCAGCAAAAACGCATTATTAGCTACATGTATAACCTAAATATGTTCCAACATATCCAAGGAACCACTATGAATGTAATATTTTAACGCGCGCTTTTTGAATACGTCAATCAATGGTGTGTTGGTATTAACAACGCTTACAATAGGAAAATAGTTTATATTGTCTTTGCGGTTATGTTTTTGAATAGGCATAGTTCAAAAACATATCCCAAAAAGTTTTCAAATAACAAAGAAATCGTAATCCAGAATCCAGATGCAATTGACATTCATCATTATGTTACAACAAATTGATCAACATGGTTCGTGGATATACCATTCAGCAGAGAACATTATTGTATAAAGCTACATAAAGACGTATAAAGTATTTTGCATACAAGTCCAACAGAGCTTCCGTTTCCAAATGTTGCATACATAAGAAATGCAATGATCATGGAACTGTTAGAAACAGACAAAACTGATTAATTTAATCGAATTTGATGTGAAAGAAATTTGAGAGAAAAAAACAGACCTCATCTCTTTAAACAGTTCTTGCTTTAATAACTTACCAAGTGCATACGCCAATTGTTATAACTCTGTTTGTGCAATACTGAGTTATATGATACTTTGCATGCAATATCGTTTTATTTATCAGATATTCAACAAAAAACATGTACATTTGGTCTATCTATCAAATTCAGTTTTATTTATAACATTTCAACAGTTATACAGTTTGTTGTGTGAATAACTAATACTGCAGTTGTGGTAACATCCACCAACTTGGAACACTTTGGATTTCGCGCTTTTTCGTAAATATTTTGTAATTCTGGCGTGGAATAAGGTATTGTCATTAAAAAATCACTAAGTATGGAGAAGTATCTCAACTCTTAAAAACAATGAAGCAATTGACCAATTTATGGCAACAAGTATTTTCCCCGAATATTTTGACTCACCCTGTATGATATTTCAGACGCGCAAAAGTAAAAATCTTTTCTAAGGATGGTATAGTCCCATGAGATGGAAATCCACATTGATCAAACCTCAGATATGGGTTTCAACACTTTGCAAAATTGATACTCTGTCTTGAAATTATATAAACTTTGAATTGTTGAAAGTGTAAAATCATGTTGTTGTTGTTTGTTTGTTTTTGTTTGTTTTTGTTTTTTGGGTTTTTTGTTTTTTTTCTCATACAGTCAAGTGTTTTACTAGTGTCTTGTTTGTCTTAACGAATTCATGAGTGAGATCATTGGCTACTACTTGAATCGATATCACATCAAAGACGTTATGTACAACGAAACGCGAATTAATCAATGTTTGATGTTTGAATAATTGTTTGAACAATTATATAAGAAATAAAAAGAAACTACAAGGTGAAATTAAATATAATATATTCAGATTTCAGAGAAACTGTATTGAACTTTCAGAACCACCTTGTTTGATAAAGCAATCGATTGATGAAATCTTCTTGACGATTATTATTAGACATTTTTGAGAAACATGAACCCTTTCGAGAAAGTCCGATTAAGCTTAGTTTTCCAAATGTCATCACATTTTGATCTTTTGAGATCAGATTATGACCTTTTGTTCTCAGACTTAATGTATTTGTAACAGTGATCGATTAAACACAAAAGAATGTGGGTAGTGGATTTTTGAACTATAGTTGTTTTCGTTGTAGACGGTAAAAGTAGTTGGTTCTATATTTCAAAGATTCCGTCTATACACCTCTTCCCGTAACAACAATAAAAGGGTTTTTTAAAATGGGCCACTTCCCGTCGTTGATGGCGTCAACACCCGTAAACATCGATATCGCGTCACGAAAGCGAGGCGAAATATATAACTTTCTTACTCTGCTTTTAACGGACTGGATTTCCTTAGTCATATTACGTGTTATGATATTGGGGTAGTTGGACCCAATCCACACAAAAAAAATCAGGATCCCAATTGTGATTTTTCTGATTACTCGTGTGTCGTCTGCTCAGAATATTATTCGTTGGAACGAAATTGTAAAGTGTGAAATTTAAAGACAGACGATAATTGATCGAATCAATATGCGAAGTATTAAACTTGGTCATTAGTTGAACGGTTTCATCAAGTTGTCTCGGTAGATAAGAAGAAATCAAATGAAGATAACCACTTAATTTCACGAGGTATTTCATTTCGTGAATTTCGCCAGGACCTTAAATTCGCGAAGTTAAATCCCCGCGAAATATACCATGGTAAAAGCTTAAAATCGGAGTCAAATTTTAGAATCGCAAAAATAAATCCTCGCGAAAATTTCGGTTTTCGGAAATTTGCGAAATAAAGTACCCGCGAATTGCATGTGTTTTACAGTATCTATTTGATGGAACTGAAGCTCACAGACAGAATGAGTTCGCTCATAGATTCTTATTTTTGCGCGTCCAAAATGTCAAATATCGAGCGTGTGTATATTGTGGCAGCGAATGTTATCCTGCGTTACATATGAATGATCTGTCATGTCCACTATGTGGTCATCTTACATAATACGCTCACCATATTAAGTACAAAGTGTCCTTAAGGCGACCCTTGGGTACCGTACTTGCTTCCACAATTCGCATCAATATTAAAATATATATAGAGAAAGCATGTGGGGGAGTTTTACCTTTGTCCATGCTACTGGGCCATTTCATCATTATCAACCTTATTAAATAGTTATTAGTATCACTATAATAGGAGAGATTGTATTCATTATACTGTGAAATAGATTTTTTAAATGAACAGCAATTATATAGAGACAGATAGAGTAAGAAAGAAGTGGACAGAAATGAGCTTCTATCACGTAGTCAGAACGTTAGTATGAGATTTTGGCCCGAATAGTTAAGAATATTAAGACATTTGACACCGTAGAAATGATATTTCCAAACGGGATATCGTACTAGTGTTATGCTATTTACGGAATAAAGCGCAATGTATGTCTAACATAGCTTTATTCCGTTTATGGTCTTGGACCATGTTATCGGGCCAAAATCTCACAAAATCAGTCAAAACAGTCGACAGCTTTCAAAGATTTTGGTCCCTAAATCCATTACTGTGTCGCCCCAACAGTCTGTCCTACTCACGGAACATAGATAGAATAGGTTTTTTACCAAAAATGCATAACGTAGATTATGTCTCATACCCACATAACCGTCATCTTTAACTGGCAGAGCAAATCATTTTTAGCCTAGCTTTAGCGTGTGTATGATATACATATATACCATCAAAGTTATTACATATAAAAGCTACGATATCTATGTAGAACAGTTGGCTTAGTGTAACTCAACAATTAATGCAGTTTTACATGTAATGATCTGTCTAGGGTAGTAAGTGTTAGGAAAGTAAATGATAGGATTTCAAAGAAAGACAGCGATATGCTATTCCCTGACCGCGTTGACGTAGGAGGTATTGATTTCAAATTCAATAATGACTCCAAAATGTGTCGTCGAACCCTTGATCACGTTGTAAAACCTGTCGCCGCGGGAGATAGCAAAATTGATTTCCATCGACTAACGGTCGACGACGAGCCGGGATAACAAGCTATGCCGTTCAATGCCGCCGAAACAAGGCGGTTAAAATGGATTTGTATACGTACAGCGTACGAGAATCACCTTTGACATGAGGCCTTTTGGCGTTTGTACGTGTCCGGGGTGTGTGGACTTCACATGATAACTTATTGTGACGGTTCTTCCCCAGACACGACCCGTCTCATTTACACATTTACAGACACAGCCAGTTAATATGTGATTTTACTCACAGTATTGACGAGTAACTACCATTACAGCGTTATGATTGATGTAAAGTGATGTAGTGTCACTAAGGTTATCAAGGGTGAATATCGCAGACTTTGAAGAAAATGCACAAAAAAACAAACGATGAATTTCCTGGTATCTGTGTAATAGGAAGTCACCAACATCCGTTAAAGCGCGAAATTATCTATGATAGATATGTAAATTGTTTTGGTATAAAAGTGAATCTGGTAGCTCAATTCAATTCAATTCAATTCAATTCAATTCAATTCAATTCAATTCAATTCAATTCAATTCAATTCAATTCAATTCAATTCAATTCAATTCAATTCAATTCAATTCAATTCAATTATCTGTTATGTATTGCCCTGGGCAAGTGCTGAGACATCGGTATGCCATACTATAAGCCTATATACGAAATAACCATAATTAGCACCTATTCTGTTATTGCCTATTCTAACAGTGTATATATATATTAAGGGTCGAGAATACAAAGTTCATGATACCTCAAAGCCAAATGGTATATATTTAGACAAACACGGAGCCAATAATATAAATCGGCTATAATACTATCTTCTCCTAGTGTACCTTCTGTACAGCAGACACACCATTGAACCAGATATATGACACTCGGTAGTTTTGCACTTGTTATTTCTATATAGTTAGGATTTATTGGATTTAGTGACTGCCAAAATATCCCTCCGGATCTCTTCGTTCGAGACAGTAGACACAGTTATAGCGCTTCGCTGCAGGGATGTGCAGGCAGTGCTAAATGGACACTGTGTTGCACGAATGCCTTGGTTGAATACAAATATGATACTCTGTGTCATTTTGTTCCAACTGTAATGTTAGATCCAGAGTAACCTAGCATTATATAATACTATTTTTGCACAACTATTTCAAGCAGATTTTTTATACCGTGAATAAATAAATAAATAATGTCTTTATCGTATAGACCAATAATTATACACTGATCCATTTTGTCGACTATGTAGTAATCTTTACATAATACGCTTCCACACATTAAACGCGGTCAGAGACGTAATGTACACATTATGAGGTTGCCTTACCCAGAAATGGCGGCTCTAGAATGAGCGTGTGAGATTATAGAAATACTTCTTTAACAAAATGTAATCTTCCTACGATTTGAACCGCGAGAAACCAATTACTGTAGTCAATAATGTGATTTTACTCACACAGTGATGACGGGCAACAGCCAATGCAGAGCGTTATGATTGGTGTAAAGTGATGCAGTATCACTGAAGTTGTTGAGGGTGAATAGCCGGGAAGGTCGCAAATCGTAGGCGTGTCTGAGATATTGATAAGGAAAAAAACCACCAACTTGACTATGAGAAAATGCACATAAAAACAGACGATGGAGTTTAAGATTACTCTCTCAGTCCATGCATTCAAATATATTGAATGCCTCGGACGAACATTATACCCTGATGAATTTCCTGCTATACACTGATGACCATCTTTTAAGCTTCTGTATGCTCCAGGGTAACATTTACTTATCTCTTAATGATGATGATAATTGTTATGCGTCAAGGGAACGTTCAAGCTGTACTTGATGGGATTATAAGATATTTGAGACTCGCCTGTGTTTTGGAAATTATACCTAAAAATTACGGAATTTCAATCTATTGATATCATGTTAAATCTCAAAGTGCCATGCATTTTTGTACGATACAGTCACTTTTATACTTCAAAGCCGCAGTTATCTCTAAATAGTGCGTTAACATGTTTTTTAACATCACAAGTATCCAGTTTTAAAGGTTATTCCATTAAATTTGATCGTCCATTATACATATTATTCGTACAATTTCATTCATAAAGGCCGTTACGGTATTTTGTATACTATAATAGCTATCAAGGATTTCAAACCATCCAAGATTAAACACGTTTTGTGAAAAATGATGCCGTTTCCAAAAAAAACCACCCATAACTGATCCAATATCGTGCGTGTGATCCTTATTTCCGCATCCACGTGAAGCAGTTTAGCATTTTTTATGCCGCCTTATCTGATATTTAAAAATTGCATCAATTTTCATGGACCGTTGACCGTAAAACTTTTATCATTTGCAATATTTGGTAGCACACAGTGTATCGCAATATCGCTAACAGAATTCCCTATAGTCTTTTTTACATCAAAAGAATGTTCAAAACCAAGGATAGCAAAGAACCACATATTTGGCGTTCTTTAAAAGAAAACACATTTTGAATTCGACCATTGCGTCCAAATGTTATATCAATATTTTGTAGAAACCGGTATTTTAAGGAAATAACACATAGTATTGTTTGCTGGCCGACTCAGAGATGCGAATCAATGAAACTGGCGACGAAAAGGCTGAAAAGGCACGTAAATGCTGAATACAACATTTTACATTACATTTTAACTGGTAATTAGGCCTAATACAACTGTGGAAGAAAATGTCTGAATTCAAAAAAGAAACGGGAAAGAATTTTCTCTCTAGATACATACACATGTTATTATAAAGGTGGTTTTAAAACGGCTTTACATACACTAAATGTGTTCGGAATAAATTCATGGACATTCAGGAAACCTTTATGGCGCAAGCCAAGTGGTATCTACTGAAACTAACACGCCCTATAAAATTAATCGGTTATAGTAAAACATTATCTTAATGCACCTTATGATACACCTTTGAACCAGATATCTGATACCCGTTGCTCTCTCAATGTAGGTTATACAGGATTTATAGTGACTACCAAAATACCCCTCCGGGTCTCCCCAGGCTCTCGTCACTAGATAGTAGATAAAGTTACCACGCCGCTGTGATGTGCGGACGTGCAGACAGTGGTAAATGGACATTGTGTTGCACGGTAGCCGTGAATGGATTTGAATGTGATACTCTGTTATACAATTTTATTATTTTTCGTGCAGTATATCTAAAGATATGTTACAATATAACGGTATCCTCGCACACGTATTAATATATGCATATCTGTTTTAAGCATATTTCGCACTGTATTTTGATAAAACATCGCACTATTTATCCAGGTAGTCTCTGTGTTAACACGTATGTTTATGTTGTATCACTTAGACGAGCATCATGCAGTGTACGATAACAACGCATGCGGCAGCTTCATACTACATCGTAGTTGTTACAGTTTTGTGTGTGCTCAAAACCCTCCCAGCAACCGCGAGAGATTCATGCCACTCTGACATCGGCATATCTTCTGTGACTTCTCAAGTTCCAAGTGAGTACGATATTTACATTGATACTGTTCGACAATCGCTCGGGATTTTGTTTATAAAAATAAAATCCGATATAAAATGTACCCAAAAGGCAATTTTTCCATGTTCGCGCCGAAGCTATAGCCTGAAGTGAAATCCAAAAGTAGAGCGATCGAACAGGTTTTTTCAAGCAATTGCTAATACTGCTGCTCGTCGTAGTCTGCATTAGTGTCAGCGGCCCCACTGTCCTCTAATCACTTGCTTGGGGTTAGTTAAGTAACGGGAAAGGTGACGGGTCTTCCCCAGGTTTTTCAAAACAGAAAGAAGTCTAGTCCAAAGTCGAATCCGTTACCGGTTAACGAATCTTAACAGTTGGACATTTTGCATTCGAGTCACTTAAATGTAAATTTGTGTTTCATGAAATTTCTCCGACTGTATACATGTACCTCTGGATAGGTGTATCCCTCATCATAAAAGGTTAATGTGAAGATTCGGTTCTATTTATTCCTGATGTCTATATACATAACGACGGTTAATGTTACAACTGGGCCTCTTTAAATAAAAAATAGTGAGAATAATTGAATATATCTAAACTTGATCGGCTTGTGCACGGTTGTCAACATGCATGCTCATTAACAGTCGATTCCTGAACTCGGGAGTTGCTTCACGTTCGGATGACACTTGAAATTGCGCTTTAAAAGTCACGGGTCTTTAATGCTATAGGGCTTGTTAAAGGATAAGTCATTTTCAAACATTTATTCACACTTACAGAGACTGTAACAATAACATGTATCTGAGTGCTCTTTACTCTTGTTTAATTTTCAATTTTTAATAGACGCACTTTCCAATTAAAAATTGGTGTAGCACATTTTCATATTGTTATTGGTATTATTACTATAATTTTCTCTATTGAATTTTTCGATTTAAAATTAAAACATGTTAAACGAAAATGGGCACTCTAAAAGCTGTGCGTTCGGAATGTTAAACACTAATATTTCCACCGAATGAAATCTAAGAATAGTAGTAGTGTGCAATGTATTCATGTATTCTGTATTTGCCTTAAACATGTTTATGTATGATCAAGTATATCAGAAAAAAATGACGATTAGCTTATAAAAACAATTCAAAGAGAGCATGACAAGCGTGGCTTTTTAACCTTCGGGGCATTTCTTGTGCTACTTCATTACATTCATTGTACACTCCTTCAGACACCTTTCAACTCCAGTAAGTGACTTTGTTCAAAACAAAACAGGTAACTAACTATACTCCGCATACATTTTTATTGAATAATAATAATAACAATAATAATGATAATATTAATCAAGAATAAGGTACTCAGATTTGATAGCGGTTATCCGATTATTAAGGATGTAACATTAATAACGATGGAGATTTTAGCTCAATTTTGATACGCCCCCCCCCCCCCCCCTCCCCCGCCCCCGTATTGATAACACTATATTGTGAATTGTCAAAGATTGACAGAGATTTATGAAAAGGTTTGGAAGCCAAAGCTTAAAGAGAGGACAGCTCAGTCTGAACGAAAGCTTATCCAATCCGACGGCGCACTAGTTTAAGCATACTTCCTATAATATTGTTTGCATGCTTCACTTTGCAAAAAAACCTGGCTTCTCATAACTCCCGTATAGTAGTGCATGCTAATTTATTGTGTGGCGATTTGAATACGGAAATGAATTCGAAAGAATCTCTCGCCAATTCTCTCTCCCTGTTTCTCTCTTCAGGATTTACTGGTGAACTGAACGCTAACTTTATAGTGAATAAAGACCTAACACTTGATGCCAATGTGACCTGGGGACCACTGCCATCGAATGGCAGTCGGTATTATAAAGGTAAGAAATAAGGATCTAAGATCCTACATAATGGCTTGCGCATTATATTAGTAGTTTGATAAACTATGACTGCAGTGGTATTTTAAAGGCAAACATAACCCAATAAGTCCAGGACCAGGCGCTTTGGTTTTGGCTATTGAATCCAAAATCGGTACCAAAATATCTGAGATACATTAAATGAGCATATTTCTTCTCCGTAGTTTGATACCTCATTCATCAAAAATTGAATGGATACTTTTAAAGTTATGATGATTTAAATAACCACGACCAACAACAACAAAGTTGCACTAGAATTGGTTTCCTATGGGATACCATTGATTTATATTGTCCACTGTGTGCTATAAACCGGTCAGGTATCTAGATGAATGGGTATGACAGGCATCGACATGAGTCTGTACACACGAATTGTCACTGCGTAATCACACATTAAGCAATGGTACCCCATATAAACTCAATTTTAGTGCAATTATTTTATTGTTTTGTTAGTAGTTGTGGTCATTGAAACAATCATAACTTCAGTACTATCCACTCGATCTTTATGAATAAGGTATCACACTACGGCGAAGGATTTTGCTTACTTGGGTCATGTGTTTTAAGCTCGCCTCCTTTCGCGTTACACACGGATTTTGGCTTTCGCGATATGATTTTAACTTTACACATTTATATTTGCTTATATACCCCCCCCCCCCCCCCCCCCCCGAGGTGGTAAAAGTATACATTTTCTGAAGGGAAATTGCATGAGGAAACCAAATGTGCCATTGAAATTATAGTACATCCAAGAACTAAAATGTTATGATCGGAAATGTTTGAAAAAATATCAGAGTTTTTTAATTTTTAACTTGAGATCCATATATTTTTATACCTACCCCTATCATTATTTACTTTACATATTTGAATTCCTCATGAAATTACCCATTAGATGATATATAATTATCAAAGTTAAATACGTCGGTATGGTAATTATACCGGCTAGTGAATATCTCCAATCTTTATTTTATATATTTTTAGAATTTTCAGGAATATTTGTTTAAGGATGAACATTTCCCTGATCTAAACTGCATTTCTGAATTCCTCTAGTTACAAGCTTTCCAAAAATGTATACTTTTGCTATCATAGGTTGAAAACTTTTTTTGTTATAGTCATTTTTATTAATCCGGTAAATTGAGGCTGATTATTCATGTTGACTGTGTAGCAAATAGGAAGAAAGCTGATGATCATGGTCTTATCCATAATTAATTATTTGTTACAAATAGTTGACAAGTCTGTTGAACCACATACTTAAAGACTACTAAATATCCTTTAAAATGGGACCAGAATAGTGTTTGTAACATTAGGGGATGACTATTTATTGTAAAAAGAACAAAGCATGGGATTATCCCCATTGAGTTTGTACAGGCGGCACCCCTTCCAGTAGCACCCCTTCCAGCACCACCCCTGGTCCCCGAACTTCAAACAGCTGTATCTCCATTTCTGTATTAGCTATACCAATGCCATCTTGCAGGCAAATAGCTTGTCATTATGGCTTTAAAATGATACCAAATTTGTTGGGATAGCTTTTGTGGTTTTAAAAATATTTGAGGAATATGACAGAATGAGACTAAAAAATGTAACGGCACCACCCTATTGGGAGGCGAGTTCATAACGCGTGACCCTTGTTGTATATCTCAGATTTTTGTATCGATTATTGATTTTGGATTAGCTAACATCAAACCTCCTGGTCTGGGACTTTTTGTGTTAGGTGTTATAAAGCTATTGATACCTTCCTCCTTGAAGGTTTGATATTTAATTTGAATCCGGTCGTTCAAATAAATACGTTACGTTTAAAGCTACCTAATGCTGGACGTATCGATTTGGAGTGTTAATCCGCTCGATGAAACACACACGTCTGTGTTAAAATACGTCATAACAGTGTCTTTACATACCACGTAATTGGTAATCTATGGTCAAAGCTACATTATGCGGAGGTATCGATTTTGAATGTAAATGTAAATGCGGTCGTTGAAATATCCTCACGGTCTTGTAGACACTGGGACGTAGGTCTGTATCAATCAATCTAGCACTCTCCATGTAGGGCACAGATGAAATGTGGCTTAAAATGAAGCTAATATATGTCTGATCAATATTTTACCTTATCCCACGTTCGTAGGTTGCACGTTATGACCCTAGACCTCGATTTAGGGTCAAAGGTCACATGTGTTTCAATGGGAAGTCAAAAACTAAATTTAACATGGTAAAAAAACTTAAAGAAAGTTTCCTAACTTTTTGTGAGCAGTTTATATAACAAAGATAAATAATATGAAGTATTGGTGTTTACCATGTACACTTCAAATTGTTTAAATATATGATCTGGTTGATTCACTCTAACATCCCATGTGATATATCAAGCAGGGTTAACCAACAAATGGTTAAGTTTAGCAGAATTAACCAGCAAATGATTAAAAGTCTTAACCAACTAAATTTTAAAGTTTAGCAAAAAAATAAAAGTCTTACCAACTTTTTTTAACCAACCACTGTTGGTTAAAACATATTAATCAACAAATGATTTGAAATTGTAACCAACCACAGGTTAAAGTTTAACCAACAGCTGTTGGTTACGGTTTTAACCAACTAATTGTGTGATTCACATGGTAACCTCCCGTTGGTGTAAATGTTAACCAACATGGTAAGAAGGTGGCCAGCAAGCATAACATTGTGCATATGTTAGAAATATAATCATCGAGCCCAAATCGCGTAGATATAATTATATAGAACAAACATCATACTCAAAAACGCCATCTCTCAACATGTCATATTTAAAAGTTCGCGGTAATCGAAAGTCCCGGTATCAATGACGTTATGATTATTGGTGCTCAAATTTGCCCAAAATGCATTGTATCACTATGACTTCCTTGATAACTGAACTTTTGATCACCGCGATTTTGAGAGATGACGGTTTGTATTAATTTTTATATGTATGATGCTTTGTTCAATATAAATACGCGATTTGGGCTCGATTGTGCATTTTATGTTAGAAAAATAACTATCGAGCCCAACTTTTGTAATTATATTGAACAAAACACCACACTTGTGACAAAAACAAATAAAAACCGCCATCTCTCAACATGCAATTTTTAAAATTCGCGGCAATTCAAAGTCCCGGTGTCGATGAAGTCATGGTTATACAATGCACATGCGCAAATTTGAGCACCAATACCCATGACGTCATCGACACCGGGACTTTCGATCGCCGCGAATTTTAAAAATTGCATGTTGAGTGATGGCAGTTTTTATTCATTTTTGTGACTAGTATGATGTTTTGTTCTATACAATTACGTAATTTCGGCTCGATAATTATTTTTCTAACAAATAATGCTCAATGTTGTGCTTGCGGGACCCTTCCTTTAACATTTTGCATTATGCTCTCCTGCGATTAAGTTTTTTTTAAACAAAGGGACTACATATTATATAGCTCGTTACAGCCAATACCAACCCTCAGATCATAGTGCCCCAACGTTCGCGCATAATTATCCCTGCCTCGTGTTATCTTTCCAAACGCCTTGCGCAATAACATAGTACGTGCTTAACGGTGATCAGACTACGCGTGTCCCTGTCGACATTTTACACTTTGGAAACCAAATTGAACCAGTTTTGTTATGAGGAAATATATAAGTCAGGGGTCACAAAATCATGACTTTAATTTGGACTGTCTTTCCCTTGAGCCCGGCCCAATATATTTCGATATCTCGCCTACTTGCACACAGAATACTTAAGCGGCTACACAGCGATTATTGAAGGTATTACATCGAGAGTATTACATTAGAATTCATATCGATAGGCCGTCCACGCGTGTGGAATACAGGGTGAGTCAAAAAAAACCCTGCAATAGTGGAAAGAAGCCATCTTGTTTTAAAAACTAAGTTGAAATTTGAAACAAGATGGCTTCTTTCCACTATTGCAAAAGTCAATATCTTTTTCCGTTGCCTTTGGTGAACCTTTACCCGTGCACCCATTTCACCCATTTGTCCACGAGATACACAAAATATGCATCAGATCGCAATAATGTGTCTCTCTTTCAAATTTGGAAACTTGAGTACATTTGTGATGTTTTTGGAATTTGATGCATCCTTTCTTCTTTACATGTGAGTTAACATAATCAATTTACCCTACCCATGCTATAAAATGCTTATAATGTTCTAAATTTTAATATCTTCAACATCTTCACAAGAACATTGATATCTTGTTTCGCATACACAAAACATACGGGTGCAATTGTTTGCTTAATTCATATAAAAAACTATAAAATATAACAATGTTGTTCAATCGTTTACACTTATTTAATATACTAGCCGCATATTTTATGAGAACTCTAAGAGTGTTTGGATGTTTGTTGTGTGTAACATCGCATAAGCAACAAATTATGAGCTTGTAGCAATCCTAGAATTTATGTTAAATTGCAGATTTTAAGGGTCAATAATGTTTCAGTAATATCGAGAAAAATCTTTCAAAAATCATGCGGATACAGATGTTTTTAGAAGAAGCCGTAGTGTTTGCTTTTTATTTTATACCTCCCCTCGTCAAATCGAAGGAAAATGTGAACTTTGGGTCCCGGATTCTGGACTGTACTAGAATCGTCCGAGTCAGTGTTCCAGTATCGGCCGATACTTTTTTCTATTAATTTTTAATTTTTTAAACTTGCAACACAGAAAGACATTTACAGATACAGAAAAGTACAAAAATACAGAGTTATACAATTGCATACACTAAATAATCATATGTATCCAAATGCGGCCTTTGATGATACAAACATAAAAAAGTTTCCACATAATGTATGAACCATGGTGGTATACAATCACTCTAATATGTAGCGACTACAAACATATAGTGAAATCCATCGGAAGCAGAAACATGGTATTACTGTAGATGGTTTGGGAGTATATCCCATTTCTGCATGTGAATATCAAGTTTAGACTTTCTTTGTGCGCACTCATACTCTAGTTTATTCGTATCTTTAATCATATTTTTAAAGGCATGGATTGATGGATTTGACTTTTGACATCGGCTAATATATATATGTCTTCTGGCAATGAGTAATATCTGATTGATAGTAATGCGGTGGGAATCTTTTTGTCATATACACCGTATAATTTGTTAAACATAGATAATGTTGGTATAAAATAGAATAAAGCTTGCAGCTCGTTCCAGAAAAAAATTGTAACATTACAATCATTGAATAGATGGTGGATGGTCTCTTCACTCTGGTTACAGATGTTACAATGATCATCATTAACAATTTTCACCTTTAAAAGCCATGAATTGGTAGGCAATATATTATGTGTGATTTTATATTGAAACCACCTTAGTTTAGAGTCCAAGGTAGTTTTGTATGGCATAATAAAGATTTCTTTACACTCATTATCCAAAATATCATACTTGTTTTTAAGATAGTATTGACTGACTGGTATTGTTTCCCTTGTCTTGGTATACAACAGATACAGGTCACGTGACTTAATTTTTAAAATTGGAGTGAATCATTGTAACAAAGTTAGGCCTGTGACTATAATATTATCAGGCACGTTGTGATCATTACGGATCCATCTCCGCCATTCCATTGGAATGGCATTAAGAAGACCACGCCATCTTATATAATCAACACTATTAAGACCAGCAATGCCCAGTTCATCAAAAACCTTAAAGTTGCCATTACCATCAATAAAGTCGTATAATGTGTGAAGCCCTGCCTCTGCAAATTTAGAATAATAAACAGACTTTTAAATGAATTGATTATTCCACATTATCTGTTTGCACGCCTCGATGCCGCTCTTTGGTTTTACATAATTGATCTCTGCCCAGAGCCTTAGTGCATTTAAGTAGAAAGGCGGTATATTATTTGGCAAGTCATGATAGTTAAAATTGCAGTCCAGAATGTTTTTCCACCAGTATAAGAAGGATGTGTTTCCATCCTGAAGGATTTGGCATTACCAACCTCTTTAACCACATTACAGCCTGAGCATCGACGTTCATTTTTAAATCAACCATCTTAACACCCCCCTCGTCAAGATCATTACATAGCACAGACCTTTTGACCCTGTCTGGACCTGTCCATAGAAATTGATAGAGGATCTTATTGACACTTTTTTGAACCGACATAGGCATGCCGATCATGGCTGAAGTGTATAGGAAACCAGCCAGACCAAATGTTTTTATAACGGTTATTTTACCAAGAACGGATAAATCGCGCTGCTTCCACATGTTGAGCAAGTTTATTAATGCCGCAATTCTATGCTCGTAATTGAGATTCATCATAGCTTTCTCGTCATATGAAAAATGTATCCCTAGAATCTTCACTGTTTTGGTCCAGACAACATCAAGGGGCCTCTCAGCACTATTTCTCGCACTACCGATCCACATTGCTTCCGTTTTGTTATTATTTACCTTTAAGTTTGAACATTTACTGAACTCATTTAAAGAATTCATAACAGATTTGGCTGAGTCAACATCTTTAACAAACATATTAAGATCATCCGCATACCCACTTATTTTCACCTGTGTGGTTGGGTTAACCTGAATACCTTTAATGCTACTCTTATTGTTGAGATGGATAACAAATCGATTACCAGATTAAAGAGCTGGCAACTGAGAGCATCGCCCTGTCTAAGACCGCAGTTAATCCCAAAATACCCTGTAGACATACCGTTGTTCATGACACAGCTGGTCAGAAGTCACAAACTGGTCCAAAAAAAAGTTTCACTTCTAATAATGTTGAGAAATGCACCAATTCTGATTAAACGGGACAAAACTTAAGTTTTACATACTTAATGACCCACAAACTATATATTGTTGGAAAGCTTAAGATTCAAGGTTTTTTATTTTTGCAAAAAAGAATCAAATTATACAGGGTGTGTACAATTTTTACAGGGTGGAACCTGAGACGAATATACCTGAAGGGATAAGAAGCTCTATTCATTCCTGTTATGTGCAGCGGTGCAAGTCTAACACGGTATTGTTACGCTTGATGCCAATCGATTATCACCATTCAGTTTAATTTGTAGCACGACCTCATTATGTGAGTTACCGCGCTATTTCAAATTTAGTGTTATCCACACGTGTGTTACGATCTTCTTAAAGACCTGAATACACTGTAGTATCGGACGGTCACCGACATACAGACTGCGATAGATTTCTAAAATGATTACGCATTTATATTGCTAGAATTATGACATTTCATGAGAAGTATGCCAATTAAAACCTACTAGCGCCATAGTTCAATACATAAACAATGTATTATGATATTCAAAGTGCATGGTTTGTGTTTAGATTTAATATGAATTGAAATACAAATATTCGAATGTGGTTGAGCTGAAACACTTATCTGTTGATGTATAAAAAATACCAAATTTGTTGTGTTTCAATTCACATTAAATCTAAATTCTAAACACAAATCATGAACTTTGAATATCATAATACATTGTTTA
The DNA here is from genome assembly GCA_035610835.1 of Ophiura sarsii. Lineage (NCBI taxonomy): Eukaryota > Metazoa > Echinodermata > Ophiuroidea > Amphilepidida > Ophiuridae > Ophiura > Ophiura sarsii. The sequence goes on from CM069452.1 coordinate 47,226,337, forward strand.
TGGGTTGAAGTAGGGCACTAGTAGGTTTTAATTGGCATACTTTTCTGAAATACCATAATTGTAGCAATATATAAAATTGATCACAGTCTGTATGCGTAATCATAATGATCATGGTTTAAACTCAGAAGTGAGAGCAGGACAAATCGACGCATGCGTGTGCATGCGCACAACCTGTTTTGTAGGTTCTGCTTGGGTTGGTTTGAGATCAATACCGTGCACTGCCGTGCAAGACCTGGTTCGTAGAATTGAATGGCAATACACGGAGCTGCCTATCCCTTCAGGTATATTCGTCTCAGGTGGAACATAACAAATTTGATCGTTTTTGCTCCTCACAAAATAGTTTGATAGTTTGTACAATTAGGGTTTAGCTGAAAATAGTCACCAAAATCAGAACAACCGCAGAAGGTGCTACCAAATTTGCTAAGAATCATTTGCCCAAAATGTACACAGGAAAAGTACAGGGTGTCTAAAATTATGATGAAATAATGCATAAAATTAATGTTTGTATATAATATTCTATGAAATTTAGTTAGCATGGACCATTTAATTTAAAAGAAAATGATTATCAAAATGAACTACATGAATATCGTTAAAGTTCCTTTTATTTTGAATACAGGGTGGTCCAAAATAGGTCTAAATAGCAAATTTTTCATAAATCTATGAACAATTCTGTGAAGAAACACTTCTGGCTTTTTTAGTTAAATGTTTTACTACCCAGGCTAGAAAAGGACTGAAGAGTCACACAAATGAAATGGAGAGACTGCGATTTGGCCATTGTTTAATCAATAAAATGAATAAAACTGTGTATTTTTTACATTAAAACACTCCCTGAATTGAACATCATATTCTAGTAGAGAATGTCTAGATAACAATTCAATATTAGTATTCATAGTAGCAGGCACATGTTATTAACACATATGAGAAGTTTGAAAACTTTCCTATGTATACTTTTAAAATGGCATCAATTTCAAAAGTTCTAGTTTTCCGCTATTTTGTGTACAAACCTATGGGCTCCTCGTCCACCGGCTCCTCGTCCACCGCTCCCACCCTTGACTCACTCGACGTTTAGATTGATAACTTTACTGTTGCTAAACATGTGGCTTTAATTCTTTTTTTATTCGGTAGCTGGATAAATTGTCTTTAATATGATACCAAAAATGTTATGTTTTTTTTGACAACTTCTATTTAAAATAGAGACACGTATCACGATTTTAAGGATTTTTTGAAACGATCCCACCTTATTTGATATACCTATTAGTGACCTGTGACCAGCTGGTAACATCGTTATAGAATGTTCCAATCCATTTTTTAATTGAACTCCCAAAATTAAATGCATCGATGGCTTTTTGCATAAAAGCGTGGTCTACCGAGTCATACGCCTTTTCAAAATCGATACATAGTAAAATACCTGGCGTGTTTTTGTTTTTAGTGAAATAGAGTGTGTCTGCCACTGTACGGACAGCATCCCCAATATATCTGCCGGAAACAAAGGCTGATTGGTTATAACTAATTAGATCAGGTGCTACCTTGGCAATTCTGTCCGCCATAGCTCTCGACCCAATTTTGAGGTCAACATTTAGCAATGTTATTGGTCTGTAATTCGATATACAACGTTTATCTTTAGCCTTTTTCACAATGAGAGTAATTACTCCTTGTTTTTGTGAGCTGCTCAGTTCACCAGATGTATAACTTACATTGAGACTGTTCACTAAAAATTACCAAATACATGCCAAAATTGCTTGTAGAAACACACAGTAAGACAATCATTACCCGGCGATTTGCCGTTTTTCATCATGTGTAGTATTTTAAAACATTCATCATATGTCAGCTCGCCCTCACAACTATTACTGTCCTCGTCTGATAATTTAGGGATATTATCGTTATCAAGAAATGATTTGGCAGAGTCTGTAGCAATATCAACATCTTTTTTTGAGTAGGCCCTACAAGGTATAGTGTAAAAATTCTTAATCTCCTTTAATATCTCATTTGGATCACGGATTCCTTCACCATTATTGTTAAGTAGACATCTAATAGTACTCTTAGCTTCATTGGACTTTTCAAGGTTGAGGAAATACCTATTATTCTTTTCACCTTTCTCGACCCACTCAGCTCTTAACCTGACAATAATGCCTTTAGTTATGTGATCATAGTGATCTTCCAACTTCTTCTTAACACTTTCCCACCTGGCTCTTGCCTCATCAGTTGGATGAGTATTTAGATGGTCTTCTGCACTACTAAAATCGTCTTGGAGCTTATTCACAAGTTCATTTCTTTCTTTTGCCATCTTTTTACTGTACGTTTGTGAAAAGCGTCTTATTTCATACTTCATTAGATCCCATATCACCTTTGAGTCAGACATATCATCATCAGAATTCTTGATCCACTCTATACTTTCATTGATTAATTGTTTACAAAAATCATCATCATCACAGAGTGAGTCATTGAATTTCCAGTAAGATGGGCCACTTTTAACAGTTTGATTATAATCGATACTTAAGTTAATTAAGGAGTGATCTGTACTGATAGCTGGATGAATGTCAGTATTCCTAACCCAATCTTGTAAGTTATCAGAAATTATCCAAAAATCTTTTCATCTGTGTACACATTTTCCGGGGAAGATTTTCAAAGGGGGGGGCGATCGCCACCATCGCCCCCCCCCCCCCCCCCCCCCTTCTTACGGGCCTGGAGCCTACTTTGAATGAGCGGGTTGCCTTGACGCCATGTGTATTTCTTAAGGTGTGGGTTGCGCACACGCCAAATATCGACTAAATCCATGCTATCCATCAGGTTATTTACCTTTTTTAACACCGAAGTGGCATTATGTTTGGAATTGCCCCCATATCTATCTTTGGCTGGATTCAAAACCATGTTGAAATCACCACCGATAATAATTGGTTTGTTATCTGTACAGATTTTGGCTAGAGTACATTTAAGTTCCTCGTAGAAAGGTGCCTGGTCAATTTTACCACTACATGGAACATATAGGTTAACGATAATGAATGGTTTACCTTGCACGATACTGGCGCATATAAAATGTTCCAGTATTGGGCGATACTGGAACATAATTATGCACCAGTATCGTTCAACACAAGGAAAAATCTCACTGGCATCACGTGTACCAGTATTGCCCGATACTGGCAACTTTTATGTTCCAGTATTGAACGATACTGGTATACCAGTATCTGGGACCTAAAGTACACTTTTTCCGAGACATTTTCGTAAACAAGATTAGCATTTTGTTTTTACACTGATTATGTTGCAGATCTTTTCGGATATTTATTACGATTAATGATTGTAAAGGAAGAGGGCGGAGCAAGCAAGACGATTTCTTGTCAGGAAGTTATCACGGTAAGCCAATTAGGAAAGATATGTTCTAAGGGCCCAACCGACATTATATCTTTAGGGATTGTTAGGGTTTTTTTAACTTTGTTTTTGAAATTTGCGGAGCATCTTCAAAACATTTTTCGAAGCATCTTCAATACCATTTTATAAAAATGTTTTTTACATTTTCAAGGACATTTTGTCAATCTTAAAGAAGCAAACACGCAGAAACACAAAGCGGCCGACGTACGGACCCTTCCTACCTGTCCGCCTGTTTCATTAATAATTTGTATTTTAGATAAATACTGCGATTTATTCGAAAATGTGTGGTATAATATGGTCCTGCTGCATAACATTTGGGATTTGCACTGATGTTGATATGCCCATAGTGTAACTCCTCTATACAATATATAAATTGGCCTGTATATCTACAAAGCCATATATCATCCTCGCCTCAATATGTTGAGTTTTTCTATCATTCTACCTTATTTATTAGTACATTTAAGTTGTTTTGGCCTTTCAGTTGGTTTGGCCTATATACTTGTCTTTCTACAAGTATTGCATGACGCGGAATTTAAAATCAAAATAATTACACCATGCGCTAAATAAAGATCAGTACATGTAAAATAATGCTATTTTTGTAAGTAGCCTTACTTTATGTGATGGTTTGTATGACATGACTACGTGTGTACGAATTACACAACACCAGATACACAGCGGGAATAGCTACATTGCATACGAAATTGAAAGTTAGGTTAATATATGGATTTTGCCTGAAACAAAATATTATAGAAATATGTTTTAATAACATAAATGGATGTATATAAACCGGTGTATTATTTCCAGGTGGAAAAAGCTTGTTGCAGTGAAGGTGTATGTTAAATATGGCCTGGATATTCGAAAAAATAAAGTTTGATGTATATTAGTATTCTGTTTTAATTTGATATAATTTGGTACGTGGCCCCGAGGCCTAATATAGGTATTAACGCGACGACAGGAATGAGCTCGGGATAACTGAGAGTAAAGAATTACATGTAGTTGAATTGTTGAGTTTAGCTAATGCAAAAGTGAATTAGATAAACCTGTTATTTAGGGCTATTGTGAAGCATTATTTCTGAATCGCTTAGGCCGCATTGCAAAGCTAGTACGTAAGGCTCATACGTATAAGTGACTTGTACGTAAGACTTGATATTGTACGAGTGTCGCCGAAGCCATACTTTGCGTCCCCATACGTATTAGTACCAATGTACGTTGTTGAACTAAATTGATGCAAATATTTCCATAATACAACAAAATATAAAGAAACAATTTCCATTGGCCTCAGTTCAACGTTTCAAGTTGCTTGACCGTACAATGATGCCAAATATTAGTTTAAGTCTTACGTACAAGTCACTTATACGCATGAGCCATACGTACTGGTTTTGCAGTGATGCCCTACTATGACTTGCAAATGGAGGACACATTCCACGTCCGTCCCGCAGTTGGAGAAAGAACCAGCTAACAATGAGACAATGTTTCTTTATTTGGTGTTTGTTTTGTTTTTGTTCTGATTTGGGGGCTTTTTTTGGGGGGGGGGGGGGGGGGGGTGTTGTGTTGGGGTTGCTCCGAGCAGACATGGAGGCCGGGTATTATTAGGTGAATAAGGACTAAACCAGTTTAAGAACGACGCGGGATTCCTTTTCAACAGATTCGGACAGTACACACAAATGGAAGATTCTCAAGATATAACAACAATACATTTGCACCTGTTCCTGGTATGAATAATTTCTCATAAGTATATAATAATTACAAAACATTTGACTTTGTTTATTAGTTAGGTTGGGTTAAGAGGCATCATTTAGGATTAAAGAAGGTTGTTGGGTACTAAATAATACACGGTGATGTCCCAGGATTATGTCATAGCAGAGAAAATCATCAGTGACTAACAGAGATAACTCTCTGTAATTTTATGTTACTTTCGACTAATTATTATTTTACTCCTTGCTATTGTAAGCTTGCGAAATTAGTAACAGGCACATTCCAAAGGAATTTCTTCACTGAATCTTACTATTTCTGATACGCCGAACTGGTACTATCTCATTCTGTGCACAAATGGGACGTGATCAAACGAAATTAGTGACATGTCGGCAGTTTTGAATTTTGATATTTGTCCATCATTTAAAAGCAGGTGACAAATGCTACAGTATTGTCCAAACCCCACTAAAATCAAACTTCTAGTTTTTAAGTTACAAACAGTTTACCAACTGAGAAAAACAAAGTAAAACATAAGAAATTGTCACTTCTTTTGAGCTATAACTCAAAATCAATATTCCCGACATACGACACACGCCGCTTAATCGCGTCACAAATATGTCCGACTTCGAGATGAACTAATAATTGACTGAAATAGATAAGAACAGTCGCAACGACGACAGTGTTTGGTTGTTTGCGTGGAAGGAATAATAAAATGGTGGATAAATTGCCTTCTTTTCCCCAAAGCGTACAATATAAGATGGACAGATTTGATTGGACGAGTTTCTTTATGCTCGGTGACGTACGGATTTGTTTTGATTTTTTAACAGCAGCCTTGAAATACATGCATTCCAATAAGTTCGTAGGCCAACGTTGGACTTTACCTTCATAAAATTCGACAATATATTCTGGGGGAAAGGGGTTCCAAAAAAAGTATGTGGAAACGGTTAAAGGATCCACACCACTAAATAAATAATGGAACAGTCCACGAAAGGCCTGTTGAATTGGGTGGGATGACACATATAAAGGTGTTGGTTAACATTTTGATTGGATGTTTTTTGAATGAAGATTACCAAACAGTATCAGTGCAATTTTTCAAATTCTTTTGACATATTTTGTATAATTTTATAGTCATTTTAGAGACTTCAATAATTGATTAGAATCGCTAAGAATTAGGCTATGCCTGGGCGTTCTAAAAACATTCCTTATCTTCGACGGCGCATATCTCAGAAATGTTGCCTTGACCTCCGTATTTATTGTTGTTGTTTAAAGGAAAGCCAAGACCATGATCTTCATCAAAAATGTAAAGTTGAAGCAATCAGTTGCTTTATAAGCGAGAAAATGGCTTTTAATTATGGCCCATTTTACACCGCAGGTATTGGTCATTAGTGGTATGGATCCTACAGGTTCCAGGAGTTTACCAAAATACGGTAGATCTAGGAAGAACCTAAACAGATTCTCTCTTGGTTACTTCGAATTCGTTCCAGAACCGTCACATTTATAGAACCATTTTTTTACTGAAAGTTCAACATCATACAAGACAACCATGAACTCCTTTTTTCTAAGATTGTATCTTGGTTCAAAATGCTCATTACAAGAATTTAAATTGTATCAATATGTCCCGGGAATGAAATTGTGTGTGGGTTTTGAAGTATCTCGCTACTGTTGACGATATGTCACTTATTAAAGATTTGTTTACCTCCTAAGGGGTCTACAATACTTAAATCGAGCACCTAACATAATTGTATCAGTGCTTAGTGTATGTTTACTTCACAGGTTGCAAGGCCTCCAACGTATACATAATATTGATAACCTTGTATATTCATAACTTTACCATTTTTATACTAAACGTATTTTCTTTCAGAAACTCCTCCATAGGTTCAAAGTCTTTTCTCACGAATTACTGAACCAATCAATACTTATGTTGGCATTTTTTGAACATTTTGTGAAATTATGGAAGTGTTAGTCTGCAAACGACTGCCGCGTGGAAAGTGTTAACACGCTCGCAGGTTTATCATTGGATAATGAGGACTTCTATGAGAAACCTCGTTGTAATCCATCTATCCATTTCATCGATTAATAACATACCGTTTCATAAAGCCATGTTAATTAACTCTTGAATGTATATATTTCTCTTTCAAGACAAACGGATCGCACATATTCAAGGACGTGAGCTACGGAGAAGATTACACTCTGGATGTAAGAAATAAAGACTCGAACATATTGTAAACTAAATCTTACAAGGAACTTATCAAGCATCGACCTACAAGTTTCATTTACCTTATATTGCATCAACTGGATTCTTTACCGTTAAGGGAGCAGTTCCATTTGTACGCGATAAAAATTGCGAGAATGTTCCGGGCCCCGATGAGTTTTTTATCAGGCCCCGATGAGATTTTTAGCGCGAACAGTTGTGAGAAGCAAAGGATTTTTTATCGAGTAGCGTATTACCGCTTGTTTAAATATAACGAAAGATAAGTGGTCGGTATGTAAATAGAGCTTCGGGCTATTTATTCTAGTTGTAAGGTACAAATTCAGCATTTCGTGTTTTTAGAGATAATGTTATTGATTATGGATGTTTAACGTAAATTGTATTATCCTCGTGTATTTGCTAAACAATGTCCCGCTCTATTTGCTAAACATACCCCAGGGTATGACAGAGGCCTCGTATCGGGCCCCGATGTCTATTTTATCGGGGCCTGATGACTATTTTATCGCGAATCAACTTGAAAAACATCGGGTCCAAAACATATCAGGACCCGATACAGTCGCGATAAATTTATCGCGTATAAATGGAACTGCTCCCTAACAAGTACCTATATTTCGTCAACAGAGCAAGTATTATGATTCCCTTATAACATCATCAAATACGCCCACGGTATAAACATACCATCATATGCAGATACAGTGTGAGTCAAAAAACTGCAATAGTGGAAAGAAGCCATTTTGTTTTCAACACCAAAATGAATTTTAAAACTTTTTAAACGTTGCAAGAATGACGTATTTAATCCTTACTTTGTGTGAAAAAAATGAAGTCGATCGCATTGTTCGTTTGTCTTTGATGACCCTCTTTGCTTCACAACCAAATTTACATGTTTGTCCACTGGCACAGTGATTTTCAACTGAAATGGCACACATTGCATTTTTTTAATATTTGAATATCCCGCCAACAAAAATTTGGAAAATTTCAGTTTGTTATTAAAAATTAAAACATTATAAGCTTCCATAGATAGCATGGGCATGGTAAATTGATTATGCTTACTCACATGTAAACAAGAAAGGATGCATCAAATTCCAATAACATCACAAATGTACTCAAGTTTCCAAATTTGAATGAGAGACACATTTTGCGATCTGATGTATATTTTGGGTATCTCGTGGACAAACGTGTGAAATGAGTGCACTGGTAAAAAGGTCTACCAAAGGCAAATGGAAAATGATATTAACTACATTTGTTCACACAAATTTAGTAACAAATAAGGTATTCTTAAGTTTAAAAAAAATTCAAACTTCAACTTAGTTTATAAAACAAGATGGCTTCTTTCCACCATTGCAGGTTTTTTTACTCACCCTGTAGGTGTACACACACTGCAAATGATATTACGAGAAGCTGGGAATCAATATCACACAATATCTTAGCTAATAAATAGTAAGTTTTGTTCCTAATCAAATTGCTTGTCCAGAAGCTGTGTATGTAACTGTATTGATAACGTCCTAACCCGATGTTATTCATTTATGGACCTGGAGCAAATTCATTAGCTAAGACCATGATGACAGAAAATCTGAAAAGAAAATTGCAAAATTCTTGTCTTTTATGCCACATGCCCAACTGGCAAAAAGCAAATGTATAAATATACTTTAAATTTATAAAGAATCTTTTATAATATTAAAATAGCCATAACCCTTTCTAGCCAGGATCAATTTCAGTGATACTTTTTTTTATTATATGAGTGGCAGAATATGCTCTTTGAATACGTGCGTCATTGGTTTGTCAATATTGTTTGGTCTTTTTGGAAACAAATATTCATTCCCGTACAACTTATTTTTGACTCACACTGTATGTATCATGTCTTATCGTTTAGTAAGTGTAAATACTTCAATCTCATTGGTTAACACGTATGAAATCTGATCCATATCGTGTAAACAAGAAAGTCAAACCACACGATATATTCCATATCGTCGATTAACCGCGTTCCCAGGACCGCGTTACCAGTTAACCGTGTAAAGCGATTGCTTTGTGTCTGTGAAAGAGTTGCTTAAAATATGACACGTAAATAATAAACAAATAAAATGGCGGATGATTTAAACGCAAGTGACTCGATTTCTGTTACATTCTGAGGCCGAAATAAACCGCGAAAAGGTAAAATCCACGCCGAAAAATAAATGATCTGCATATAACATAACCAGACATGTTTTTTCGCGATGATTTTATGGACAGAGGTGACAGCGCAGAGCCTAAAGTGTTAAAGGGTGATTTACTTCGGGGGATTTTACGGAGGTAGAAAGGGAAGAGAATTCAGCGCCTTGTTTGAAGGGAGTTTCGTTTTCCGCGAGTGTTTAAATACCATTTGTTTTATTGGGCCTTTCGACTAAACGACCTCATGCGGCCTCATGTGATATGACATGCCAAACCATAGGTATTTTTCCGTATTGTGTGAACATGCAGGGGATAACTAATAATATCATATCTGGTTTTCCTCCTAAATGTTGCGTTTTTGATTCATTTGGGAGTTCATTGCATTTGCGAAATACTTGAAGTATCACTTGATAACACGCTGCAAATCATTTAGTCGTCGTGGTACATTCGTATTAATGTATCTTTACTTCTTCATGATCGGTTGTTATGGGATTACATCATAAATGATGGGGTCTATGTGTATTGGGTATGGAATTCATGACTGAAAATATGCTGTACTGTAACTCCCTGACGAAGCGACGCGACACCCCTAATAACTAATAATAAAGATGGAAAGCTACTGCCATATCAATTGAATTCCATTCAAATTAATTGCATACATCGCTGAAACTTATGCCGTAAAGTATTTTTACATACATCTTTAAAGGGTTAATCTTGTCAGAGACGGTCACCGGGGAGGGGGGATGGGGGTGACCCAAGAATAAAAGTTATACAGGTATGTAGTATTCGACGCCCAAATTGGTCGCTTCTTTAATCCCTAAAAATGCGCCCCAAATCACAACCAAAAAACATGTCAAATCAGTCATTTTTGAGGTAAAACACACCTAAAAGTGGGTCAGGATTTCACACATCCCACGGCACACCCCTGTCAAATATAATCTGACTACCCACCCCCCCCCCCCCTCCCCCCGTCCCACCCGAGACGGTGGCCTCTAATTAATAAAATTCATGATGGATTTCTCATCACCAAGCAATTTTAAAGGATTTTTTTTCCTCAAAATTTTGAAACGATTGGATAGAGTCTATCATTTAATGCGGTATAACGGATAGAACTCTGAACACACAATACAGCTTGGTTGTGGTTGTGGGTTCGTATCCATCGGTGATCGATGATGAGTTACTGACTTCATACAGGTTGGTGCTGGAAGCCGTAACCTAAGTAGCGGCTTCTGGTTTGGAAAAGTGAAATAAATCGCTGTATGTATTGTTAAATAGCAAAAAAAGTGTGATAAAAATACTATGAGTGGCCATCAGATACACACACAAAAAAACGTCAAAGAAAATACGTCTAAAGGTAACACGTACTATGACCGACGGAATAAAGCTATGTTAGATAAATGTTGCGCTTTATTCCGTAAATAGCATAAGCTAGTAGGATGTATCCGATGTGGTTGCATAAACATTACGTGTTACACCTTAGACGTATTATCTTAGGGATCACGTCAAAACTCGACCGCCAGACAACCGCCGGTTACGGCCGGTTCCGCCCGATTCTCACAAAACGTGTCGTCTGTTATAATATACACACATAATGAGGTCAAATAAACACGACCGGTTGATAGTGCCTCGTCACACGCGTGAGCAATAAAATCTTGAAGTAATGGGCTCTCAAGTCTCAGTTGACAACCAGTACAATACAGCTATTGATTTTCGCTGGGGTTGGCTTTTTCAATCTGTTTATAGCTCAATTAACTTTTTAAAATCAATACCGAAAGTCTATGAATGGTTTTTGTTTTATAGAACGATTATAGAGAGAGCTATTATGACCGCAAAGTAACAGATTGATAGTGTAAATTGGTCCGGTTTCAGCATTAAGTCAACCGGCGGTTGTTCAGCGTTGCATGCGCGAATATTCATATACCAGTAAAACATTTGACCTGAAAGAACCGGGCGGAACCGACCGTAACCGGCGGTCAACGGGCGGTCGAGTTTTGACGTCTTCCCTTACATGTTTATGTATCTGATGGCAACTCATACAATACTTGGCACAGCAATGTTATATTTTGTGTGGATATCTGCTGTGGCGTTTGAACTAAATACGTTGTGAAGGTATTCTGGATGTGTGAGTGTCGACATCAGTGTCAATTCTTTTTGTAGTCGTACAAAGACACTAATATGAATAAGTGGTGTTTCTATTCCTTTTCAACAGATTCGGACAGTACACACAAATAGAAGATTCTCAATATTCAGCAAAAATATACTTGAACCTGCAACTGCTCCTGGTAAGAATAATTTCTCATTAGTTCATAATAATTACAAAAAAAACTTGACTTTGTTTATTAGTTAGGTTGGGTTAAGAGGCATCATTTAGGATTAAAGAAGGTTGTTGGGTTAATACATAATACATGGTGATGTCCCAACAGTGTCGATAAGCTTTATATATCTGATAAAATAATTCGCAGTTGTATACAGGGTGAGTCAAAAAGAAGTTTACCCGGATTGGTGATGTTTTAAAAAACAAATAAATGACACTCGAGAGTTCAGTAAACCATATATTTAACAAGTATTCTCTCCTGCTTATTAGGAAAACAGAATGACACAAATTGATCATTGCTAAGAGGAGTTATGCCTATTTTAATAAAGGTACTCATTTTGCAAGCTGTCCACGGAATACTTGACAAAACAAATGTAAAGTAAGCATTCCATGGACAGCTACACACATGAGCGCTTTCAGTAAAACAGGCATAACTTCTCCTAGGAATGATCAATTTGCTTCATTGATTTTCTCTAAAAAGCAGCAGAGTATGTTTGGTAAATAAATGCTTTACTGAACTTTTAAGTGTCATTTATTTGTTTTAAAAAACATCACCAGTCTCGGTCAATAGGGAAGTACGCAGCTAAAAGGCATACTTTACATTTGTTTGGTCAAGTATTCCGTGGACAGCTTGCAAAATGAGTACTTTTATTAAAATAGACATAACTCCTCTTAGCAATGCTCAATTTGTGTCATTCCTTTTTCCTAATAAGCAGGAGAGAATGCTTGTTAAATATATGCTTTACTGAACTCTCGAGTGTCATTTGTTTGTTTTTTAAAACATCACCAATCCGGGTAAACTTCTTTTTGACTCACCCTGTATACTAAAAAACATATTTGGATAGAAAAGACTTGTAGAATTACAATATGTTGATACCAAACTTATAATACAGTAAGAGCTATGTTGCCATTATAGTAAATGAAATAGTTTTCCCAACTGTAAAACTGCACTTTCATGTAAAAGCGTAGTAGGCCTATAACGGAGGCTATTGTTTCGGCATATACAAAACAGATTTTCAGAAATCTTTTCCAACTTTCAGAAGACTATCTCAAGAATTACTGAACCAATACTTAGCATGTTTGTACTTATTTGAAATGCATTTCTCGTGGTGATTCCAAATATGGTGATGAACTTCAATAATGTTGACATTTTTGAAACATTTTGTGAACTTTTGGAATGTTGTCTGCAGACGCCTGCCGCGTGAGAGGGAGATAAAATAAAGGTTTTCCCACGATGATTATTTTTACTTTCAGACTGAGATCAATCATTGGTATTATGAACATTATTAATAACTAGCGGGCATCCGCGCTTCGCGCGGACCCGCTAGAAGATTTCACGGGGAGGTAAATAAACAAAGCGTAAGGAAATTTGATATAATATCAAGAACATGTCCTACATGTATACATAATCCAGACGGGCCCTAAATAATCCGAATATCGCAGGTGCTTTTGATAATCCAGGTATACATGTGCCTTAAAGTAGGTACGCCTACCTTTGTCTTTCCAGATACCTATGGAGGCCTCCCATGTGACCTGAAATGCAGGTACCCGTTGTCCCATATATCCAGGGACCCCCATAGGCCTAAGCCCTACCCCTAATCCAGTTACCACAGGTGCCCTTAATGGCACCGGATACCACATAATCCAGGTACTGCAGTGTGCCGTTATATCGAGATACCCAGGTGCCTTTCTGTATCATTCAAGTAACTTGAATTAATCGCGGGTGCCGAAGATAGAGGGCTGTAATAGTCATACCACAATAGGCAGAGGTGAGTAATATCAAAGCGTTGTAAATGTTTATATAAATATCAAGAGTATGTCCTTATTCAGGTACCCAGGGCAGGTAACTAAAGTGCCCTTGATATAATGTAAGTGACATGGTACCCTTAATGCACCATGCGCCTTGGCCCAATGTGCTCTTAAATAATACAGATACCCATGTTCCTAATCCAAGTACTCCACGTGTTCTTAATACACCGGTTGCCCATAGGCCTAGGCCCTACCCCTCACAGATGGCCTTAATAACCCAGGTACCGCATTTGCCGGCATTATATCCATAGGACCAATGTACCCGTATAATATCCAGTTTATAATGGAATGCGCAGGTATAGGTGCCGAAGCTATAATAGCGGGTGGTTAGTCACATCATCAAAACGTATCAAGATGAGGGTATTGTAAAACAGCAAGAGTATGTCGTTGATACTCCATGTATCCTAGGTGCCCTTAATACTGACATTGGTACCACAGTGCCCTTAATAATCCATATATACCATGTGCCCTTAACACACGGTGCCCTTGATTATTCAGGTACCACCCCATGTACTTTAATAATCAAGACTGTGTATACTATTAGTGATCTAATATAGGACCTCCATGATGATGGACTACTGTATGTGGTTTATCTTGAATCGAATATTAAGGGCACCCGTGATAACTGTGTATGCGGCTATTAGGGCCTACGTGGATTAATAAGGACGAATGGTTATTCAGGTGTAGGTAGGAATACTTAAAATATTCAGAGTATCTGGATTGCCTTAATATCCCCTCCCCCAGTTACCCCCTGTCAGCTCATGTCCCTACCCATTTTGTACCCCAAATAATACAAAAGTTCTATTTTAATGTCAAAACTGAAAGTAACTTAAAATTAGCTTTAAAATGTCTCCCCCGATTCTTTTATTGCCCCGCCACCCCGTTTTCCTCCTTTAAAATGTTGATATTGTGTGCAATCCGGGTTTTGTTTGGCCTATTTACTTAAATACATTATTCCTCCAATAGGCATGTAGGCCTAAACGTACGTAGTCCCTCTGTCATGTTTGTTGTGTTCTAAATAAGGTCTTCCGAGATACTACCTAATACATCCTTAAAATCCAGTTATCACAGGTGGCACACCTGCGCATAGTATATCCAGTAAGCCGCACCGCTGTATAATAAGTCGCACAAAGAAAATGAAAGGGGTGTGTGTGGGGTAGGGGTGTGTGTGGGGGTGAAGGTCGACCATGATCCACCAGCCCATAGCTTCATGACCAGCTATGGGGTTACAACTGCATGAGTGACTCCATTAAATGTATTTTCCTTCAGCCACTTCAGTCACTTTAAATATGTTATCCTGGATACGGTTTGCGCCTTGCTCCCAGTTTCTTTATTAAAATAAAGGTCTTGGCTTTATGATTAATGTTTTGTTTGTGTCTTGCTCTCGTTACATTTTATTGTACTGTACGGTATGCACCGCGGAGCCCCGTTTACAATGTACAGTTTGCGCCACAAACGCGTACACACTTTGTCTGCGTCATTACGTGTGCGCCGAATCGCGTGCGCCATGTTAAACGCGGTCGCGCGGCAACAACATAACGGTTGGTATGGTACCGCCAGTTTCTTTATCGTTAGCAAACTCCGCGTTCATCTATGTTATTAATGTGAAAGTGTCACTTTAAGATCTGCGTAAGAGTTTTTGTTTACATTTAGAAAATGTCGTAAAATATTTTTATTTGTTGGACGTAAAGTTCCGTATAAATGCTTGTTACTATGCGTTTTTTAAGAATAACAAACAGCCGCATATACAGAAATGTAGCTATATCCCTGAAGAAAATATTTTGGGTGAAGACCATGTGTCATCACTCATTCCGAAAACCACAATTTGTGTCCGAACAGTAGCTACCCGAGTAAAAGAAATTCAGCATTTCGGATTTTGACATGCGATCCTTTCTGCGCATGTCTGAAAACGGGAAAAAACGGGCATTGAACTATCTAATTAACTCGTGTATTAGAGGCGCAATTACCACGCTTTTTCACTTGAAGAGGGACGCGAGTGTAAAAATATATTGAACTATCTAATAAAGCCATGTTCCGAAAATTAGTATATAGATAAGTGAAAGCATTTTTAATTTGAAAAAATCCACACGACTGGAATCTGAGGAACATGAGGCGCGTGATTACAGCGACGTATCACCTTGCGCCCTCTATGGGTTTTGTGAGTTATGTGACCAAACCTTTTTAAATTCAAGAGACATTCACAGATTTAAAAAAGGCATCGAAACTGTTACTTGCAACCTGTTGCTGAGATACTATTCCATTGCATCTGAATCGCGCATATGACGGCAGCGCGTTTTTCAGTGACGCACTCCCTTTTCTCTTTTCCAAATGTTTTTACTTGGATAACCAATTGAAAGCTATGGAGTGAATTACAGTCTGGTGGTACTTTAGGCTACAAGGCCCGCTTAGCAGCACTATAAATTCATGTAAATTGGTGCCCTAAAAACCGGCACCAAATTTAAATATTCGCCTTCCATCAAAGCTGGTTGCTATATAACATAATTTTTGTGTGCAACCAACCGGCTGCAACATAATGGAAACTCACCCATGCAGTTAGCAAGTAGTACCGCTCGTACACGCCCCGAATTTAAATATGATTGCCTGGTTGTACACGCGCACTGGGCAATCCTCTCGTAGTAATTGATAACAATAGGTTTACCAGACCGAATTAATAGTGCTCCTAAGCGGGCAAGTTATGTCATGAAGAACATGATACAACTGGGACATGTTATAATCCTAATCTTAAAAGCAATTTATAAAGCGTCGACCTATAAATTGCATCAACTGGATTATTTTGCATCAACCAGATTATTTACAGTTAAGTACCTGCTTAGCAAGTGTAATATTATTTCGTCAACATATAGTCAAGTTCTTTGAGTACGCTCATGAAGTACAAACATGTAGGGTTATGTGTGAATCTAACGACACTCATAGTACATTTAAAGGTAGATGACCCGATCACATTCCGATTTTCAACTTGAAGTTTTCTATTCTACATGAAAGGTCATCCTTAAAAAAGTCGTGTTCCAAAGTTTGAGTTGCATAGCTCTAATGGTTCTTATTTTACACGCACAAGATGCTGTGAACTGTACCCATTGAGTAGTACACAAACTATATCGGTGGTATACCACCATTCGCGGTAATTCGACGTTATTTCATCGATTTCTCCGTAATTATACCGATTTAGGCCGTCAAATTTCAGTATGATGATGAGAAAAATACGAGCTTTCATATGATATGAAAATCTCCGTATGTTTGAAATAATTCTGTGTTACGAAAAAGTGATCGGGTCATCTACCTTTAACACTCAACTTAGTGTACAAATATTATGTAACTGACAGTTTTGTGTGACTTTCTTGCATGATACATGGTGGAAGGAAATCGCCCCAGAAAATGAGAATAGAATTTAACTAATCATCCATGACTGAATTTTCCAAATACCAGTATAGTCAGCCTCTCAGCCACGAACGGATGGGAAAGGGTGTTCACTTTCTGTTTGAGGTTGTTTTTAAACTAACATTTTCCGGGGAACACGATCCCTCCGACCGTTTTTTTTAAATGTGCCCAAAGTATTTTTTCCAGGGGTGCTCCCATTTTTGGGGTCAAAATTTGATATTAATTATTCTGTGGCCAATTATGATAATGTTCGTGTTAATCAATTTATTATAGCCGAAAACATATATATAGACACCAAAATTATCATAATTGGCCACAGAATAATTAATATCCAATTTTTGACCCCCAAAATGGGAGCACCCCCGAAAAAAAGTACTTTGGGCACATTTAAAAAAACCGGTCTGCGGGATCGTGTTCCCCGGCAACTTTTAGTATAAGAAATGCATTAAAATAAATACAAGCATGCCTAGTTGGGAAAGTTTTCTGAAATATCTGTTTTGTATATATGGTAAAACTACAGCCGCGTGGATAGTGTTAGCTATGTCCAACTTAAGGTGATGGGCTACCATTAAAAACTTTTTCTTTATTTTAGGTCCTACAAAGCTCATCTTTGGATATGTTGACACTCTTGAACTTTCAGGAGGATTGACAGAGAAAAAAAAATCAAAATGTATCTAATTTGCATAATAATGGCGGCCATCTTGGATTTTAACGCTTAATTTATCCCGGGGTACTCCTGAAAGAACGCAAACATTTAGCGTTGTTTTTTAAAACTAGAATTATGCTCACACACATAAATGTTAGGATAGCATAGCCCTTTTTTCAAATTTGTGCCCCAAATTCTCAAAATGGCATAAATTTTGACGAAAAATGTTAAAAAATCATTTTTTTTAACCAAAAATGAGCATTTTTCAAAATAAAAACTGCTATAAAAATTCAAACAAGAACAAAATTGCAAAAAAGGCTATGCTATCACCTGTAGAATTATTTTTTCTATCTATATTCTGAATTACAGCTTTCTACATGCTTCCGTTCTTGAGAAAAGACCCCGGGATTGATCAATATGACCATTTTGCGAAAACGGCGTTTGAAGTCTAGAAACACTGTTTTTAATTATTATGCAAATTAGGTACAATATTTACATTTTTATTACCATACTCAAATTTGCAATTTGAATTATCACAATTTTTGGTGGTATCTTTATGTCAATAGCTTCTTTATTTTTTAAGTTATGATATTTTAAAAGAAAATACCTTAGATATCACTGGTTGAGAAACAAAGAAATACATAAGATATGTTATACCAATATTAGCGAGAATTGCCTAAGAGTTTCGACTTTGATTTGCCGTAACTTTGGAACCGCAGCTCTGATTTATGTGAAATAAAAAACAGAAGAAAGAAGAATTTTAGCTGCTTCTTATAGGCATACTTTTCAAAAAGCCCATTTCGAGTCACTACATGGTAGACCATTACCTTAAGTTCGTTATCCAACTGTCCTATTCGAACCCATTTACCTATCTTCTCATATTTCTTCGTATGAATTAACAATATGTGATGAATACTAGTTTCGTTTTTGAAGTCCATACAAATTGACGTTTTGTCTCATGTCTGCGAGTACGGTCAGCACTAGGGCATCAGGAAGAGCTCAATGGACCGATTGTAATCTATAATGCATAAAATAATGTATACCCTAGGCCTATATGATAAAACTATATTTAAAAAAATAGGAAAGAGTTCTTTATTATTTATGGTTAACCCAGATGGGGATACTATTCACACATTTTAAGGTACGCCCGTAACATATTATCAATACTTTAAAGGGGCATTGAGCACATAGATTACGTTCTTATTATTTTACTATATTTATACGCACTGCCCTCGATAGTCGAGAAATGGTAATAATTTTGCCGTTGATTGCCACATCCGGGTAATTTGAGTGTAACGCTATGGAAAACATACAATTTCTTGGTGGCATTTTTATGAAAACAATGCCGGACATTTCATCCATAAAATGCATAACACTTTGAAGAGTGGGACTAAGGCTACCGCTGGCATACTTTAGGGATAGCATACCTTTTAAAAGGCCAGTCAGTAAGGTGGGGAACACCGATGTCATGCGAAATACGTGAAACTTCGTAAAAAATGGCATTTCTCAAAGAGAGTAGTTTTAATCACAGAATAAGTAATTGTAGCTGATAAAATGTGTTTCAAGCTTTCCATTGATATCAAATATGTGGTATTTACCAGCCAAATAATGTGTTAAAATTGTACACCAAGGTATACCTTTAGATTTGACCTTTAGTAGGGGATGTACAGCAATGTACAGCTATGCACAGTCTCACGGTAAACTATAGGGGCATGTACATTCCTATGCACTATGTATTTGTATTTGGCGCGCATATTTAGTCTGCTAAGCAGCAGGATTTAATAGCGCGTGCAAGGGTCCAATTGTCATATCGATTGGCTGATATTTACAATAGCATCTGAGACTAATATACCTAAAGAGATAAGAAGAGCCCATTGATACCTGCCATGTGCAGCGATCCATGGTCCGATGCGACATTGTTATAGTTGATGTCCCAACGATTATCATCATTCAGTTTAATCTGTATCACGAACTCATTCTTTGAGTAGCAGCGCGCTATTTTTAAGCCAGTGTTATCCACACGTGTATTACACTTTTCTGAATTTCCTTTCCTGAACGCACTTTAGTATGGGATGGTGACCGACTCACAGACCTTGATATATTTCTGAAATAATATGCCTTTATATCGCTAAAATTATGGCATTTCTGAAGAGAAATGCCAATTAAAACCTATTGAGTACATTCTTGAACATATAAACAATGTATTGTGATATCATAATATATCATAGTTTGCATTTAGATTCATTATGAATTAAACTAAAAAAGAGACGTTTTGAAGAACTTATTTATGAATTAAAGTATAACATTTGTTTCTCAATTCATGTTAAATATAAACACATTACCATGAACTTTGTTATCATAATACCTTGTGTATATGCCCAAGAATGTACCCAATAGGTTTTAAGTATCATCTCAGGTAAATATCGAGTATGGGTGGCAAAGCTCGCCGATTTTTTTTATTACTTTTTTCCTGGCCAGGTTGAAGTACTTTGGTAGCATATCAGAAAAACGAGATTAGTGTGTTAATCTTTTACTCGTTGCCATGGCAACAGCCCAATTTAAATTTTAGCCATTTTTGGGTCAATATCAGTTAAAATAGTTATCTTATTGCAGCAATATGCAAGATTGTTTTTCAAAAGTAGCTATTACTTGATAAAGACACATCTTTATACTTTAGACACAAATAAATTTTAAAAAATTAAAAAAATGTTTTGATGTATTTTCTGACCTGGCAACACTGCTAGTTTTGACATATTAAGAAAATTGATATTTTAGCCTATCTTTGCACCTCGTAAAAACTACTTGCCAGGGCACTCAGGATATTGTCCTCATAGGAGGAGGGAGAGATGACTTTACCCTACTCATATCTGATGAAAACAGCTTGGGGTATTATATACTTTAACGGCAGTGTTGCCAGATAATGACGCATTTTGGAAAAATTACAATATTTCGTTTGTTACAAATAATGACATTCATTTTGATACTGAAGCCATTTTATTACGACAAATTGGATTTAGTATATACCAGATGTTCCAGGGACTTCCATAGATACCCGTTAAGTAAAACAGGTGGTAATATAGGGCCTATACTTTTACTCTTGTTGCCAGAAAGTTCACAGTTGGGCAACATTGCTATATTCAGATAATTTGATTTCGTATATTAGTCGGGTATGTACAGGGAGGTGCACGTGCACCCCCAGTACTAAACCAACTTTTTAGGTGTCTTTTAGGGTCCTTAAACACATTTGAGATGTTAACAGTGAAAAAATGGGATGCTCTCCAGATATCCAAGATGGCGTCCAAAATGGCCGCCAAAACGGGTCAAATCTCATAAAATGACATATAGCAATCAAATTGTATGATGAAAGTATAGTTGTAATAGTGGGATGTATGTATTACACCACTAGACACTCATATCTAGAAGTTTTGCATTGTTAACACACCTAAATCCAAGATGGCCGCCAAAATGGCCGCCAAAAATGGTAAAATTCCATATATTGGCATATATAAACCAACATGTATGATCAGAGTAAAGTTTTAACAATGAGATTTATGTGTTAGACCACTAGAAACTCATACCTAGTATTTTTACTTTGTTCACATATTTTTAAATCAAAATGGCCGCCAAATTAATGGCCGAAATTAGTCAAAAGTGGTCAAAATTCCATAAAATAGGCTAATAGTAATATCAACTGAAATGTATGATGAAAATATAATTTTAACGATGGGATGTATGTGTCAGACCACTAGTAGCTCATTTCCAGTTTTTTTGTTTTGTTAACACAGTTCAAAATCCAAAATGGCCCCCAAAATGGTTCCCGAAGTGGCTGAAAATTTGTCAAATTCCATAAAATGGGATAATATCAACCTACATTTACGATGAAAATTTAGTTTTAATGGTGGGATGTATGTATGTATTAGACCACTAATAACTCATACCCAGTATTTTTGTTTTTTAACATAGTTCAAAATCCAAAATGGATGCCAAAATGCCCCCAAAATGGTTCCCGAGGTTGCTGCAAAAATTGTCAAATTCCATTAAATGGGATAATATCAACCTAAATGTATGATGAACATATAGTTTTAAGGATGGGGTGTATGTATTAGACCACTAGTAACTCATATCTAGTATTTTTGCTTTGTTAACATACTTTAAAATCCAAAATGGCCCCATAGTGGGTCCCAAAATTACTGAACAAATTGTTTGAATTCCATAAAATGTGATGATATCAACCAAAATATATGATGCAAGTATAGTTTGAACATTGGGGGTATGTAATAAACAACTAGTAACTCATATCCAGTATATTTGCATTGCAATAACATACTTTAAAACCAAGATGGCCACCAAAATTGCCGTTGTCAATGTAAAAATAGTCTACATGAGTGTATGATAATTCAAAATATATATTGTCAGAGTGTATACATACTGTTATACTGTACACAGCGCCCTACCTCGGACATTAACGGTACAGTGCCCCTGAAACCTAGGGACATGAATTTTTATGTACACAGAACGGGATGATCCCCTACTCTTTGCGAAGGAGTCTGTGACCTTTAACGTGCTCGGATTTTGCTCTTCTGATGCACGAGACCACCATTTATACGTGACTTCTGAACCACGATGCAATTGAGACTAAGTACCTTGCCTAAGGATACAAACATGTTGGCCGTAGCGGGGCTCGAACTCGCAACCTTTGTATCATGAGACCTGCGATCTATCCGCTAGACCACACACGCTCTCATCAAATTCACCAAATAATATGTTCTAAACTGCTAAGCTATTGCTTTTAGAAATAAGGCCCATCTCTGTGACAATTTGATTCAGTATCACTTTCCAAACTGGCTGCCAGAATGGATAAGTTGATGTTAAATATTAGGATGTTGATATTATCTAATTTTATGGAATTTGACAATTATTTCAGCCACTTCCGGAACCATTTTAGGGGCCATTTTGGATTTTGAACTGTGTTAACAAAGCAAAAATATTGGTTATGAGCTACTAGTGGTCTAACGCATACATCTCATCGTAAAAATTATATTTTCATCATACATTTCGGTTGATATTAGCCTTTTTAATGGAATTTTTGACCACTTTAGACCAATTTCGATCATTAATTTGGCGGCCATTTTGGTTTTAAAGTATGTTTACAAAGAAAAAATACTAGGTATGAGTTTCTAGTGTAACACATACATCCCCTTTGTTAAAAATATATTCTGATCATACATGTTGGTTTATATATGCCAATATATGGAATTTCATCATTTTTGGCGGCCATTTTGGCGGCCATCTTGGATTTAGGTGTGTTAACAAAGCAAGACTTCTAGATATGAGTGTCTAGTGGTCTAATACATACATCCCACTATTACAACTATACTTTCATCATACAATTTGATTGCTATATGTCATTTTATGAGATTTGACCCGTTTTGGCGGCCATTTTGGACGCCATCTTGGATATCTGGAGAGCATCCCATTTTTTTTCACTGTTAAGGACCCTAAAAGACACCTAAAATGTTGGTTTGGTTTAGTACTGGGGGTGCACGTCAACCCCTCTGTACATACCCGACTAATATACGAAATCAAATTATCTGAATATAGCAATGTTGCCCAACTGTGAACTTTCTGGCAACAAGAGTAAAAGTATAGGCCCTATATTACCACCTGTTTTACTTAACGGGTATCTATGGAAGTCCCTGGAACATCTGGTATATACTAAATCCAATTTGTCGTAATAAAATGGCTTCAGTATCAAAATGAATGTCATTATTTGTAACAAACGAAATATTGTAATTTTTCCAAAATGCGTCATTATCTGGCAACACTGCCGTTAAAGTATATAATACCCCAAGCTGTTTTCATCAGATATGAGTAGGGTAAAGTCATCTCTCCCTCCTCCTATGAGGACAATATCCTGAGTGCCCTGGCAAGTAGTTTTTACGAGGTGCAAAGATAGGCTAAAATATCAATTTTCTTAATATGTCAAAACTAGCAGTGTTGCCAGGTCAGAAAATACATCAAAACATTTTTTTAATTGTTTTTAATTTATTTGTGTCTAAAGTATAAAGATGTGTCTTTATCAAGTAATAGCTACTTTTGAAAAAAAATCTTGCATATTGCTGCAATAAGATAACGAATGTGCGGTAAATTTCGACTATTTTTAACTGATATTGACCCAAAAATGGCTAAAATCTAAATTGGGCTGTTGCCATGGCAACGAGTAAAAGATTAACAAACTAATCTCGTTTTTCTGATATGCTACCAAAGTGCTTCCACCTGGCCAGGAAAAAAAAAAAAAATCGGCGAGCTTTGCCACCCATACTCGATATTTACCTGAGATGACTCTTAATTGTCATATCTCTTCTGAAATGCCAAAAATATAGCGATATAAATGTATATTCATTTTAGAAATCTATCACGTTCTGTATGTCGGTAGCCATCCCATGCTAAAGTGCGTTCAGGTTATTTAAAAAGTGTAATGAACGTGTGGATGATACTGGATTCAAATAGCGCGCTTTATTACTCAAATAATGAGGCTACAAATTAAACTGAATGATGATAATCGATTGGCGATTGACTAAACAATATCCGCATCGGACCTTGTGTATAGCGATGAATAGATGTATTACCGTGCTTCTTATCTCTTTAGGTATATTAGTCTCAGATAGCATGTACACAATCTTACAGAATCAATACCTCCGTGAGCAACTAATTAACATAGAGGTGAACTTTTGGTGACACGGTTGCTATGTGGTTATAACCTTGGTGTCAATCCAATATGTTGGAGACTTCCAATAACTGTGTAAGGGCGATAGAGGGCAGGGGGCACAATTTATACTTCTAATCTATGTGTGAGAGATTCTCTCAAGGATATGAGGGAGTCCTCAATTGTTTTCAGAAATGGTTATTCACATAATACGTAATGAGGTTTTGAGTAATGAGTATTTTTGACCAATTTGTTAATTAAACTTGGAGCCTCTCACGACCATGCGAAGTCCTATCGACACCACCCATTACATTTATTACAATTCATTAATTGAAATATAAACAAATAGACGGATTCGATAAACGTAACACGTAATAAACACGCAACGAACAATCATCATAATTGTGTAATATATTTCTTCTCTTTTGTCTTTTAGATTGTTATGAAGCGACCAGAAATAAAACATTCTGCCGGTATAGGAGTAAGTGTATTGTGTCGTAAACTAATGTGCATGTGCATAATGAAATATATTATTGACATGCTTGATCGGAGGAGGGTGGTTATAAAAGTAATGCATTACGCTACAAGGCCCGCTTAGCAGCGCTATAAATTGCTGCCCTAAAAAACCGGCACCAAATTTAAATATTCGCCTTCCATCAAAGCTGGTTGCTATATGACATAATTCTCGTGTGCAACCAACCGGCTGTATTGCAACGCCCATTGAGTAGTTTAAACGCATGAGCGTGGATGTAATTTGCAACATAATTGAAACTCACCCATGCAGTTAGCAAGAAGTACCGCTCGCACACGCCCCGAATTTAAATATACAACCAGGCAATTCTCTCGTAGTAATTGATAACAATAGGTTTACCAGACCGAATTAATAGCGCTCCTAAGCGGGCAATTTATGTCATGAATATCACCCCGAAATGCGAAAGCTATCCGAATAGGGGTGGGCGTGTGTGTTTATAGGTTGTCACGAGACAGTTGCCTCCTGCTTATTTGTCAAACTACTCTCTAAATGTAAAAAAATGGTTTTCCACTCTTTCAAGGAGTTAAACGTAGGACAACACGTTTTTGGAAAAACACTCTAAAAGGAGTGAAAGAGGATTTTATATGACAATGTTCCACTCTATTGAGAGTGAAAAATTAACTTTCACACTCATTCTAGAGTGGAAATTGTCCACTCTAAAACGGGTTGTCCTGCGTTTCACTCCCTTCACTCCTTTTCGAGTGAATTTCCACTCTTTCCACTCGTTTTACATTTAGAAAGTAGCCACCTGTTGATTCATGTGATATGTCGCGCGCGGGAAACCCCTCCTGTTATGAATTCCGGACGATGCATGATGGTATTTTGTATGCAAATCCAATATCATGGTGTTACCTTAAAATGCTATACGTATCTTTCACCTGCCATGACATCCAAATCGTTAGTTTTTATTAAACAAAAGCCAATTATTGAAAATCAGGTATATCATAGCTCCCTGGACAGTAAACGGTTATTTATCGGGAACTCCTAACTAAACGGGGTCTCACATTACTTCTGGCTACTGAGAGGGGGTTAGGGTATATGAAATAGGTCTCGTTGGAGTGTTTTATTTTGCAATGTGGGGAATATCGTACTTAACGTCCACGGCGCAGAGGCATGCATCAATTACAGGTTAAAATTAAGTGCATCCTAAAAGATGAACGAACTTACTATTATTTCAACGTGTACTTGATGCATATGCACAATTTCAAGTTTATTCCAATTTTCACTCACTCAAGCCGTTGTTGCTATTACATTTCAATTGTCAATATTTTGAAGTTGAACGGAGATTTCATTGGTTTCCGTTACATATTTCTGTGGATTCCTATGTATTCCCTTATAACAGAAGACTTGTAAACTGAAAAGAGATTGCACCCATAATTATATACCTTTAATGAATCGATAATCACTTATAAGCCATCTGTCTCAAGCCTTGTTATTAAGAAGAAATGTTCTCAAGATTATAACCACTTTCTTTCATTTTAAAGGTATAACAAAAATGAGCAAAGTGAGAGATATACGGCTGGAATGCATAGTACGAAATCCAATGGACCCCGAACAACTAGAAGGTGAGTCATTCATATATGCATGTGTTTCAGGAAATTCAAATGGGAGGGTTAAATATCTTCCACAATCAATGATAGTTATTGTTTATAAATTTGTTAGAAAATAAACAGATTTTAATCGGACAACATTCGACACAAAATTAAACTTCATAGCCAACACAGTTTGAACTGAGGGGAAAAGCGTTGCAGCGTGAGTAGCACTATACTTCAAATCAAATATTGGATGTCGCAATAAATGCTTTGCTTGAATAGTGATAATACAAAATATTTTATTGCAGCCAACCAAAGAGCCTTGAAGTCACTTTGCAACATCTCACTTCGTGTCGGTGATATTGAGATCAGACCGTCCCCCATGTTCGCAATCTTGGTGTTGAAATTTGACTGCCATTTAAGGGGGCTGTCAACCCTTTTGAAATTTAACAAGCGCTGTAAATGTTTAACTATTAATATGATGTATATAAAAGTATATATATTTTTGGGCTCAAATTTGGCGTCAAACGTGGTTAATTCAGTTTTTAGTAAAAAATACTGAAATTGCACCAAAATCGATTAAAGACACTTCCCTAGGGGTATTTTTTTTAGTTTTGGCCAAAAAATGTTTATTTTTTATAAATTTGACCAAAAACTGCCAAAAATGTGATTTTTTTTTTTAACCTATAAAATCACATTAATAGTTCAAAAGTGACAGCGCTTGATAAATTTTATATTTTTATAGTTGACACCCCCCCCCCAACTTTTTGGTCAATATTTTCAAAACTAAGCCAAAAAAAAAAGTACTTCTAGATAATTGACTTAAGTTGATTTTGGTGACATTTTGGAATTTGTACCCCAAAACCGATTTTGTTAGGTTGTCTGAAAAAAATTGGATCCAAAAAAAAAGTGATTTTTGGGCAAAAATGTACAAATCACTAGTTTTTGTGAAATTTGATACCAAAAATGGATTCTCCGACTCGTTTCATTTCAAAAATTGTATATTTGTATGTGCATTACATTATTAGTTTAAAAGTTACAAATTTCATAAAAAGCATGTCTCATCATGTTACCGGCATTTGTTGCAGTTTGAATTTTCACCTTAGGAATCTTTTTCGTATTCTGATGTTTATTGATGAAATAGCATGTCATCACGCCATACGCGCACTCGTTACATCGCGGCTCGACTATTCCAACTCTCTTTTGTTAGGATCTTCTGCGAAAGCTATTAAACGGCTACAACGTCTCCAAAATCAAGCAGCCAAACTTATTTATAATTCTAAAAGGCGTGATCATGCATCTGCTCTTCTCCACAAGTTACATTGGCTGCATGTTAAAACGCGCATTGAGTTCAAATATTGACTATATTGTATATAAATGTTTCAATGATGGCGCGCCTTCTTATCTTAATAAGGACCTTACTATTACATGTGTGTGCCCAAAAGAAGTGGTCTTCATTCTGCCTCTGACACTCGGATTCACTCTAAACCTAAAACTCGTCTCACTACCGCCAATTTTATGCCTCCGGCCTAATTTTGTGGAACAATTTATCGCATCACATCAGGCATGCCTCATCACTGGCACAATTTAAGAATATATTAAAAACTCACTTATTCCACAGTCATAGTGCGTGTGATGTTTTAATGTTGTGTTTTTATTTGTGTTAAGCGCTGTGGTATCATAATGTATAATGTGCAAGAGCACTATATAAATGCTCATTGTTATGTTATGTCATGTTATTCTTTTTTTTCTTCTAACAAGACATAAGCAGGTTTGACCTATAGCCTACTTCATTCACAACAGAAGGCGTGACGCCCCAAAATTACACCAACTGCAACAGTGCTGCAATTCGTGATTGCGCTTACTGAATTTCACCTGTATGAGTAACAGACTGCTCATTACTATTCATAGCCAGTCAAGTCAAATGCATCAAGGGTCAAAGGTCATTTCCGTAAACCACGTAATGTTTCATGAGATCATTGTTATTTCTCGGCAGCTTACATATCATGGGGTCTACCTTTACAAGTCAACGATACACTAAACCTGACTGATGTTGTAATCCGGTATAATGAGTTAAATCATGAGGAGGAATATGATAAGGACAAGCCTATCAAGCTCACTAAAGACTTTGACAAGGTTAGTGAGAAGATAAAACACAAGCAACATGGAGGCCACCATACCAGGGGTATGCGACTCAACTTGCCAATCTGAAGCTACTTTAAGTTTAACTTTGTGCTGTTTGTCGTCTGCTGTGGTATAGACTTAATTGAAGTTTACACGGAATTGTTGGGACAATTCCCCAAAATTTGTGCGGTTTTGAAAATTATGATATGCAGCATGTCACTGTTTGTGTCATACGGATTTGATGCAAGTCTATAAATTCCTTTCATTCTTGTGGTAATCATAAAATGGCGCTGTTGCATTTTTTTATTTATGCAAACGGGACCGGTTTTCTACCCACGTGCAGTATAGGACTTTCCTATTCCAAAAATAATAGAATCCCTGATAAAACACGAGCAACATGGACAGTCCAGGCAAATGACCAAATCTGGAAATGTACTATATCTGGAAATCGATTGCCTGATCTGGAAACCAATGCTGTACACTTTGTGATTAGATTCAAAAACTACAAAATTGATTAAAACATAGATTTCAGCAATTATTTTTACTTTTTAAATTTAAAAGTTAATTAGACATACCTACCAATTAATGAAAAGCAAAAATTATTACCAGATGACCATTTCTCCACTAATTAATGCTTAATTAAATTAGTTAATTAATCAATTAATTCCTTTATTTTTAAAATGCCCCGATCAAAATTAAAACGCCACGGTGATAATTTAGGTTATTATCGTAGCATGATTTACCAAAAAAATAGTTTGTCGCCAAACTTAAAATAAGGTCGTCCCCGTGCAGAAAACTGTTAATTTCGCAAAAATAGCTCTTGCTCAAATTCGCGAAAATAATAACCTTAAAAAATGGCAGTGTATTTATAATGGTATGTTTGTTTGGTTTCGACTCGCAAAATTAAGTATCCACAAAATTAAAGCATTTTGGTAGTTCACAAAAATAACTACCTGCAAAATAAGTTGATCACTACATTTCCAGATTTGGAAATCAATCCCGATTTCTAGATTTGGTCATTTGCCTGGACTGATGGAGGCCACCAACAAAATGTTAAGCTGTCATACACTAGACCATAGATGGCACTGATACCTTATTGCCTCAGGAGTCCCATCAGGGGATGTGGTAGGACATGAGCTCTAGACTAGATTAGATGAGCGGGGAAATGAACCATATTAGGGAGTGTTCATAAATACTTTGGTGGGCGGTTGGAAATTTTTGAGCCTCCGACATATTTTTGTCTTGATCCCCAAACACCGTGATTTTTGTTCTTCTTGATCCCCTTTTTATGGCGATTTTTTTCTTGATCCCCCCCCCCCCCCCCCCCCCCCCCCCCCCCCCCCCCCCCACTGTATGTCTAAGTTACCGAACATTATTAGATTCGACCGCGCACCATGTAATTGTAAATATTTGGGTTGTTTTTTGCGCGAAGCGCGGACAAAATGTGGACCCTTTTTGGTGTGCGCGAAGCGCCAAAAAATGTGTACTTTTTGGATCCCCTCTATTAAGTAGGACCTACCAATTTTTGTTGTGATCCCTCTTTTGGGGGACATTTGTTTTCTTCTGATCCCCCTCCATTTTTTCCAACACAAGCTTAATTATTTGATTAGAAAGTAATTAATTCCAATTTCAAGACTGGTAGAGTGGCCTAAGATGTGTGGATTTGGCTTTATTTTCATAAATAACTAGTAACTCAATTTGGAAGAAATATCACTTACGGCGTTCTGGCACTCCTACAACACAATGGCCTTCTATATTATTAACACTAAGTTCTTGTACCAAAACACTCTGTATCAATTAATCAATATTCTTTATTTATACTTAGATGTTTCATGGCTTACATTGTTGTTTTTCTAGAATAATCTTCTTCCTTGGCCATCTGACGAACGGTATGTGTCTCACGAAACTGGATTCTTCGAAAACCGAAGCTACACCTTAACGGTATGTTTGATACACCTTAACGGTATGTTTGATACGGTGTGAATTGGTTTGGAAAATGAAATTGGGAACTATCACTTAATTTATATGGTCTTGGTTGTCCCAAAACGAATCACAGTTCCAATGGATTTCTGTAATTTCGCTCTCGTGTTTTAACACATGAGATCGCAGTTAAATGCGGCTATGATGTTTTAGATGCATGTTAACCCTGGTGCTGGCAAGACTACACTAACTCGCTATGGCTACGTGCAGTTAGAATGGGTTACAGAGTTCTATACTATGGACATCCTGACACATAGCGATTACATCATGGAGAAAATTTAGTTTGGTTATTGTTTGCTTGCTTCTTCGCCGTAATTCAAAATACAATTATATACACCGAATTGGATTCGCAATAAAAATTAAAAAAACACTCAAATGCGTCATAGTTGTGGCAATATACCGGAGAGTCGAGGCTGAGGATTACATGGTGCCGTTAAGCCTCAAATAGCCTTACTAAATATCAATTATCACCTTAAAGTATCCCTATGGATTTCCCCCTAGATGTACGTATTAATTTTTAACCCTTCCGTGTTTACCCTCAGGTGAAGATATACGCAGATCAAGTCGACAACCCAGATCAAGTCTTCAATAAAAAGTCTTCCTTCAAGTTTGACACGCTAAATCTGTCGACAAATTATGTGGCTACACGATGGTCGCTTACTGCAGGTATGTCTGGCACCAAACTATATCCTGTCGTTAATTTACCTTCGTGCAGTGATGATAGAGCGTAATCCATGGATATGATTGAGCAGACCTTATCACTGCCTGCTCACGACGATTAAAAACTGAAGCCAACTAACGGGTAGTTGAATCGTGACAACAGCCATACGCGCTTCCAAAATGATTTCGTAACTTACGCGTGAATCAGTAGTGCGTCACTCTAATTGCAGCCTTTCCGCGTGCTGTAATTCAGTTCATCGGTACTATGTGCGTGTATTTGCTCGCGTGCTATCGATATACGCCCACCGTACATGCTGCACCAGAAATCCACCGTGTCTATGGTACGCCCCGATAATCCCACGATATCGCCACGGCGACGGCACTATTATAGCTTCAATTGAATTTCATGGAATATTGATATGCGCAATAAGCGGTCTCTAAGTAGTTTGTCTATGGATCTTATTACTGCACGCGTAACTCTAACGCGCTAGTGTATGCCGCCACACTATCAAAAACTAACCCTGGTATTCACTGATAATGCTGCGTTGATCAGTGGAATGCGCTATGAACAATGTTGTGCCAATACAAAAAAACCTGATAGTTTATAATTTTATTGCCTAAATTATACTAAAATTAAGAATAATGATTCTCATATTATCAACCAGGTCACTGCTAAGTACCCACGTTATGGTGAGAAACTGTCTTGCTTCGATTTGCTAATTTGTTTGTTTGGTACTCCCCTCTCCAGTGAATGCTTGCTTCGCTGTCGAATCTACAGCAGTTACGCCAAACACAACTCTTAACAGACGTAGTGTAGCGGAGCAGAGACTGCTATCAAACGAAGCAACATTAGTGGTCCTAATCATCATGTCCATATTAGTCATTCTAACGTTGGTGGCGCTAATCCTCTGCTACATCCGCAGACGATCAATCACACACCTGTCCAAACAAGGCGTGTTTGGAATGTATCCGGACGAGGCTGGGGAGCCTCACAAAAATCCAGAGACGGAGGCATTGCGTCAGAAAGGGACTCCGTTCATGGAGGGCGATAGAGGGCGTGACACGGGTTCAAGACGTGCCGGAGGAACTCGTGGAGAAGTATGGCAAACCGTTCAGTCTAGTCTCGGCGTTAATATATTTTGTAAGCAAACATTAAATTAAAAACATTGAATAGAGAAATAAGGATAGAAAGGACAATTTATGGTAAAACTCGATGATATTGTAGGATGCCCGCAATGCACTATGGGTAGGCCGACGAATGAGGGCGTGGTGGAGATAGGCTAGAGGTCACCCTGATGCTAGAGGTAACCCTAATACTACGATTAACGAGAATAAAAAATAAATAGTGCACTGAAATTCTAATCCAACTCCAATGTTTGTACGATGAAATAATTGGGGGCGTGGGAAACTGGTCCAAATTAAATTCAGGACCTCTTTTAGATACGTGCAGAAATGCAGAAATGATTAACAATCAAAACAAGAACAACATTGATTATACCTATGACGTTTCTCTTGAAATTCGTCCTCTGAACAGTGTTCACTTGACGGTACAACAATGTTTGTTAACCAAAAATGATGAATAATTTTTGTTTTGAATTTCTCAGAGATTTTTCAAACACTATAAAATCAGGTATTTTTATACTATTTTTTCTGGTTGTTAATACACTCCGAAAGTGATAAGTCGTACGTACACAGGAAATCCACATTGCAATTGTATAGGGATTCATATTTCTCATTGCTTTTTTTCCTTCCTTTTTCATCCTGTGCTGGCAAATCTTAATAATGAAACTCTCCATTGTTATTTTCACCTATAAGCTTATCTGAGACATCAATTTATTTCACCCTTATAGTGCGAAGATTACTGTCGGTCATTTTTAACAAACCTTTCCAAAACATTTCCGCTGATTGACACTATTGAGACCAAGTGTAATCTAGATGAACGATAAGCAGCGAATACCCACTGGAGGAACCTAATAACACTTTCCACGCGGCTATTGGTTTTGCCATTATGCAAAACAGATTTATCAGAAACCTTTTCCAATTTTCAAAGTCTATCTCAAGAATTACTGGACCAATACTAGGCATGTTTGTACATATTACAATGCATTTCTCATGGAGATTCCAAATATGGTCATGAAATTCAATAATTGTGAAATTTTTAACACATTTTGTGAAATTTTGGAATGTCGTCTGCAACCGCCTGCCGCGTGGAAAGTGTTAGTGATGATTTAAGAAGCTACTTGTAGACTGCTGACGCTGCAGATCTGTTATCTAAGATCTTTGTCAATAGAACCTTATCAAATATATGTGGAAAGCTCGATTGAAAAATGATGTATAGGTCTATATTCAATGGTTGTTGTGGGGTTGTTGTTGTTTTTTTGGTAAAAGAGAGTTACATAACGAAGTATTTTTGTTCCTTAAGAAACAAAATGTAACGCATAGATATTTCCTTAATTGAATTCATAAAATAAAAAACTGTCAGTGGATGTCTTGAAATGTGGATTTGGTACATTCGGCATTATGCGGCCTAGGCTAATGTTTTTAAAAATAACAAAAATGGGTAACTCCACTTAATCCGTGGGTCATACGTCCTTTCCCCTCCCCCAGATTAATTGACGCCCATATTATACATTTATAAAATGTTTAATTTGTAATAGGGCCTATGCCTCCAAAACTTGATGGTGTCAGATAATTCGAAGATTTTTTTTTTCTTTCTCGAAAGGAACCTAAAATATCATCTTTAAAATATATTACGGTATATGGTCATTTTTAGGACAAGTCTGATGATAGTTATTCTATTCGTCTTCGTCATAGATTTCTAAATAAAATGTTCACAAATAAATTCAAGATTGTAAAACTGACTGCGTTGTCTTCCCGCCCTATCACCTACTACACCTCGTCCATGTTAAAGGGGCATTAAGAGAGTGCTGGAGGCAGCGCCCTCAATTACAAAAATTATTGATAAAAACTGGGATTTGTATATTTTTACAATTGTATTACTTGTATGAACTTACACCTATAAGGATTTTTAAAAATCAGCCTTCTTTGCACAACAAAACGTCGATTATAAAATGCTGGTAGAGCCGCAACCAGCATTTTACATGGTTAAGGGTGGTATTCCAACATATTTAAAACATCGTTTTAATCAAGTTTTGCTAGATTTATTTTTAGTAGAAACAACAACAATGGCAATTTTTAATTCTGAAGTAAATTAATTAAAATTTTAAAAAAATCAACATGACATTGTGTCCCTTTAAGGTCTCCTTTACTCGGTACTATCTACACAATAATCTTAAAATTAAAATAAAACGACTTGTGATTTTTACACTGTTTCAAAGTATAATCAATCTAAGCTTATTAATCTAGTGATTCTAGCATTTTAAAATCCACACAAATAACCTTAATTTTCGAGGTTTATCAATTTCAATGTATCTTATTTAAATATATATCATTCACCCTATAACACTCGTTCTTTTTGCCGATAATTTCACTTTTATTCACTTTAGGTAACTGTTGTTTGTGTGTCTGCAAAGTATCTGTTTCAACGAAATAGTTAATTAAAATCCTTTTACACTCGTACTTTTTTCATCACAATCACTTAATCTTTTTTTTAAACGCATTTTTATTGTTCGTGTTTATACACTCTTCGGAAAGAACTATAATAAAACAGATAAAGCATGATTTGCGCAATTTATCCTGTCATTTTTTTTCTTCTTCCGACTCATCAATCTTGCAAAAGCGATATTTATTCATTACTATTTCTTCTTTATTTTTTATTATCTTCCATCCCTTTTCTCCATTTTGTTATTTTCCTAATGTAGTTTTCTTAGTGACATTTTCTATATAGGAGTGATGCAACTCCAAGATCCCTTTTTCGCAGCTGTGGTAAAGATTTGACAATATCGCTGCGTGAATGTCATTTATATTTAGGCCGCATTGCGAAACTGGTGCGTATGGCTCCTACGTATAAGTGACTTGTACGCAAGACTTATACTTTGCATCGCCATACGCACTAACCCCAATGAAAAAATGTGACCTAAACAAATGTAACTATTTCCATAATAATATAGATGTTTATTTTATGTTAAGGTTGCTTGTTAGTATGGTGTTGCAAAATATTACTTCAGCGACTATCGTATAAGTATATAGAGCACTTATACGTATGCGTCATACGTACCAGTTTTGAACTGCTTCCTTAACAAATGTATCCTCTCATGAATATGGATAATAAACAACACTCAGTGCATTGATATTGGCGGTGTGCTGTCTGATGAACGTTTGCTTGAAGAGGGAGTTCCACAAGGTTCGGTGTTTGGTCCCGCTATATTCACCATGTATACAGCTCCCCTGGGTGAAATCATTAATTCCCACGGTTTAAATTACATAACATACGCGGACGATACCCAGTTGTACATTATTCTTGATCGATCAAATAGGTCTCAGGGTGTAAGTAGGCTTGAAAAATGCGTTCAAGATGTCAAATCGTGGGCTGTTGGTAACAAGCTTATGCTAAATGATTCCAAAACAGAAGTCATTCATATAAGCTCACGATTTGTTAAGACATCGCCACTTCCACCCTTGAAACTCGGAGATTCTCTCATTGATCCATCTGGGTCCGCCCGTGATCTTGGCGTCATCTTTGATAGCAGACTTGATATGAAAAAGCATCTCAAAAGCGTCACCAAATCTGCGTCATTTGCAATTTACAAAATCGGTCAGATATGCAAGTATCTTGACTCAAATGCAACCGAGCGTCTCGTGCACGCGTTTGTATCATCGCGTTTGGATTGCTGTAATAGCCTGCTTTTCGGCCTTCCAAAGTACGATATTGCCAAGTTGCAGCGTATACAGAATTCAGCAGCACGATTGGTTTCACGGACTAAATATCGCGACCACATGACGCCAGTCCTAGAAACATTGCATTGGTTACCAGTGCACTATCGGATTGAGTACAAGATACTGCTACTGACCTTTAAAGCTCTGCACGATTTAGCCCCAACATACATCAAAGAACTCATCTGCTCATATCAACCCGGTCGTTCTCTCCGTTCATCATCAAAAAACCTTCTTTGTCCCCCTTCTAGAGGAAACACTATGTTTTATAGTGATAGGGCTTTTTGCGCCGCCGCTCCCCTCTTGTGGAACAAACTTCCGGATCATATCAAGTCTGCTACATCTGTTACCCAGTTCAAGAGGGTGCTTAAAACACATTTATTTAAGAAAGCCTACAATCATGGAACCTTTTAGATTTCATTTATTTATGTTTTTAACAGTCGACCTTTTAGGCGGTTTTAATATTTTTTGACATCCTGTGTTTCAAAAAACTTTACAGTTGGTTTCCATGTGTTTTAATATACATTTTGCCTGTGTTTAATATTTTGCTGTGTGTATGTATTATGGTTGTTAATTCGGAATATTGTAATTGCAATGCACATTTCACTCTTTTTCGTGCTTTAATATTGATGCAATACTGATTGTGCAATATGTGTTCTGTGCATCACGCTTTTTAACTATTCCCATTTTTACTTATGTATATTTCACAGTTATCCCCGTTGTCTGTGGTTGCTCTTCTTATTTAGACTTAACTGTGCAATATTCATACAGTATTTTATCTTGTTGTTATCGGAATTTTAATATTGTATATTTATATATTGCTGCCGTGACGTGTGCTTTACGCTTTTAATGTATCTTTGTAAAGCGCCTTGAGTTCTTTTTGATGTAATTGCGCTATATAAGAAATAAATATTATTATTATTATTATTAACAAAATTGATATAGGCCTACCTAACTTTGCATGTGAAGTGTTGGCCAATATGCACTCAAACGACATCCTGCTCTAACTGCTTTAACAGGGTTTGTATGGCCCAGATCTACACAAACGACCCGTTTTGTTGTTATATTTGTTGTTATATTGTGGCTATAACCACCATAAATAGAATTGGTCAAACTTGTTTTGGGCAAACAGACCTTCACATCTATTTTTCTACTTTTAGATGATCCTCATTCGCCAACAGCACTTCTGGAACACGACCCGATATTTCAGTGTAAAGAGTTCAACCGGTCTTTTCTCAAGATTGAAGAAAAACTCGGAAGTGGTCAATTCGGTATCGTTTATAAAGGCTTCGCTTTCGGTATTGATGGTTTGGATAAATATGTGCCGGTTGCGGTCAAAAGTCTTAAAAGTAGGTACTATATGAAATGTAATGTTGTTTTAATGTTAATTATATATTATATTTCAACAAATTCATTTGATTTAAAATATAATATGTCTGTTGTCAATCCATTGTGATTTCGATGGATTACGTTTTCAGAAGTCAATATTCAAAGAAGAAGAAAAAGAGTTACCAACACTAATTAATTTTTATGACAAATGAATAAAAAAAAATGAAAGAGATAAAGGAAAAAAAATGAAAGAGATAAGCGTAGCCTAGATAGATAGAGAGATAGATTTAAGGCATTTATAGGGCGCCATTTCAGTCAGTACGCAATAGGCCGCTTTCAATGCGTGACCTTGCCGATTTCTAACCCGCGCAATGATCGATTTCAGGATGTCAACCTCGCGCTAAAATCTTACGAGAAGTTTGTTTTCCCTGAATTAATTGAGGTAGGGTTAGCTGGCAGCCATGATGGCGAAGTAGGTGGATTGTTCGTAATTTTCTCTATAATATGATGCCAAATCTGACATATTTGGTCCACAAACAGTGATTTTATCGCTAATTTTAGAATTTAACAACTTTCGTGACTTTGCTTCTTGTAACTATTCACTTGACTGGACTAAAATTCGTACGATATTTTAAGAGCAATTTCCGTACTAACGGAATCTTAAGCTTTAATTTCATATCAAAAACATTGATGCCCGACTTCTTTTTTGATAAGAAAAACCGAGTTTGATTTTCACCGATTTTCGGTCAGAAAACGAAACTTACGATCCCCCGTTAGGCCTCGCCAACTTGATTTTTAGTTTCCTATAACCCGCCCGCGCTTCATTTTCATGCCCGCGTTTGAATTCATTAGAAATGTTGGGAAAAAATACCGTTTTTGCAATGAAAACGTCCGAATTTATGCATTTTGTGTGATGAAATTGTGAAAAATGATTTTGACGAGAAAAAAAATATCATATGAAATTGTGCAGAGCAGAAGGATCGATTTCGAACCCCGGACCTCTCGCTCTTCAGTCTAACGCTCTACCATCTGAGCTATCAAGCGAAACTAATTCGATTCGTGAGATTTAAACACTTCATCAACAACCCAACGACGGTACGAAATGAATATAGCTCGAGCCAGATTCGGACACCCATTTTATTAACTATTCACTTGACTGGACTAAATAATTTCATAATATTTTAAGCATGTTTCTAGTTACAAAAGACTATGAATATTATGATACCATCAATACAATTGGTGCCTAATTCTTCAAAAAGGGAATATTTACTGTTAATTTGGCTTTAGTTTCGTCAAGTTTTTCTCGAATTCGGCTGTGTGTGATGACAATAATTTGCACCGAAAATGCAACATGTCATGAAGTCACAGCTAATATTAGATAATATTATTCGCATAATATGCCTTTTTATTTTACAATTTCATGGCAAATGTGTTTGAAATGTGTGATTATAATCATGAAAAGAGCTCATTTACATCGTGCTATTACGAGGTCAACTATGACTGCGAAGCAGTATCGTTACGGGTGAATACTTCCGGGTCGCTTTGCTGGGTTAGAAAAGGAACGACTTTTCGTGTGGTTGCATACTGGCTGATTTCATATAGATCACGGGGCGCCATGGTGAAGATTCACTGGGAACACTGTGTGTACAGATACAGACCAGATACATGTACAGAGACAGATACACACCACCCGGGATGATCCCCCTACTCTTTACGAAGGAATCTGTGACCTTTTTAACGTGCTCGGGGATAGCTCTTCCGATGCACGGAAGCACCATTTCTACGTGACTTCCTAGCGGGGCTAGAACTCACAACCTTTGTATTGTGAGCCCTGCGTGCTATCCACACATGAGCCTACCTCTCTGTGATGAACCATTAGGTTACGCAATGCTAATAATCGCCCACTCGTTTAGCTCACAACCTTTTATATACTTTGATATTACGCTGTTTGATATGCAGTGGGGCTAGTATGTAGACATATTAAATGGCTTGTCAAATGTTTGTCAAAAGCGAAGTTGGACTTGATTCTGTAATTTGATGGTATAAGGGTATACACAGATAATGGTTGCATTATTTTTGCATGTGGGAAGGGGCGAAAATGGGAACCCTGTACAGGGGTCAAAATCTAAAATTCAATTGAGCTGAACATCGTACCGTTTTGTTCTGTTCGTCGAAGCAAAGGGATTCAGAAAATGTATAGTTTGCTCTGTACCCGATAGTTTAGTTTATAGTTTATAGTTTATAGTTTATTGTCACCAAATCGCAGCTAAAAGCTGAATTACATGGTTATTACATACGGTATAAAAACATCAAATTACACATAGAAATGTATACAAAGATAACAACAAAATTGAAAATTAAAAATGCTAAAAGAGATTAAAAGGTATCAAAAATACATAGATAGTAAAGGTTGTACA
This sequence comes from Ophiura sarsii, assembly GCA_035610835.1. Lineage (NCBI taxonomy): Eukaryota > Metazoa > Echinodermata > Ophiuroidea > Amphilepidida > Ophiuridae > Ophiura > Ophiura sarsii. The sequence continues at coordinate 47,266,024 of CM069452.1, forward strand.
TGCTAAGTCGCCCAAATATAGCTAATATTGCACTGTGGGTAATATATTTTTAAAATGCTATGACGCCTAAATATAGCTAATATTGCACTGTGGGTAACATATAAAAAATTAAAAGATTAAAAAACGGCAATTATAAATGACAAAGACACAGGGAATGAAACACAAACTTACACAAGAGTCAGATTAACACCCCCCCCCCCCCCCCCCCCCCCCCCCCCCACCCTTAGCAAGCATATTTACTGCTGCTGATTCAGGAGATTAGTAAGGAAAGGGATGGGGCTACTCTGATATCTTTTGGTATTGCATCTGGGAACTTGATATTTGCTGGTGTGTCTCAAATTCATCATATGGGTATTATTGTTGCTAGGAACCAGTCGGAATACCTTTCGGAGTCACAACATTTCTGGGCAAACTGAAGCGATAATTGTGATCTCCTGTCTTCCAAGTTTAAGAGTGCCAACTGGTCCAAAGCATCTGTGTAGGATTGATATTGAGCGCCCAGAATGATACGGCATGCCCGTTTCTGCAGGCGTTCAAGTTGATGGGCCTGATTTTTACCTATGCTACAATGCCAGACAGGGGCGCCATATTCACATGTTGGGCGAACGTAACCAACATACACAGATACTAAGTCTTCAGTTAACGATGTTTCGTTAACAAAGTTAACAGGCAAACGTAAATTGCTCGATGACATTTTGCATATGGAATCAAACATAAAACTTGATTCGGTATGATTGTCCCGCTATAGTCAAGTTCTATGGACAACTGTTTGCGCGGCTATTTTTTTAATTTATTTTTTGATCCTAGAGAAGTGTCTTTAGTTGAATTTGGTGCAATTTTTGCATTTTTTTACCAAAAATTGATTTTGAATTGACGTTGTCCGAAAAATGCTGAGCAAAAAAGTGATTTGTTGGTCAAAATTCCAAAAATAAGCATTCTTAGTGAAATTTGATACCAACAATGGGTTATCTGACACATTTCCTTTCCAAAAATAAATACTCTCATTATAATACATCACATTTATAGTTCAAAAGTTACAGCGGTTGATACATTTCATAATATTAACAAATTAGTTAATTTTTGTTTTTCTCAGTGGACGCCACGGATGCCATGAGAGTCGATTTTCTGGATGAAATCAAGCTAATTATCGAGATTGGAAATCATCCTAATGTTTTGCCGATTCTGGGATGCTGCACGACCGAAGAGCCGTATTACCTGTTAACGGAATTCATGAAATACGGGGATCTGTTACGATTTCTTTTGCGCTGCCGAGAGGTAATTTTATATTTAGTTTAAAGTTCAACGAGTCAATATCGATATAATTTGATGAAATAAAATTGAGAGCACAAATTATCTTAACGCTTTCCACGCGGCAGGCGGTTGCAGACGACATTCCAAAATGTCGAAAAATGTCTCAAAAATGTCAAATTCATTGAATTTCATTACCATATTAAGAATCACCATGAGAAACAAACATGCCTAGTTTTGGTACGATAATTATTGAGATAGACTTTTAAAGTTGGGAAAGGTTTCTGAAAAAATCTGTTTTGTATAATGGTAAAACGAATAGCCGCGGTCCGTGGCAAGTGTTAAGATAGATGTTGCATGCTGTGATAGTACAGTATGCGGACACGAGATACGAGTAACATGCCACTTCCTGAGCAGGTGCTAATCTAATAATACGCATTCCATTCCGCGTAATTAGACCCCTCTCAGAACAAAATTATGAATTGCGGTGAATGTGGACAGGAACTATCAGTATAAAAGTGGCATGTCCAGCAAAACAAATGAGGGCGCTATTAATGATCTACAAGAGGGTGTCACACACAAGGCTATATTACTCTGTTTAGGAGGTGTACAACTAAATAAAATCAGTTAATAAAACTTAACTTCCACATTACACATTCGGACACTGGGAGAGGTCATTATTACATAGTGCGTGGGTGTGTGGGATCGTAGACTATGCGGCTAGGCTTTACTTCACATTGTTCATGCACATAGGGATCGTAGATTAGATACATTTGCGTGATACCAATTGACTGTTCCCTATTATTTCAGGAGATGTACCAAGAACAGGACAGCATTTACAGAGTGACTAAACGAGGTCAACTTCAAATTGCAAGACAAATTGCACGGGGAATGGTAAGTTCAGACATACTTATTATACAAACACAACGAGGTTATTCCATGGGTTTGTTAAATGGTTGGAAATATCTCTCTCAATCTCTGAACGAATCTTTGGTTTTTATGGAGTTATTTAAAATCCTAAGCATCCCTAAAGCATCACTTTATAACAATGCACAGTGTTATTGAAATATCATGCTACTCAGTCCACAAAGGTCTTGTCCTATTAAATATACATTCGTGAGAGTTGGTTCATTGGTGATGGATTTCAGCAGAGGTGTTGAAAACCTCTCAGAGAGATATCAATCCACTTTCTGGGGATTACACTTAGTTCCAACAACTGTAAACATTCTTAACCCCGAACCCATTCGTCAGTGTTCTGATATACCGACACACGAATGAAACTCTTTATTCTCTAAAGTCATGCCAGAACCACTGCACCATGAGTTGGGTCATTCGGTGTATTTATTTTTCGCCCGTTGGTTTTATTGACATAACAATTTACAAAGGAAGTGGGCGGAGTAGTCTTTTTGAGATGTGTCACCTTAAACGATCCATTAAGTGAGAATCAATGACATCAATCATGGTGCCTGGTTTAGACATGGTAACAGACACAAAGGGATCATAACTTAATGAGATACAGCAATGGTTTTTACATACTACCGGCATAAAAACTTCATTTTGTGTTGTGTTCAGACATACAGGTCTATCACATGAAGTCTATTTTTCTGACATACCGACACGTGACTTTACGACATAATTACTCCTAATTGATAATTGCAATATGTTGTTGTAACATGCTCACAACAAACATAAGTACATTATGTTCTTTGACAATGATAGTGACATTTGAGGTAAATGCTCTCCAATGAGTCTTCAACAATTGGAAACAATTTCAATCGCTGTTTTTTCTTGATGCGCCGGTATGTCTGAACAGCGACGAATTGCATTGGGGCAGAAGAAAGGGGAACTTGATGACCATCTGATGAAATTACGTAAGAGTACGTGTATCTAGAAATAGAGCCAGGTACTTTGAACATTGATCGCTCATTCGATCAGTGGGGTTTTTTTTATAAATGGTTGAAAATATATACTGCCCCACCCCGACAAAAGGAAGTAACTCCATTTTTTCTTCTTCAAAATTGAGTTATTTGCATGAATACACTAAAATTAATAATATCTTTCAGTATAGTATAGATTTGGCCCAGTTAAGTCTTCACAACATTGTAAAACATTCCGATAAACATTTGCTTCCTAAAATATTGTACACGTAAGTATAAGAAATCCTATGAAAAACCACCACAAAAGGAAGCAATAACCAAATTAGTAATCAATTATATTGATTTTCACATTCTATTGTTTACAAACTGAACACATTGATATGTGTTGATTAGGTATCAAAACACATATTTAATCCAAATAATTACATCACAGGATCATCACAGATACATCAAGGATAATTCTGTTTTTGCCTTATATCTCAAAAGCATCAACATGGAGTTACTTCCTTTTGTCGCGGTGGGGCAGTATAGCGTTAAAGTTTCTGTGTTATCTCTACCCCGCCCCCACCCCACCAAATTCTTCCTTGATAGATGTATTTGTTATGGAATATTCCAGTTCAGTCAGTAGGGAGGTCACGCTGCATGTCATATTTTGTTATACGCAAGAAAACAATGGAGTATCAGTGACTGCAATATTTGCTAGATATAGCTTCGGAAAATGGTCTATTTGGGCATCTCAAAAACTGAGAAACGTGCTAAAAATCAGGTAGAATTTTAGAGGAGGGTCAATTACATCTGCAGATTGGTAAAATGTATAGTATTAAACACGTTTTGTGACCAAATTGATGTCGTAAAATGTTGGAAAATTCACGTTTTGAAAATCTGTGGTCTTCAAAATTACAGGAATCCTAACTCATTCTAAATCTCACCAAATCGTGAAATGAACCCTCGTCTACCAAAAATTCCGTGTACGTATTGCTCTATCTGCTTGGAGATAGCGAAGACCACGGAAACTTCATAGCTTCATACCACGGAATGAAATCCGCCATTAGGCGCCATAGACATTACATGGCGAACATCGTACAGATTTGCACTGCAGTCCTCTGTGCAGGGAGTTTTGACAATAGCAAGGTCGTTCGACTATTGTGTTTGTGCATGTTTGTGACTACTGACCCCGTTTAACAATCTTCATAGCTTTCATATAGGGCTTGAGTGACCTAACTATTGACTGAGTTGAAATCCATACACCCTATGAGAGACATACGGTATGCAGTCATGACCTCAATCTTCCACATAGGGAGTGTACATTTCAAATGGAGTCAACCATGCATGTAACCCCGTTTGAAATTAAACACTCCTTTTGAGGAAGGAGGCAATGTCTTGCATAGGGGGTGTTTGGATTTTAAATGGAATAGCCCAATGTCAAATCGGGGTGTTTTTTTCTTCTTCTTTTGAGTGTCATCATAAGCGTTTACCGTTTCCGTTACTCTTAATCAATCTCGTTTTAAAGTAAGTCACAACAAACACTTGAGACATTGCCTCGAACGTCACTGTCACTATCCTGCTATATTAATGTTAACACTTTCCACGCGGCAGGCGGCTGCAGACGACATTCCAAAATTTCACAAAATGTTTAAAAAATATCAAAATTATGGAATGTCATTTCCATATTTGCAATCACCATGAGAAATGCATTGACATAAGTACAAACATGCCTAGTATCGGGTCAGTAATCCTTGAGATAGACTTTGAAAATTGTGAAAGGTTTCTGAAAAATCTGTTTTGTGTATGGTAAAATAATAGCCGCGTGGAAAGTGTTAATAATAAATTGCATCTATAACCTCAAATATAGGAATACCTATCCAGTACGCGTTATTACCATGGAGATCTTGCCGCCAGAAATGTTCTAGTTGGAGATGGTTTGGTAGTCAAGATATCCGACTTTGGTTTAGCAGACGACATCTATCAACAAGGCTACAAGAGATTGGCGCCGGAGAGAAAACGACCGGTTAAATGGGTTAGCTTAGAAACCAACACAAGAGGGCAGTGTACTATACAAAGTGATGTGTAAGTCGGTGGCTTTTATTTTGGAGAAGATTAACTGCTTTCCCATCCGAAAATCTTAGATGCCAAGTTTGATTTATCGGCTCAATGGTTAATCACACGTGCAAGCATTTCACTAAATTTAAAGGAGGTGTCCCGCAAGCATAAAAGTGTGCATTATATGTTAGAAAAATAACTATCGAGCCCAACTTTTGTAATTATATAGTAAAAAACACCCCACTTATGACAAAAACAAAAAGAAACCGCAATCTCTCAACATGCACTTTTTAAAATTAGCGGCGATGTCACAGTTACACAATGCACATACGCAAATTTTAGCACCGATACCCATGACGTCATCGACGACGGAACTTTTGATCGCCGCGAATTTTAAAAATCGTATGTTGAGTGATGGCAGTTTTTATTCTTTATTGTGACTAGTATGGTGTTTTGTTCTATATAGTTACGTAATATCGGCTCGATTATTATTTTTCTAACAAATAATGCTCAATGTTGTGCTTGCGGGACACTTCCTTAAAAGAAAGCTGCACAGAAATATGTAACTCTCTCATGAAGAATCACGCAAAAATAACATAAAATAACCGCGTTAATCTCATTTCTGTAACAAGCGCGCTTACAAAGACAAAATAATAGTACATCGTTTCTCAGGTCTTAAAGAAAAACTATTGGCTACTACATGTAGCCTAAGTTTTTCGGAAAATATTTTGAACAATTATACAAAGCTTGTTTTGAACGTAATATAAATTTAATCTAGCTTGTTCCAACCTTAGTATGTATTTCAAACCCACTTTTATCCGAGTCATTGTAGGCCTAATTGCGTCTATAACGAATATTCATTACTTCATGAATAATCGCGATAGCTGCGTACCAAGTGCGTTCCAATCAAATTAATCTTTAGATGAGAACGCGCACGCCGAGCGCGGGTTACTAATAATTGCCCGAAAGTACTGCGCCAAAGTGTTCCATTGTTTTGCTCACTGAACGACCAATCAAATTAACGCCTCACGCCCCTAAACTGAATATTCAATGAGTTATGAGGAAACACGATTAAAGCTTATTTATGATTGGTTGAATGATAAAAAATTTAATGAGGGGATGACCCGAGTTGGACTTTTTCAATAACTAAGAAGGGGTGGACAAAATAAACAGAAAACTAATTAATTATAAGCAAGATTATATCGGTACAAATCAACGATTTGGATAAAATATGCATCTTTTTCAGTAATGAATGAGAATAATGACTGAAATCATGAAGAAATCCTCGTGTTTTGTTCTGGTCATTCGGAATTGTCCCTCGGGGGCTGCGCCCCTCGGGACAATTCCTCAGACCAGAACAAAAACCTCTGATTTTAAAACAAATTCACGAAAACAGTTGTTACTCAGTCATTATTCTCTAAACCAAACGATACGTTATGAGTAAATGGTACTTCAAAAGGTAAGTTTCTGCCCATCGCCGGCGCGCACCGTGTGAGTAAAGCGCTAATAACCATAACAGAAAAACCATGTGTTAGGTGTTCAGAACCAGATCTGTATGGAATTCCTGCACAACTAGAGCATATGACTCGTGTGTATAAGTGAATTGTACGTAAGACTTATATGGTATTAACCATAGTATATAATAGTTTGCAACCTTTCCACACGGCAGGCGTCTGCAGACGACATTCTGAAATTTAACAAAAAAAATTCAAAAATGTCAACATTATTGAATTTAATTACCATATTTGGAATCACCATGAAAAACGCATTATAATAAGTACAAACATGCCTATTATTGTTTCAGTAATCCTTGTGATAGACCCTGAAAGTTGGATCAGGCTTCTGACAAATCTGATTCGTATATGGTAAAATCAATAGCCGTGTATAGAAAGTGTTAAAAAATGACCATTGCAAATATTTTCATACATGGAAATATTTGTATTGGTTTTCTTCAATTTTAATTGGTGCTTGTAATACGTATTGTGATGCAAACTTTTACTTTGGCGGCTATCGTATAAGTCTTGCGTACAAGTCACTTATACGCACGAGCCATACGTACTAGTTTGGCAGTACGGCCTAAAGGGACTGAACATCTTGACAGTGACCGGAAAAGGGTAAACGTATATTTACGTAATGTGCTATCATTTTCCGCTCTAGATGGTCGTTTGGAATTGCATTATATGAGATTTACACATTTGGTGACGTACCGTATCCTGGCTTAGATGGGCGAGATGTCGTTAAAGCACTTATGGAAGGCTTTCGTATGGACCAACCTGATAATTGCCCAAACGAAATGTAAGTACATATGCAGTACGAGGTTTGTGTCGAATGAGTATATTTACATATTAATAATTATACTTTCACTATGTTATCGAGTGCAGTTCTCATTCACGGAGGCTTAAAGGTTGTTGAAACTATCTCATATTGCAAACACAACCTTACAATCAAGGAAAAAAAGTTGGCACACTGTGTCCTACACTGCTAAAATGTTGAGTAAAACGTTTACTTTACGTTGAGTAGCTATGCAACAGTTTAACAGTTGAGTAAACAATGCCCAATATGTTCAACAGTTGAGTAAAAAATGCCCAATATGTTTAATAGCTTAGTAAAAATGCCTAACATTTTACTCAACTGCTGAACATATTGGGCATTTTTACTCAACTGTTGAACATATTGGGCATTGTTTACTCTACTGTTGAATTGTTGCATAGTTACTCAACGTTAAGTAAACGTTTTACTCAACATTTTAGCAGTGTAATTACGGAAAAACCGCCCCTCTCCCCGGAGGCAATGTTGATCCGAGTCATATTATCAGAAGCCTTGGCAGTTCCCCCAACATTGATTGAATGAGGACGGGGAAGGATATAAGAAAGGGGGAGACTTTTGCTTTCTATTAAACAGTGCTATGTCCAAAGTCTGATCTCAATTGCGAGCACAGGGATAGTTGTAATAAGTTGCGTGAAGGGTGCCAACTATTATTTTCCTTAATTGTAGGTAAAGTAGCTTCTGATGAGGAAATCACATTGTGCACGAGCTATACGCAACCCATTATTAGGTCAGCAGAAGTCAATATTTCACGTGGAACACGTCGTACCACCAACGGGCTGCGTGAAAGGTTATCCGGGATTTTTAATTGAAAAGAAATGCTGATGTTGCTCTTTTATCGCATTGTATTACTCACCCGTGTCTCTCACTCTTGCGGTTGCTCTTTTATCGCATCGTATTTGACTCACCCGTGTCTCTCACTCCCCCACAGTTACGAGATAATGCTCCAGTGTTGGCACGAGAGCCCCTACGACAGGCCTTCCTTCACAGAACTGTACAACAGACTGGACGATATGCTGTCACAATCTTCCGACTATATCTGTGACCTAGAGAGTAACGTGCGTTACCATCCCGATACCTCATCAGCAAGAACATTCAGGATGTCATCTTCGCCTATACCGATACCTATCGACGATACACACGATGACAGATCGCTACCTCGTCCTCCCGATCCTTTTCAAGTTTTAATGAAAGGTACTTCGACTCCTACACATTCTCCAAGTCGCAACGGCAATACTGCAGTGCAGACTGGATGTCGGGAATTTGAGGTAATTATATTAGTTGATGAGGCCGATTCAAGGGCATTAAATTATTGTAATTCAATAGAGTTCAATCGCGATTAATGTCACACCCGCCCTTTTCAATTAGATTGATTAAGGCGAGGTTTCTATACTGGATGACCACATGTTGCGCGCGGTGCAATTATAGTACAATTGCTATATAAATCAATAAGCTGATTTTCTGTTATTAATCGATCAATATCACGCTATTATCTGAAATCTTAACACTTCATTGCTCCAGTCCAGTAAAAGTACTCAAGTATTTATCAAGTGCTTTAGTACTCAAGCACTTATCACAAGATAGGCCTATATATCAATATAGGTAATTAGCCTTAACAATAATTGAACCGAATGAAAGGTTTAACTTGAAAATATTTTTCAGTATTCCCACGCACAACTTGATTACACCCACACATAAATGCCAAAAGGATTACACTTTGCATTGCGATCAAGATGTTGTAAACCGGCATGAATTGTCTTGCCCTAGCAAACGTAAATGAAACAAAAAGGGAACGCTTTTAACACAATCACTGACAGAGAGTAAATATTGACAACTCGCTCCCAACACTTTACGAAACACAAAACAAAATATCGTTCTTTTTCGTTAAAATTAAGATAATCGATAGTCATGCAATATTGGAAACCACGTCGATTTGGCATCTCGTGGCATGTAGTTAATTTTTACAGTAACGAGCGTAGCAAATCGAAACAAATTACTTTAACTGATGATGTTTGTCCAACCATCTCTCTGGTCCAACTTTTATTACATGATAATTATAATTATTTGACTTCAGCAACGAGTTAAGGTGCGTTCATACTCACGTCGTTGCGCATCAGCCGACGTCGACGGATATCGGTGCGCGAGTTGTCAGCTTTTGTCCGTCGTCGTCGACCGATACACAACGACGCGAGTATGAACGCACCTTCAGTCGGTCCACTCCAAACGACAATTTAATCAAATCGCTCGTCAGAAATGTTCCTTGTATTCAATGCTGCCCTCTCTTGTTTGAAATCCAGACTCTGCCGATAGAGGGGCAGGTAAGTGTTTTGGGGAAATCTACCGTGAAATTACAACCCGATTAATTGTAATTAATTGTTCAATTGTCTTACAGATTGACGAATGCACGTGCTAACAACAACGCTTCACGAGTCATTTACATTATTTGTAATAAACCTTTACAGAAGTTGACTGAGGGATTGTCGACGGCGGGGCGTCGATAATATGGTTGTTTGAATGACACCATATGCCCGTCGCCCGATGTCGCGTTGTCGCGCAGCAGACCAAAGATGATTTAAGGGAATCATTTGAATATCAAGTGTAGCTGGTGATTTCAAACTTGCTTTTTTTCTGTTTCTCAGGCTAGAAGCCGTTATCCTGCTTGTCAAAGGGAACATGATAGAATAACTCGAAAAGCTTGGTGATTCTCCGCGGATTCGTACATGTATTACTCGGGTTAACTGCCCTATACCAATTCCCTGTTTCCAAGGAGTCAAGGAACAGTACACGCAATATATATTTGACACTGTGCCTATTTCAACATTTGTAATATTATATAGTACCCACGTCATCGTGTAAGTGTATGAGTTGTTATTTTTAAAATATCTATAAGATAAGGTGTGGTAGGGTATACTAATTGAAGTCCCGTCCTGGTATCCCCACCATTGATCACATGCTTTTCTAACAGAATGATCATTATGGAAGTTATTTTAATATATAGTCTAGTCCAAATAGGCCTACTAGCCTGAATGTTTCGGAAACTGTCAGATTATATTGTTGTGAACCGATGTTACTGGTTACTTGGAACTATATCAATGTTTAGATGTCTGTAGAGGTCCCTGAAAGAAATGTCATAATTAAACAGTCTCGATGAACGATTACAACATCAAAATGAACGTTGAAAACCGTTAAAACAAAGAAACCAACAAAAACCGTCCCTATATAAAGACGTAACGCGTAACTAATACAACCAAAACGTTACGCGTAACCAATACAATAGACCATATTCACGCGGCAGCCATTTTCTAAAATTTGCAACCCAAGCCTCGTTCCCGTTACGCAAACCTGCGCCTGCGTGACTTACGCGAGGATCCGTACGCCGCGCGCTTTGGTATCACGCTTCTCTCGCAGTTCTATCGAATGCGCCGTACATGCGCCGAGGCGCAGATAGACCAAACGGGAACGAGGCTTGGGTGGCATATTTTGGAAAATGGCTGCCGCGTGAATAGAGTCTATTAAGACGTTATGCGTAACCAATACAACCAAGACGATACGCGTAACCAATACAACCAAAACGTTACGCGTAACCAATACAACCAAGACGTTACGCGTAAGCAATGCAACCAAGAGGTTACGCGTAACCAATACAACCAAGACGTTACGCGTAACCAATACAACCAAGACGATACGCGTAAGCAATACAACCAAGACGATACGCGTAACCAATACAACCAAGACGTTACGCGTAACCAATGCAACCAAGAGGTTACGCGTAACCAATACAACCAAGACGTTACGCGTAACCAATTCAACCAAGACGATACGCGTAACCAATACAACCAAGATGTTACGCGTAACTAATACAACCAAGACATTACGCGTAACCGATACAACCAAGACAATATGCGTAACCAATACAACCCCTTTCTGTCGTTGATGGTTTACTATGTAGTTTATTACGAAAAAACTCGTCACCAATAACAGAAAATGGGTTATTGCTTTAAGTTGAAAGGTGACGGGCTAAATACGAGGGCCATTCAATAAGTTCTACCTCCTCACTCATAACATCGCTAATATGAATGTCATCCTCATGACATTTGTCATAATTATAGTTCTAAATCATAGCTACACATTTATAGTAAATTGTAATTTGATACCTGTTTCACTTTTGTTATGATGCGATCAAAGCCAGAGAGGGATTTTAGACAACGGACACGGAAAATCACCTAAAGATAAATACATGTTTTTTTCGTTTTCTCTCCCTATTTTATGATTAGATAACAGCCCGATTTAAATACTGAAAATAGAAAACAATGGATGATTTCTGAATATAATCCTGTATTATCATGTATTAATCAGATTGTAGGCAAAATTAACCTTTGTTTGCTTTCCAAAAGTATACTATCAACTCGATTGTATTGCTACGCCTGGAATACTGCTATTCGGTCAAAATTTCGTTGTTGTTACAAGTCAAGCCACAGTGATGCCTCGAATTTAAATCTTAACATGATAGTAAGTTTATGAGTTTTCCTTATATGCAACCTTTAGAATAATCAAGCAAGGTGCTCAGTGATAGAATATGATCTCTTCGAGAGACTTGAAATCCGTCCATTTAGTCCAGTATGATGAAGATCTCTAAGTTCTTATGAAAAGCAAATATGACTTTTGCAGCGGTTCTCTATCGGGTTGGGTTTAAATTAATAGCTATCCTGGTGTATTTCTGGCTAATTAGAGATCATTTTCCCAAGAAATCAGTCTCTGTTATTGCTTATATTATGTTCAAGAGTTATTTGTAATTTAGAAATGTTTTAATTGACCGATAGGTACGTTTTGTGTCTCAGAATTGGCCAAACGAATAGCACTTATGAGACATTTGGCTGTTTTTTATCGGTTTCCGTCGCACTTAATGCACGTCTGATTTTCACTGCGTCTCCAGAAAAGTACAACCAGTACTCGAACTAATTTACAATGAATTTGTAGCTGAGATTCAAAGCTACAACTGTGGAATAGTTCATACGACTGGCTTATATAATAGCAAAGTTATGGGGTAGGAGGTAAAACTTATTAAATGACCCTCGTAGATGTTTACTCACTCTTCAACGGTAAGATTGAATCCTTACAAAATAATGTCATGTTATCAGATTGCATGCTTGACGACGGAGTTTACAGGTGACTTAATTTCATGTTGAAACTGATGCTGCGGTTCACAGGCTACCAAACTTTTTGTAACGACTGAGCTTGAATGACTCGATTAGACTTGGCACTTTTGAGACTCGATACTCAGATTGATTCACAAGGGTCAGATAAATACTCAATTCTCATTTTTGCCAGATGATTTGACTTTGTTTTGTAGTGAAGACCTCATTCCTATCGACTCAACTCAATTGACTCGACTCCACTTGATATTTGAGACCCGATACTCTCATTGATTCACAAGTGCTAGATACATGGACTTAATTTGCGACTTACTCAATGACTCATAAATGATCCTAGCGCTTAAAAATCTATAACATAGACAATACAGTGTACCTCAGGCATCATACAAAAGTGGAATGGAAAGAATGACAAAGCACGTACAGAAAATCAATTACTAAACAAATGAGTCTTGAGATTATGCTTGACGGTTATGATACTGTTGCTGGATCTTATTAACGGTGGATAAGGTGTTATTCCATAGTGTTGGGGCATCCACAGCAAAGTATCCAGCTTGGCAATGTCTCTGACTCGATCTCCTGACCAGGGCTGTACCACGCGGCATAGAGTCCCAACTCTTGACTCTAATCGAATTAAATAGCTTAAATTCAATTTTTTTCCCCCTGATTAAGTATAAAGGGTATATTGGACTATCGTTATTCCACACAATACTAAAAACTGTGATATCAAAGAGTCATAGTTTAAGACAAGCCCCTTTTTATTAGAATATATTTCGTTGAATGAAGCACTTTTCAATGATCCGACTTGACTGGACTGTATATCAACTCGACAAGCGATGACACGACTCAAATTCAATCGACTACAAACTCAAATGAAACGACTATAAGACTTGACTTGATCAATGACTCGACTCGAATCGGCAACGACTTCTCAGATGCAAGTGACTGGACCTGACTCTCGGCTCAACCAATCATTACTCAACTTGCACCAATGAGTCGACTTGGCTATCAATGACTCGACTTGCACCAGTCAATGACTCGACTATCATCAATGACTCAACACGAGACTTGACTTCCGTTACACGACCGACCACAGACTTTAACAGAAATACATATTCGTTAAATTGAAGAGTTAAAACCTTAAAAGCTCAGTACCGAATAGCATAAATACGCCGATACCGTATTGGATAATAATACGATGTGTCGAATGGATCCTGGTTGCTGGTTCATGCGATGATTCCCCCACTTATTAACAACCCATTCAGTTTGTGTGACGATCATTTAGATCTTGGTTCAGATCACTATCTGAACGGCCTATTTTGATGCCACACTTGGATTGTATTACTACAACATGATGGTACTACTTTTTGTTTTGTACAACCAGCATAATAGATGACGATAATGGATTTCAAAAACTTCAAAGCTTTGGGAGCAACTCATCATGTATTTTTAAGCTACCGGAGCAAATAGCGTGCTATTCAAGTGACACGTATTGATCATTATTTCTATTTAAAGTGTTAACCTTTTTGGTATAAATGAGGATCAAATTAAAAGTCACTGGCTTTGGAGGATGACGCAAGATCTTTTGTCATTATTCTACATATAGGCCTATGAACTAACTACGATGTGAAGACGCATTTTAAAGCATAGAACCATAATATGTGTCAATGATCAGATTCAGATTTCAAATCACTGCCTCCCCTAAATTGGAAGATAATATACCTTTTCTGATATGGTACCTTGTCAAAGTTTATGAATATACTATAGATATTTTTGCTATCACGGTCTTCAACTCTTCCACCATCGTAAGGGACGCACCATTAGATTTTCAGGGGGGTTAGGAAGTTGGGTTCGGTGTGATTTATTTTTTTGGCCGCCGTAAGGGAATTTTTTCTCTCCAAAACTTCCTACCCCTGAAAATCTAATGGTGCGTCCCTAAAATTAGGCCATGGGTTAAAGTTCTTACCAATATTTTAATCAATAGAAATGTTCTATGTGTGTTAAGGGCATAGTCTTCCGTGTTTCTTGTTTGTATTCAAAACCATTGTAAGGGTTTATTGACAGATACAAATGTCCTTTTACATTCTACTAAATATGTTTTGCAGACTCAACCGGGAAAAAGTGTACTTTAGGTCCCAGATACTGGTTAATCAGTATCGTTCAAAACTGGAACATAAAAGTAGCCAGTATCGGTCGATACTGGTACGGTTTTACTGTTCAAGTATTGGTCGATACTAGAACACTTAATTGTGTTCCAGGATCGAGCGACGGGAGATACTGGTATACGTGATACCAGTGAAATTTGTCCTAATATTGAATGATACTAGTACGTAATAATGTACCAGTGTCGGCCGATAGTGGAACATTTGATATGTGCCGATACTGGAACACTGACTTTGAACCAGAATCGGACGATACTGGGTGTTCCAGTATCGGACGATACTAGTACAGTCCAGAATCTGGGATATAAAGTACACTTTTTCCCTCAACCGGTTTCTGAAATAATGTAACAATTTCTAAGGGCATTACATCGGCACTTTGTAGTACACTTTATTTTGTAAGTCAACTCTTACGATGCTTAGCCCAAATACATAAAGGATTATACAAATTATTTTGATGGTTTAAATTCTAATTTGAAAAAAAAAACCTGTTCTACCCTGTAGGTCGATGGAGCTGTTAGGTTTTTTGTCAAAATGTTCATGCAAATGTTGTGCAATTGGGAAAAAGTGTACTTTAGGTCCCAGATTCTGGACTGTACTAGTATCGTCCGATACTGGAACACCCAGTATCGCTCGATACTAGTACAAAGTCAGTGTTCCAGTATCGGCCGATACTGGCACATATAAAATGTTCCAGTATCGGGCGATACTGGAACATAATTATGTACCAGTATCGTTCAATACTGGGACAAATCTCACTGGTATCATGTGTACCAGTATCGCCCGATACTGGAACATAAAAACGTTCCAGTATCGCTCGATACTGGAACACAATTTGGTGTTCCAGTATCGACCGATACTGGAACAGTTAAATCGTACCAGTATCGACCGATACTGGCAACATTTATGTTCCAGTATTGAACGATACTGGTATACCAGTATTTGGGACCTAAAGTACACTTTTTCCTGAAATTGTAATAATTTTCGCAAATTGCTTAATAGAATTCAAAACATTTGTAATGACAAAAATCAAATTCGAAAAAATATGGGTCGGTCTTTTTATGCCTTATAGCTAGCTGAAATGTTGATATGGTGTGTAATTATTTGGAAAGGTTTATTTGGTATTCCGGACAAACTTGTTTTGATATATTTGCTTGCTTTAATTTAGATATAGCCAGTTCACATATACGGTTAAAATGGTAGCCAAAAATACCACACTTTCCACACGGCTATTAGTTTTACCATATACAAAACAAGATTTTTCAGAAACCTTTCCCAACTTTCAAAGTCTATCTCAAAAAAGCTGAACCAATACTGTGCATGTTTGTACTTATTGTAATGCATTTCTCATGGCGATTCCAAAAATGGGGATCAAATTCAATAATGTTAACATATTTGAAACATTTTGTGACCTTTTGGAACTGTTGTCTGCCACGCGGAAAGTGTAAACGTTGCCATAACTTGGTATTAATGATTGTAAATGGAACTGGACATGTTAGAAAACCCTAGGACCTTGGCTGACACGTGTCACCATAAAATTACAATTTCAGGTAACCTTTTTTATTTATTGTTTTCAAAATACAACGTCAACACATCAAAATTATCATTTATTATTAATCATCGCCTTAATTATCATTGGAATCAGCATTCCTAATTTGACGTAAACAGTCAATGAACATGGTATCAGCTGTACACCCAAAATTGCAACCAGATTTCTTATTCAGAGATTTTCTTTAATGACTACATTTTTGTGTAACATTTGCCATGGTGTGTTATACTATTACAATTAAAAGATTAATATAAAATGTTTTAAGACACTCGTTGTTATTTATTCAAAATAAGTACGTAACATATTTTTTTCTATAAGAATGATTGTGGTTAAATAATAATTATCACAATTGAAGCGTACGCCCGCGATTATGGCCACACGCACGCGGTATTGGTCGCACGCTCGCGTCACGCATATAATGCACAGTGCGCTGCTGTAAGGCGGCTTCGCCAATTTAAAACTGATAAAACTATTAGTATTAGGCAACAAAAAAAAGGGTTTGTCTCAAATGATCCGCGCGCATTCCCTAAACCGCCCGCGTTAGCTTCTTTTTTTTAGCTTTTTTTTCTTTCAATTTATTTTTTATTTTTCAATTTTCTCAAAAAAATCTTGAAAAATCAAACATTTTGGCCAAACAAATGACGATCACGTCTAAATTGAAGAAGAAAAAAAATCCGCAGACCGCATTAGATTTTCAGTCTCACATGTCATTTGAGACAAACCTTCTTTTTTTGGGCCTTATATAGTATAGGTCATAACGTAGCTCTATAACAAGTTGTTGCTTGCAAGCGCTCCGTGGACATATTATTAGTTTCTCTCGTCTCGGTCAATAACTTTGCTTTGTTTTAATTAACCCACCCGCAGAAAATAATTTGATTGATCTGCAATCCGGTCATTTTATTGTCTGCTCTATTTAGAGCGGGATATTTAAACTTCCTGTCTTTTCTTTTTCTTTTTTACTAAGATGGGACAGGAATTACTCTTGGAAGATTTCGGGTGTGACATGTTCCGGCCTGTTTAATATGAATTATAAAAATAAATAATTAGGGAATAAAAATAATATGAACTTAATGAGATAATAGGATAATAATGGTTGAACATATGTTTATATTCACCCGCCTGTCCCTATAACAGATGCGCAACATGTTTTCCGCTTCAAATGGGCCACAAACGTGCCAGATTGGGGGACTGTTTCGAAACACTGAACAAAATGTATATTTACAAAAGTTTCGAGTGTAAAGTTCGGCGAATAAGGAGCTTATATAGAAGTAAATGATAATTATATAGGGAATACCATCAAGAAAAAAGAAAAACACCATTGTTTCAAAATGCATGCAATGGGAAAAGGTGAAAATCTACTCTTTGGGGGATTATTCCGAAGCAGTGAAAACTCACTCCAACGAGTGAGTTATCTCCCTTTTCGGGAAGTGACTTGTTGATAAAGTTCTCTCCAAAAATGTCTAATACAAATAAAATGCACTCAAACTATAACGAAAATTTGGTGTTTTTTACGAATTATTTTGTGGCTTGTTCTTGTAGAGCACTATCTTGGGTTAAATTAAGTCCCACTGTAACCTACTTTGTGTTCACTGGATAATGCAATTTCATTTTTGTCATTTGTGTTGGTATAAGATATTCATAAAAATGTGATTTGTGATCTAACATTTATAATTTTGTACAAAAATATTTGTAAAAAGAAATAAAATGTTGTTCCCATGATGGTTTGATAATAAATAAAATTAAAAAAAGTGTAATTCTTCCTCTTTGAGGTTGAAATATGAAACCGTATGAGTGTTCGTCTTTTTAACAATTGAACAAAATACAAGTTTCGGTAAAATCGTTCCCGTTTTGATTTAGACTTTCCACGCGGCTATTAGTTTTACCATTATATAAAACAGATTTTTCAAAATCCTTTCCCAATTTTCAAAGTCTATCTAAATGATTACTGAACCAATATTTGGCATGTTTGTACTTATTTCAATGCATTTTTCATAGTGATTCCAAATATGGTAATTAAATTCAATTAATTTGACATTCTTGAAACATTTTGTGAATTTGTGTATGTCGTCTGCAGACGCCTGCCGCGTGGAAAGTGTAAAGATAATACTCTCTCATTTTCTCGATATTCAAGTCTATAGTTAGATCCTTTACCTCAGGTTAGAATGCACGTGAGATTTAAAATCATCCCAATATAAAATCACTGATATATCACGGTATTTTGGAAAGACACAGAGCAAATTACAAGCCAGGTTGTTCCGTTACGAATGAAGATTATTTTGTATCTTATATTTATCAATCGTCACCTATCCTCTTCACTATTAATACTTTGTACACTGAAAATAAAAAGCGAGTCATCATCGTAAAACTGAGTCAATTTGTCTCCACAGTGACACTTTATTGATCAAAATGAGTCATTTTGTCTCCACAGTAACCCCATTTATGAAAAGTGAGTCACTTGACTCAGAAAATATTTTGTATGTACATACAACTAATATTTTACAATACCATAGCACAATTTCTATTCGTCTTATTTTCTCGATGCACAAGTGCGTCTAGGGCCTACTCTCTAAATTTAAAGAATGGTTTTCCACCCTTTCAAGGAGTTAAACGCAGAACAACACGTTTTTGAGTGGAAAAACACTCTAAAAGGAGTGAAAGGGAATTTTATATGACAATGTTCCACTCTATTGAGAGTGAAAAATTAACTTTCACACTCATTTTAGAGTGGACATTTTCCACTCTAAAACGGGTTGTCCTGCGTTTCACTCCCTTCACTCCTTTTCGAGAGAATTTCCACTCTTTCCACTGAACGTTTTACATTGAGAGAGTAGTTATAGATACTTTTAACCTGAAATTTAAAGTTATATCAAGATAAAATCACTGATATATCACAGTATTTTGGAAGACAATATCAAATAACAAGCTAGGTTGTTCCGTTACGAATGAAGATTATTTTTTTAGCTTTATTTATCGTCACTTAGGCCAACAACAAAAATTGTTATGTTGTCCTCGACAGCCCGCTCGTAAGATTTAGGGCCGCTCAGATTTATTTTTCCTTCAGATTTTTTATTTTATTTTTTAAATCACTTTTTTCAGATTTTGTTCAGATTTTTTTTTTTAAATTTAAATGGCATTGAATATTAAATTACGTGTTTATAACATATATGTGCGACTCATAAGAGTGATTTCAACATAGATTTAAAATAGAGATCCAGTACGCCGCCGCCATTTTGAAACCATCATGGGGACAAAATTGGAGGTATGTCGGTATTTTCCGTAAATGCTCGTGAGCATTCGGAAAGTGCCATTCTTTCCGCGTATTTCAAACCATGGTCCAACGCGTACGCAGTCACTGCCAAAAATAACGCGGAGATTTATTGAGTTGCGCGATCAACGGTCCGACGCTTCACTTCGGTTTTCTGCACACACGATAGGCACGCAAACCGGGAAATTAACTTGCAACGGTGCCAATAGGCCAAGTTTAATATTACGCAGGTCTTAGTGAGCTTTGCATTATGTCACTACTGAATCTCATACAAGCGATTAAGCTATCAAATGATTGAAAAACCATTGTGCGGCCCAGGACCGTACAACTTATATTACAGTGATGATGAGTGTGAACTTTAGAGATAAGTACCGTGTTTTCAGATTAGCTGCCATGTGAACTTTAGTATATAAATGTATAGAGGGACACAAAATAATTTCGGGTCATTCAATACAACATGGTGAATTATCTCCAAATTATTATTAGGCCTACCCGAAATAGTTTCTAAAAACAAGCAGCAAGGGAAATTATGATAAAAGAGCGGCCAAAGTTGCCCATACTGATGGGTCGTTCGGCCAAAGAGATTATGATATAAAGAATATACTTTTAGTCCAGTAACCAAATATGTCGTTCTTAACATGACCATAATGACGAACAAATATGTCATAAGTACATGATGGGTCATTCTTTAAAAGCGGCCAATGAAATTATGAGGGAAAGACTATTAGTATTAAGAATGCGGCGAACTTTTAGTCCAGTAACCAAAGATAATGATAAGTTAAGTCCCTTTTTTAAGCTTATCTTACCGAAATAGGCCT
This sequence comes from Ophiura sarsii, assembly GCA_035610835.1. NCBI lineage: Eukaryota > Metazoa > Echinodermata > Ophiuroidea > Amphilepidida > Ophiuridae > Ophiura > Ophiura sarsii. Next base: position 47,286,455 of record CM069452.1, read on the forward strand.
ACATGATCAGGATGAAGACCCAAGTTGCTAAACACATTATGGGTCTGGATATGGAAAACGTTTTTCTAGTAAAAATATTGAATTTTGCGCCGTCGTAGGAGACCCCAGCCGGAAGGGTGTGCGCGTCCGCAACTAAACACTCTCTATCTGACCAAAGACGGTCACTTTACTGTCTTTGATCTGACCATATAGGATCCATCCTTTCAGTAGAGACACGAAAAACGCCACACACAACAGGGTTAAAGCTAATCAAGGACAAACTGCGCACAAAAAAAAGAAATCGGAATTATTTATCAATCGCCATATGATTTATGTTTCGAAATATCATACACACATTCGAGATGTACCGAAATGCAATCCCAAAATGCAATGACTATTTTACGTTACAACGGGCCAAAGGTTTCATGACAAAGCCCATTAAAATTGTTGATTAGGCCGCCCCTTAATATTACATTTACCTTAAACATTTTATAACCCTTTTAACAATTTCCACGCGGCAGGCGTCTGCAGACGACAATCCAAAATAGCATAAAATGTTTTAAAAATGTCAACATTATTGAATGTCATTTTCCATATTTGGAATAACCATTCAAATGCATTCAAATAAGTACAAACGTGCCTATTATTTGTTCAATTCGTCGCTGTTCTGACATACCGGCACATCACTTTACTTAATTCTGTTGTGATGTGCCGGTATGTCAGAACAGCGACGAATTATCCTTGGGATACACATGAAAGTATAAGGAAAGGTTTCTGAAAAATCTGTTTCGCGTGGAAAATATTCAAACACTGTAGACAACCATTCCCGATTATCAATCGCAAAAAATCCCAAGTTCAAAATAATGTCATTCATGTTGTTAACAAAACAGGTATAGACGAAAAAGAAATACATTCAGATCTCAAGTCCTACCAAACCCAAATAGGCCTACCATAAATATTTATTTAGAATTTCCAAAGGCGGAAAGACTTGACCCACTGCACTCCTTGCTGATTGGATGTGTAGGCCTTAGCAACTAACTGTATACATTGCCGCTGTCTTATTTTGTTTTAATTGGTGATATCTTACATGTCTAATGCCCCCTGATCTCAGGCCTCCCCTCGCCCCCCCCCCCCCCCCCTCCCCCACCCCATTACAATTTAAAAAAGAGAGAAAGGGAGAAGAGAAGGAGTGGGAGTGGGATGGGGGTGGGGGGCAGGGTATATTTGCCCCGAGTAAAGGGGTCTACCGTCTACATGTCACATGGTCATGGGTTGACAAAATAAAACGGCTGTCGGCTTGTCTTCGCGAGATGTCGTGTGTCGCAATTTGGCTATTTTTCAACTGTGTCGCATGCCGACTTACAAATTAGCTAAAAGTCGCGTGTCGCAAAATAAGTTTAGAAAGGCCTATAGTATTATTTTCTGCTGGGGTCATATATTCGCGGTAGGCCTACCGTTTGTACAGCGATAATACTATTATGAAATTACTGTGATGTATGAGAAGCCGAATAAATAATAATGATATTATCTACCAAACGAAAGTACATGAAAGTGTCAAAATGATCTCTCCTAGTGTTAGTGATTAACATGACATTTAAAGTAAAAGGCCTTAGACTCAGAATTTGAAGGGAAAATAGCTAAAAAGAACTTCAGCTAAAAATGTTGGACCTCCCTCAAAACGTGATAACGATTTATTTTCAAAACAATCTTCCATTTGCCGTTATCCCGCGACCCGGTGGTAAATGGGGAACCTATTTTTCAAACAACCCATTTATGAAACCTGTTTTTCAGCATAACAAGTTCAACCATATAGGCCTACTTAAATCAGGAAAATATCAGTATGCACGAATTATTTCTTACATATAACAAAAAAAACACCTATCTAGCATTCATAAAAAAACAAATATTCAAATATTATTGTGCACCCCCCTCAAAATATAATCCTGGATCAGCGCTTGCTAGTTATATGCTATAATATATCTTTAAAATAACCTTAGCTAGCGATGATAGCTACCTTACTGAAGATTATTATTATGCATGTATATTAACAATTTAACATGATTAAGCCAAAGACAGTTATCGTCATTAAATAAAATTCAACATAAATGGACTTCAAGGGAGCGCGGCACTTATTTGGTCTGTGAGATTAATACAACTTGAGTTATTACGATAATCATGAAACCTATTTGAACGGTATGAATAAGCAAAATGTATTTTGTTTAAAACATATGAAAAATATGCTAAAGCATCAATATTTAAATAATCAAAGCGCAACTATGAGGAGAGTGATTTGAACTACGAAGCGTAAATCGATGAGCCTGAGTGACGGTTTCTCTGGCGGCTTTGGACCGTCAACATTTTAATTTTATACTGCTGCGGTATAATTGAAAATAAACTTTCAAAATGATCATTGTCTGTTGTCTATGTGAAGATTCAATAAAATACGGAACCAATTATTTCAAGCAAGTTACCTTTTGAATAAAACAGCATCGGACCACTGCTCACCGCCCGTGTAGCGCGGTATTTACCCTGGTTCAAATATGGCGTTTTCGGTGTGACGTTCACAAAAAGTACGCAGTGGTACGCGCGAAGTAGCCCGGCGCGAAAACACACGCGACGATTGCGTTTTACGCGGATAAAGTCACGGCTCATGTACACGCACGATGCTGCATTCGTTCTTTTCCGTGCAGTTCCGAAAAATACCGACATACCTCCAATTTCCCTAGACTTTATCCTCCAGTCGTACAATACGCTCCACTGCGTTCGCTGTTGTGACGACTGGAAATGTTCCAGCCCAAATGTCCGAGCACTTTCAAAGAGCAGTTTGCATACCGCGCGAGCTGCGTCTTGCACAAACACGCGCATTATTTGGGCACTTACGCACACGCTGGCCCCGACGCAGGCGCACACATTCATCTGAAACAGTAAAAACACGACTGAATCAATGCACCATCAAGTTGATTTATCGTGTTAAATTCATTACTAGCCGAAACCGTCCGTCGTTTTATTTACGAGCCGGCACTGCTCTGTTTACCGGGTTGTTGGTCAATATTTTACTAGGTACATATTTTCACATACCTATGGAAGAAACCCCCAAACTAGGCTTAGTTTTAGAAGGTCTGCTGTCCCATGATTTTCCTTCTTTTTATTCGTAGAGAAATAAATAAATGAAGTGTTAATTGATTTCCAATATCGGCCAGTAAAAAAAAAAAAATCGTCCCAGGGCCGAGGTGGCAGTAGGCCCGACAGTAGGCCGTGCAGCCTGAGAAATACCTTAGGTATAGTCTCAGGTGCAGCGAGCCAACAAAAGTCTGATACTAGTCATGATAGTGAAGCTTTATATTTTGGAAGTGCATGGGCTACAATTTAAACTGTTTGGCCAGTTGGCCTACGTGTAGGGTAAGATCCACATGATCAAGGTAAATATTGACAACATGTTCAGTACAAGACCACCCCTCCAATATTACTCACAGTCACACAAATTACAAATATATAAAATAATAACGAAATATTACAAAACAAAAACAAAATTAATTGATTCAATGAAATAAATAAATAAATAAATAAATGTCCCAATCAAAAAATATATATTATATCAACACACTAATTTGTTGAATGTTTTGTATAAAAGATAAATATGAATTTAAAACAAATATATCAACTTGATTTAGATTGAGTGTGTAAATTTTGATGGAGCAAGAAGGCAGGAGGGTACGAAGCTGGCATAGGAAGGCATAATGTATGCAGTGGCGGCACTACAGGAGGGGGAGGGGGGGGGGGGGGGGATTCCACCAAACAAAAATATTGTTTGCCCCCCCCCCCCCCACCAACAAAAAATCAATTTAGTTAAAATTAGAAACAAATAGACAATTTGAGCAAAAGGACTTTCCCCCGCGCTGTGCGCACATTTTCTTAATAAAATAGATTAAATTATACCAAATATTGTCAATTTTAGCATAGCATTTTCATACCAAATTAATTAGTATTAGACCAAAATTTGACAATTTAAGCGTAAAATTGCACACAAAACTTCATCATTTTTTTCATCCCCCCCCCCCCCCCCCACCCCCAAATGATGAGGCTGATGCCGCCACTGGATGTGCGAAGGTGTACACTACAGTCAGATCTGGCATAGAATGTCGTACAGGTGCAGGAAGATGTATGGACAATGGACATGTGGTGCATGAAGGTTTACAAAGATAGCGCAGGAAGGCGGAAGCGCAGGAAGTCATATACGCATGAAGGCGTAAGCGCAGGGAGACGTAAAGCTGTAAGCGCATGAAGGCGTAAACACATGAAGGCGTAAGCGCGCATGAAGGCATATGCGCATGAAGGCGTAAGCAGATGAAATGAAGGCGTAAACACATGAAGGCGTAAGCGCGCATGAAGGCATATGCGCATGAAGGCGTAAGCAGATGAAGGTGTAAGCGCATGAAGGTGTAAGCGCGCATGAAGGCGTAAGCAGATGAAGGCGTAAGCGCATGAAGGCGTAAGCGCGCATGAAGGCGTAATCGCGCATGAAGGCGTAAGCAGATGAAGGCGTAAGCGCATGAAGGCGTAAGCGCATAAAGACGTAAGCCCGCATGAAGGCGTAAGCGCGCATGAAGGCGTAAGCAGATGAAGGCGTAAGCGCATGAAGGCGTAAGCGCGCAAGAAGGCGTAAGCGCAGAAGGCGTAAAAAGCTGACCAAGTGCAGGAGGCTTCATACAGAGCTGATGCACTAGACGTACAAAGGTGGCGCAGGAATACGTAAGGTATCGCAGGAAAGTGTATGGTACAAAAAAGGTAGAGCAGGAAGGAAGGTGTACAAAAGGTAACGCAGGAAGCCTACAAGATTAAGAAGAGCATGAATCCGGTCCGCAGCTTGCACTGTGGTACTATTAGTTTAGGAATAGTTGTACATTATGAGTGACATACACATGTACTGAGTACTGACTGACCTAGGCCTAGAGGCCAGGCAGGGCCTAAAAAGGGCATCCCAATCCCATATACTATAGGCCTATTTATACACGCATAAAAATACAGCAAGTACTGACCTGATATTTCTTCTCTCAAACAAAGAACAATCCAGTATACAATTCTAGGCTAGGCACAACACTCATTCTGTCATGAAGGCAAGGCATAAAGTAGGACTGAGGATATCAGGCCGGTATTTAAATATAGCTTTATTTTTGTTAGGCTTTTTAAAAACAACATTGCACCGCCGGGCCTCACCGCTTTGTTGTCAATGTTGTCAATGTCATAGAAGCTCGAACTCACAACACTCAACAGTCACTGTCAGTATGCTAGCAGCCATAGGCCTATTGTTTTTAATTATCGAGGAACAAAACGTTAATTTATAACTTGTCTTATCCGGCAGAACATCTCTTGATTTCAAAATGCGGCCGCTGCTGATCGTAAATAAAATCGGCTGCAAAATGTAAACAAACAGGGTGACCAAGATTTAAAATGTGAAAATCTGCCCATGCCATCTGCAGCGACGAATGCGTGTGTGGAGGCGGCCGAAGAAGGGTTAGAGTTTTGTGTTTTATATACTCTTTTTTACAGAAGAGGCTCCTTTAGATGAATAACTCCCCCCAAATCAATGGTTTTACTCTTTACTAATTGTCTGCTGAACCACGCACGATCCGTGAGCCGCGCCGCGTCGTGCCGGCAGATCTGCGTGGCAATTGACATGCATATTCATATATGTAAATAAAATCAGAATGCTGATTTTATTTTGCTCGCGAAAATTTCACGCTTTGGAACCAGTCCCCAAGAGGAGTCCGCGCTATGCATTGTAGGTAATTTTGTTCAGACGGCGCAGGACGACTCTTCGGGGACTGGTGGCACTAGTCTACAATTTCCCCCCCATAGTGGGAATCCAAAATGGCGACCGTTACACGTAAAGAGATAGGGCAAAAAAAAATCGTCTGGTTTCTCCTTTATAATTCTGTGGATTTCAACTTCTTGTTGGCTGAACTTTGAGATTCCGCTGGTAAAAGAAGAAAAAAAATTAAATTTTAAAAATTTAAATTAAAAAAAATCCGCCCCCGCCCCTCCTCTCTGAAAGCTGTGGAGGACAACATAACAATTTATTTTTTGGCCTTATCATCACATATTATCTTTACAATTACATGTACATACAACAAATATTTTATAATACTATAGCAAAATTTCTATTCTTCTTTTTGAACTATTCACATCCTTTTTTTCAAATTATTTCTTCATTTACACGTATTACGTTGTCTAACATCACATTTTCATAACATAAATAAAAAATAGATAAATAAATTCATTTCTCATAACCTAAATCAATCATTTAAAATATGATTTATTAATTCATCAATAGCACATGCTACAGATCTTTGCATATAACCACAAATCACATCACATAAATATTACATCAAAACACGGTTTTACCCTTTCCTGCAGACGACATTCCAAAATGTCACAAAATGTTTCAAAAAGGTAAAAAAGATTGAACATTATTGCCATATTTGAAATCACCATGAGAAATGCATTGAAATAAGTACAAACATGCCTAGTATTGGTTCAGTAATTCTAGCGATAGCCTTTGAATGTTGTGAAAGGTTTTTGAAAATTCTGTTTTGTATATGGTAAACTAATAGCCGCGTGGAAAGTGTTAACGTCACCAATTTATCAACGGATATTATATGATAGCATATCAAATATAATATCAAAATTGTAACACACATTTCTTATTGTATTGTGTGTTTTTTTAATGATTTTAGATTGTTCATTCATGAATCACATAAATGTGCAAGTTAGTTAAATGTTGGACCTTTATTCGGCTGCTGTACTGTTGGTTGTTACATAGAATTTGAAAATCCTTCAGCTATATAACGTTATACAAGGCGAAATTTCTAAGCCGGATGAAAACATGTTGCGTCTGGTGCAATAAAAGTATAATAGCCATACATGACAAGATTTGTGATCTCAGACGAACAAAATCAACACCAATAAGCTGACTTTGTATTATTTATCGATCATAAAAAAGACATGAGGAGGAGAATCTATTTTGGTATCAAATTTCACTAAGAACGATGATTTTGGTGCAATTTCAGCATATTTGTATGATTTATCGGTCATAAATAAGAAATGAAATCAGGTCTTTTATTAGAAATCTTTGCACTTAAGGGGCTGTTAAGTCTCTACAATAGCTGCCGTAACTTATTCATTATTCATTTAATCCATATAAAAGTATACATTTTTTGAAAAGACATGAGTAGGAGAATCTATTTTTGGTATCAAATTTCACTAAGAACGATGATTTTGGTGCAATTTCAGCATTTTTATCAAAAAACTGATTTTTGGTCAAAATTTAACAATTCTGAATTTTTAGTGAAATATGATACCAAAAATGGATTCTCTGACTCATTTCTTTTCCAAAAATGTATACTTTTATATATATCACATTAATAGTTTAGCACTTGACAAAATTCATGCCTTTGGGGTTAACACTAACAGCCCCCTAAACTACACTCTCAGCAAAAATGGTTCGGAAAGGGTTCTTTGAGTAAACACGGGGTTCGATATAGAACCTTCTGCACTCAAGGAACCTTTGATGGTTCTCTAAGAAGGATACAAATGGTTCCAAACCCAGAATGAAAGGTTCTTCCTGAGTCAATGGTTCCTAATAGAACCCTAAAATACGAAAAAAGGGTTCCATGAAAAGCTGTGAGAGTTCTTTATAATGACTTGCACTTCAGAACTATTTGACATACGGGTCCCAGCCAACATCGATCGTGGGCCCACAGACCTCCAGTACCAGGCCCAGATTCTAGCCACTACACCACGGCTGTCAGTCGACACTCGGCGAGTATATTCGCCTTGTTATATAGCCTGGGTCCGTTTTGTAGCCCAAAAGCCTGCACGCCGGGTTATAAAAACATTTTTTTCCACAGTTGCCATGTGGTGTAGAGTTAGGGTTATCTATGATGAAAATTACAACATTTTGAAATGAAAACAGTGGCTGTATAGCCCTAACTCTAGATCACCACACGGCAACCGATTTCTTTTCCGACCCCCAAAATTCACCAGAAAGGTCACCCCGACCCCCCCCCCCCCCCCCCCCCCCCCCAAGATGCTGTCATCCGGTATAGATGTCGCGTCTATAAAGTACATAAATATGTAGAATTCCCCGTAAAATTTGTCACTGATATATCATCGAAGTTTGGGTAAGACCAGAAGTCCATGGTAAAACATGCGCAATGTCACAAACCCTAGTATATACGCAGCTAGAAGTGTAAATTTAAGCAAACAAATCAAATCCTGGTTCCTTCCAAGATACCAGCAAATATCATCGCACTAAAACGATAGACTGACACATTCATGTTTATAATCATAATCATTAAATTAAATTCATTGTGTAAAATGCATCTGCTAAAGTACGATGAACCGAAAGCAATGTTAAGGTTACTTGCACCCCAATTTTAGGCCGGGTGTTCTAAATTGTCGAATTATCAAATCGCTGGTTACCAAAATCGTATGATTGTTAACCTGCAAAACAAATTGGATGAAAAACGTGTACATTCTTCTGGATACTCAACTTTACGGCAATGTCTTGCTAGACGTCCCGTAACTCAAGTGCGCATGCTCAAACCAATTATGATGCGTTGTAGCTACTAGCGGCGTACCCTCGCTACGCTCGGGTCCCCGCTAGATGGTTATGCCACATTACCTACTGAAACCACATACACCCCCTACAACCCCCCCCCCCAAAAAAAAACCCAGGTTGATTTGTAACCATATCCCTCCTAACCATTTACCGTGGCTAACCCCTACCTCTCAAACCGCATCAAGTTAACCTTCCGTACTTTTAAAACCACATAAACCCCCTTCAACCGCCCCCCCCCCCCCCCCACACACACACACACCCCCACACTGCAACTACACCAACCAGGTGGATTTATAATCATAACCCTCCTAATCATTTCCCGTGGCTACTTCATTAACTCTTAACCCTATCCTAAAACATTTAAGATACGGTTTATTCCATACGGGACGTGAGGCAAGATATAGCCAACTTCACATCATTTTAGTTACTTTAAGTGGTGACACATAGAAAGATGATTAAATATTCAAGCAACAAATGTGTTTTTGTACATATCTTGCTCTACAGGTTTTCAAAATTTCAAAAATCTACCAGCAAATATCATCATTACACTATAATTATATGACTGAACAATTACATTCATGTTTATAACCATATCATATATATTGTGTCAATGCACCCACTAAAGTACAATGAACCATTTTTTTCCTTCTCGTTTCCACAGTGCATGGAGCACTCGTGCTTTTATTTTCTTAATTCTAAACATATTTATAACATAATATTAAGAATATTCACTTTGTTATTGTTGATTATTTACAGAAATCATGACTCGGTCGGAATAGTCCCATACCACCAAATATCGTTAACTTTATCTTAGTGGTTCACGATATTCAACGATACATGACGCTCTCAGTCGAGTCGACAAACAAATACAATATATTTTTATAGAGATAGAAAACAAAAACCATTGTTCTGTATTTGTGATTGGAATCCTCTGGTGTGTTTTTTTAAATTAGCTACTAAATCATTAAGTTTTTTAACTTCTAAATAAAACAAATGGAATATTGGTAACCCTTTTTGGGTATCGTTATATATCATGCGAAACTTGTATATTGCATAACATGCAAGGATGATTATAACATTGGCTATATCAAATTCAGAGTTATTTATTTTCCAGCCACAAATTACGTATTCAAGGGAAATTCTGAAGGAATTATATTTAAGAGTTCTTAAACATGTTGTTATCTGTTTCCAAAAGAACTTATTCTTGATACATGAGACAAAAAAATGTGTATAATCATCAAGTTGATTACAGAAAATACATTTGTCTGATTCGGTTAATTTCCATTTATATAGATTTTTTTCATGGAAGTAGATTATAAATCAGGTTAAATTGAAAGTGACCAATCTTGTTTAGAATTCTATTCTTAATCTTAAACAAGAATATGTTGTACCAGTCATTTCTTGGTGCCAACTTTTGTTCCCAATAGTTAATACATTTTGCTTGTTGTTTATCTTGATTTAACATCATATAAATGTTTTTCGAACTTAACATAGAAACATGTACATTTTGGTCATTTATTTCTAAAAAAGTATTTTGTTTAGTTTGTTCATACCATCTTAGATCTCCTTTTTTGATCCTGTCTTTCCAACATTTAGGTATTGCTGTTATCAGCTTGTGTAGATTAAACATATTAAAAGGACATTTTATAATACTCTCGAGTTCTCTCAAGTTAACAAATCTATTCTCAACAATAATATCATTCAAATAATATATATGAGCGTGTATCCATTTACGGAAAAACAACACTTTACCACCATTTCTTACATTATCATTACCCCATAACGTTGCATTGTTTGAAGCATTTTTATTTCGTTTATTTTGCAAATAAAACCATGATTCTAAAAGATCTTGATAAAAAGATGGTAATTTACCTTTAGTAATATCATATACATCTTCACTTTTACAGTTTAGATCAAGTAGAAAAGATAAACCACCAAGTGGATCAAACCATTGTCTCACAACTCGTTTCCAAGTGGCATCTTTATTCTGGTCAAGTAATCTTGAAATCCATTTGATTTTTAGAGCTATTATGTGATATTCTACATTAGGCATATTTAAGCCACCATATTCCATATATCCAGTGATTGTATCTCTTTTGACCTTTTCACAGTTATAACCCCAAAGATACCTGAATAGTTTAGTATTGATTGCTTTTATGACATATTTTGGAACATTTAAAGAAGTTGCATTATACAAAATGTGTGATATTCCCAAGGTTTTTATTATAGCTACCTTCCCGGAGTATGCAAGTTTTCTTGCTTTCCAACCATTTAAAATTGTATCTATTTTGTTTATTTTTGGTTTCCAGTTAAGGTCTTCTGCTACTTGTTTGTCTTTGCTGAAATAAACTCCTAGACATTTCACCGGATTGTTTGTCCATTTGATGTCTTTGTTTAAATTAACAGGTATTGTTTTACCTAACCACATGCCTTCGCTTTTGCTTAGATTCATTGTTACACCCGAGGCATTACTGAATTTCTTTATTGTATCTATAACAGTCGTAACAGAATAAATATCATTTACAAATATTGTAGTATCATCGGCTTATTGTGTTATTTTAACTTCTAGATTTTTGTCATTATCGAATTTTACACCATTTATGTGATCAGTATTTCTTATATTGGTAGACATGAATTCAGCCGCTATAATAAAAAGCAGTGCAGAGGGTGGACAGCGTTGTCTAATTCCTCTACCAAGACTAAATGATTTAGATACCCAACCATTTACAGAAATACAGCTATTTATATTCCTATACAATGTGTTTACCCATGATATGAATTGTGGGCCAAAGCCCATTTTGTTTAGACATGATATTACAAAATTAATTTCCAGCGAGTCAAAAGCTTTTTGAAAATCCACAAAGAGTATTGCACCATCCTTATTATTCTCTGTGTGGTAATAGTATATCCTGTTTGATCTTCACTAACTTTCTTCCCAACAATATTTTGCAATCTCGTAGTTAAAGCTAAAGTGCATATCTTATAATCATAGTTTAAAAGAGATATTGGTCGATAATTGTTTAGATCATTTCTTTCTCCCTTTTTATATAAGAGTTTATGACACCTCTTTTTTGTCAAAATGAAAGTTCACCTTTGTTGAAGCCTTCATTAAGCGAATTAGTAACGATTTCTTTTATATCTTCCTAAAATGTTTTATAACATTCTGGCGTTAAGCCATCGCTGCCAGGTGATTTATTTAATTTTAATTTACCTTTCGTACACTCATCAATAGATAACATACCTTCGCAAATATTTGCATCGTCTTCTGATAATTGGTTAACATTTGTATTGTTAACATAATTATTAATGACATCACATTTTACTTTTTTTGATTTATATAGATCATGATAATATGCTACCGTCTCTTTCAATATGTCATTTAATTTAGTTAGATTCTTGCCTCTCTGTGTTTTTAATTCTACTATTGTATTCTTTTCACCTTTGTATTTTTCTAAATTCATAAAATAGTTAGTGTTGGTTTCACCTTCTTCGTACCACTTTATTCTTGATCGGATAATTGCACCTTTTGTAATACTTGTATATGGTCATGTGTTTTAAGCTCGCCTCCTTTCGCGTTACACACGGATTTTGGCTTTCACGACATGATTTTAACTTTACACATTTATATTTGCTTGTATACCCCCCTGAGGTAGTAAAAGTAAATATTTTCTGAAGGGAAATTTCATGAGGAAACCAAATATGCCATTAAAATTATAGTACAACTAAGAACTAAAATGGTATGATCGGAAATGTTCGGGAAAATATCAGAATTTTTAATTTTTAATTCGAGATCCATATATTTTTTATACCTACCCCTATCATTATTTACTTTACATATTTGAATTCCTCATGAAATTACCCATTAGATGATATATAATTGTTAAAGTTACTACGTCGGTATGATAATTATACCGGCTAGTGAATATCTCCAATTTTTATTTTATATATGTTTAGAATTTTCAAAAATATTTGTTTAAGGATGAACCCTTCCCTGATATAAACTGCATTTCTGAATTCCTCTAGTTACAAGCTTTCCAAAAATGTATACTTTTGCTATCATAGGTTGAAAACTTTTTCTGTTATTGTCATTTTTATAAATCCGGTAAATTGAGGCTGATTATTCATGTTTACTGTGTAGCGAATAGGAAGAAAGCTGATGTTCATTGTCTTATCCATAATTAATTAGTTGTTACAAATAGTTGACAAGTCTGTTGAACCACATACTTTTAAGTACTACTAATTATCCTTTAAAATAGGACCAGAATGGTGTTTGTAACATTAGGAGATGACTAGTTATTGTAAAAAGAACAAAACATGGGATTATCCCCATTGAGTTTGTACAGGCGGCACCCCTTCCAGAAACACCCCTTCCAGCACCACCCCTGGTCCCCAAACATCAAACATCTGTATCTCCTATTCTGTATTAGCTATACCAATGCCATTTTGCAGGCAGATAGCTTGTCATTAGGGCTTTAAAATGATACCAAATTTGTTGAGATAGCTTTTGTGGTTTTAAAAATATTTGAGGAAAATTACAGCATGAAACTAAAAAATGTAACGGCACCACCCTATTGGGAGGCGAGTTCATAACGCGTGACCATATATTTTGTCAAGCTTTGACTTAGCATCTACATAATCTTGTTTGAACATGGTCGGATTACAGTCCATTTTTCCCTCCAGGTTTTTAACATCGATCTGTAATTGGATGACCTCTTTATTTCTATCTTTGGATTTTTCTTTACAATAATCGATCGAAAAGGATTTAATGGCAATCTTACACGTCTCCCAGATCATTTTTGATTCTTTCAATGTATTCTATATCATTTGTTAGCGATGCATTAAATTTCAATAACTAGGGCCGTTTATTCGTGTACATTTCTTAGCTTCGAAATAGCATTATGGTCTGATTTTACAGAAGGTCTAATATCAGTTGATTCTACATAATTGTTTAAGTTGTCTTTTATTAACCAATAATCCAATCTGGATGCAATACCAAGAGATAATTGCCGCCAGGTAAATTGTCATTTATTGGGCCATCTTTTTCTCCAAATATCAACAAGATTGAAATATTTCATAAGTTTTTGTAAATGTTTGTGTTTCATTAATCTTAAGGTTAACCAGAATTTTTCTCCCATCATCTGCAATATGTACATTTTCAATATTTACATCTAGATTTTCATTAATTAAAATTGAAACACCTCTACTGTGTATAGAGCCAAATGAATTTATAATGTCTCCTTTCCACTCCTTTCTTACAACCTTTTCAAGATCTTTATCAAGGTAAGTTTCTTGTAAAAAACAATTATCTGCTTTTTGAGTTTTAATCCAATTGTAGATAGTTTGCCTTTTTTCTCTGTTTCTTAAACCTCTAACATTTAAAGAAATAAAATGTGTACAAACCATGATGATCGTAGCTTTCTAGATATAGATTATTTGTATTGATAAAGTGTCAGTACCTGTAGCAGGTTTATTTATGTCTTGATTTTCTGCTCCTCGGCTTTCTTTGATTCTTCTGCTTTCTCTTCCCCATCATCGTGCCACTTAGGAAGTTAGGTGAAGGGGTCAGCGCACTCATGCTGGAAAGGTTCTGTTTGTCTTCCTCTTCATCTGAGGAGTCAGATGGAGGTGCTGAGGATTGTGATGTACATGTATAGTTGTCCTTTGCCGTGTCTTCGTCAATTGTACAGTCTGCTTGGGTATTGTTACGCTGTGGTGTGCGCTCAGGTGTACGAGGATTTCTCGTTATTTCAAGTTTCCCTGCTTTCAGTTTTAGGATGCTTTTTCCTTTTGGTATGCTTGCAGAGGCATTAGATGATTTTTGCTGTGTTTCTGGTGTGTCATCCTTTTGTCCCTCCTTGGGACAGGCAGCTTCTGGTTTGCCATCATTTTGTCCCTTGTTGGGACAGGCAGCCTGTATATGTCCTTCATTGTTGCAATGTCTGCACCTGATTTTGTTTCTGCATGTGGCAGTGTAGTGGCCTTTTGCCCAACAATTATTACAGGTGACGTCATTGGTGTTTGGCTGTCCATGGTGAACCATATTGTATGTTACTTTAATACCCTTATTTTCAAGACTAGAAATAATACAGCGTATCTTAAAAGATACCTTTTCAAATGATCATATCTCTAGTACAAAACAAATCGTACGATTGTAATGAAGACATATTGGATAAAAGAAGAAAAAACTTGTTTTCGTGTGGTTGCTAAAAACTTCATAACTTAAAACATTATCCAATCAATGTTTATGAATGAGGTGACATATTGTGGAGTACTCTCGTTTAGTGTATACCTTAGATTTTGATACTGATTTTTTGGACCACTCTGTATATCTACGATTCTTGATACCTATTACTGATTTTAAATTAGCTAACATAAAAGCACCTGGTCAGGAACCAATTAGGTGTAAAAACCATCTCAGATTGTTCACTGATTATCACATTTAGTACACAGAAAAAAATACTGAGTCAAATGACTCATTTTGGTAAGTCTTTCATTTGTCCGTGTAGTGAGACAATTTGAAGTTAAACTGAGTCATTTGTCTCATCCATCTTCTGACTCACCAGAAATGAGTCAATTGACTCAACAGACTCGGTAATGGGTCACCTGACTCAATACTAATGAGTCAATTGAGCCTCCTGACTCACTTGTAACATGTCAATTGACTCAATAATGAATCAAATTGGGTCATTTGACACATTTAAATGAGTCACTTGACTCACAGAGAATATTATCTGAGTCGAATGACTCATTTTGATGAGTCTTTTGTTTGTCCGTGTACTGAGACACTTGGACGTTTTACTGAGTCAATTGACTCAGGTTGGATGAGTCAACTAACTCAGACTGGAATTTTCAGTTGAGCCTCAGAATAGCATTGTTTTGTGACAATTAAAGACTATCACAAACATGGGCGGTGATCTCCGAAAAGTGTTAGTGTCTGTAGACGCTATAGTTGCCCATTATTAAGCAGGCACTAAGACCAACAAATAATGAAGTTAAATACATCCATAAGCTTACTGCAGTGTAACGACGAAGGTCCAACACTGTAAGCTTACTGATGGTAAAAACACCGCCAAATGCAAAAAAGTTACTGTTCTATCAGCTCCAGAAATTCCACATATTACTTATGGGATATGAGTCTATGCAGTGTTTAATAACAACATCTCTGGCTCTTTTTATTATAATGCCATTAAGGATTGGGCTAGCTTACCATGTGCAATCAAATCTATTCCTTCTAAGGCAATTTTTAAAAAATCTGTAAAAACTCATCATCTTAACCAAATCAATTGTTAATAGTTTTAAATATTTTAATATTTTGTATCAATTTTAAATATGTATACAGTGTCTGTTGATGTACGTGTTTTATTTTTGTTTTTCCTTAGGACCCCTTCGGAAATAAGCCTCCGGGCTTAAAGGGTTATCCTATCCTGTTTGTATCTCCCCCAATTTTGTGTGGTTTTGTAATTTTAACTGTATCTTAAGATTCTTTATATTATTATCATTGTCATTGTTATATATATGTGGAGATACCGAAATAAATCAAATTAAATCAAAAAGTCCAAAAGAAATGATACAATTTGTGTCTTCAATCACTAACATCATGAACATACGCTATATAGTCACCAGTCCATGTGCAAAACAAAATGGCAGAGCTAATAAATAATTTTGAGATATTTTATCCCAAAATTCACATTTTTAGCACTTTTTGGTCAATAATTTCAAAACTAAAAATTTTAAAGGCAAAAAAAAAAAACGTGTCCTAGATAATTGAATTAAGATGCTTTCTGTAAAATTTTAGAATTTTTTACCTAAAAATTATTTTGTTAGGTTGTTAATAAAATTTAGGCAAAAAAGAGGCATTTTTGGGCAAAAATATAAAAATCACGATTTTAGATACGAAAAATGGATTCCCCGACTCATTTCATTCAAAAAAGTGTATACTTTTATGTACAACACATAAATAGTTTGAAAGTTACAGTGCTTGACAAATTCATACAACGACACTTGACAGCCCCCTTAAAATGAGTCAATTGACTCAGCAAATGAGTCAACTTATTGGTGACTCATTCCAAAATTGTCGAAGTGAGTCAAATGACTCGGTATTTTTTTCTGTGTAGACATGAATGTTAAAATTTGATTGGTTAATGTCCCAATGAATATTTTCCCGTATTACCAGAGTAATTTATCATTACTCTGTATCTGATGACTGATATGAGCCTGTATTAGTCTATAGTACTTTTATCACAGTTCTGATTGGTTTACATCAAGGTTTGGATTGATCCAATATCATTTTTAGGGGTTAGATGTAGTGGAAAGGGTGGCGGTGTTGGGTTATGGATGTGGGTTGGGGGGCTTGGGGGATGTGGGGTTGACCTGTCTTTTTGTTGGTTCCCGGTGTCATTTCTGTGGTTCCCAGTGTTTTGGGATTGATTGGATAAGGGGCGATATCCAAACTCTACAGTGATTTTAAAGCATTTTTCTAGCGATTTTACAACGATATTCCAACGGTATTTCGTTCTATTGTTAAAAGCATCGGAAAAAGATCGGTGATTAACTAGAAACCTCTCTACTTATCTGGCGTTAACAATATAACTATTGTAGTACTCTCGATGGCTGCATTAGTGAAGCAGACAGATCAAAGGCGCAAGGAAGGTTGTGTTATATTCTTTAAGAAATACTATAATATAGTATTTCTTTTTCCGATGCTTTTAACAATAGAACGAAATACCGTTGGAATATCGTTGTAAAATCGCTAGAAAAATGCTTTAAAATCACTGTAGAGTTTGGATATCGCCCCTAAGTTGTTTAAGTTGTGCTCAATGTATGTTGGGGTTCGATGAGGGTGTGGTGAATGACGGCGAGCAACAAAAAAGAAAAAGAATTGGTGGTTCCCAATGTCATTTTGGTGGTTCCCAGTGTTTAAGGTTCCAAGTTATCTAAGTGCTAGATCTCTTGGGGTAAGGAGGCAGTGTAGTGAATTAAGGTAGGGGTGAATTGACAACAATGTTTTTAGTTGTTCCAAGTGTTTAGGGTTTCGAGATGTTTAATTATTCCTCATTTACTTTTTAAAATGCATTCATGTCTACTAAATGACAAATTCGTTACCCCCTGTTTGTTCTTATGCAATACGGAAAATATCTATGGTTTGTTTCCAATATCACGTTCGGCTATCGCCTCATGTAATATTGGAAACAAACCATAGATATTTTGCCGTATTGCATGAACAAACAGGGGGTAACTAATAGTATTTTGGAAAGGTACAAGCATGAAAAATCTGATGTCTAGCTAAGAAACAAAAGGCATTGTTTCCAAAACATACCCGCAATTATAATTACATTTCAATGATAGAATGTAATAAAATATTCGCTGTTTTCAATTATATCATAATGTCTATGCATCCATGAAACATGACCAAAAGAGCGATGACCCTATTGTGATTAATGAAATAAAATGTGTTGAAGCAAAGGAAATGCGGCGATTGAAAAAATGGATGGGAAGTTTTCTGCATGGAGACTAATAAAATAATTGTATTTAATGTCACAATGTGACGTTATTACTATTAGTATTACCCTAAGATTTGTCAAATTATTGATTAAGATATGCTTTTGCAAAGGTAACGATTTTTAAGAATGGGCATGTACATGTAAATACTATGTCATGAAGCTCTTAAACATCACAAATCATTCTTTGTGTTTAATACCTTTCTGAGTTTTGATATGGTATTACACATCAACAGAAGTAGATTTATATTAATAGGTTTTTATCCCAGATTACATGAATGTGAGATATATCAGTGACATATCACCGTCGCATTCTTATGAAAAGTTACATGAATGCATCAACCTCAAGAATTGCAGGCCTTCCCAGAAATATGATCGAGAAACAAAAATGATTTGAAAAATAAAAGGTTACAATGAAAAGTAAAACGATATTTTTGATTATGTTATTAATGTTTATGCATCCAGATTACATGAATGTAAGATATATCACATTCTTTTGAAAAGTTACATGAATGTAAGATATATCACATTCTTTTGAAAAGTTACATGAATGCATCAACCTCAAGAACTGCAGGCCTTCCCAGAAATGTAATGATCGAGAATCAAAAATGATTTGAAAAATTAAAATCTTGCTTCCAACATTGTCAAACCTTACCCGCTACATGATAAAAGGTTACAATGAAAGTAAAACGATATTTTTGATTATGTTATTAATGTTTATTACCCGGGGGGTCTCACATTGATATGGTATACGTATTATGTGTCTGCCTTTTGGGGTGCCTTTTCGCAAAAATTGGTATAGCGATGGGGTGGTTTTCATCACAGACCAAAGCGCCCAATTGGCATAAATTGGGTGTATTTAAAGGCATTTTTTGTAAAAAGCACCCAATTTGTGCAAAATTGGGTGCTTTTCTTACCAAATTGGTATATTGATAGGTGGGAAATTGGCCAAAAAATAGGTATAGAGAAAGTCACATTTTCGAAGTCCGGCAGGCACATCCTCGTATATACGAGTTTGGTGAAAGTAACCACCCCCCCCCCCCCCTCCCCCCGGGGTTTATTATGCATCCACACAATGACAAACCATATTATTGTATGTTGATAAAGAAATAATAAAACAAAGGAAGATTTAGTTGTAAATTATAATAGTTCCTGGGTATTCTGCACAAGTGTAACTTTATTGTTTCGATATTTGATGTTTTCAAGAAATATTAGCTTTTACAAAGATAATGATGTTACGGGTAAATTGCAAATACTAACATATTGTTGTTCAAAAAACATGACATTAACAATAAAATCCTTAAAATGTTGGTCTGGAATTAAACACAATAAAAGAAAAAATCATAAAGGCTTTTGGTGTTTTTTTGTAAATTCAAGATTGCATGCAGAAATCACACGTAACAATATCACAGATAACGTCGCCATATTTTGAGTGAGCAAATAAATAATAATTTTCCGGAATAAGCTTCCGGAGTCTGTAAAAACTGCAGAATCTGTGGATTCCTTCAAAACATTGTTAAAGACTTTAATTATGAAATCGAAGAGTGATTTCTTTGATTAATGTTTTTGTGAATTCAGTATCATGTATTGTGTATGTTATTATTTGGGGCCTTGTTCAGATTGTTCAGATTGTGAGTGGGGATTGTCATTAGCTCAACCATGTCAACGCTACCATTTTTGTTGTTGTTGTGTTGAAGTGATGACGGTTTTCCTTCATTCGCATTTTTGTACCATTTTTGTTTTCCATTGTTGTGTCGATGCGCCTGGAGCAACAGTTTTGTTGAATGATGGCGCATTATAAGATAAGCTGCCATTAGTATTATTATTATTATTATTATTATTAAAATATAAACCCACCCGCAAATGTAATTATGTGCGAAAGGACAACAGTGTTCATGGCAATGTTATGATTTACCCATCCAGAACACGGATGGTGAACCCAAGAGACCGGCTGGTGAGTAGCAGTTAAACACCTTGCTTTGATGGACACGGGGTTTCCCCGTCACTTTCACAAACATATTTCCTCCGGGTTTTCGGGAACCTCGTGCTTTGCTGAATACAGGGTGTCCCCGGTCAAAAGTCGGCGTATTTTGTTATATAAAATCTAGGATGAAATTAGGGAGCTGCTGTTTTAATAAAGTATGGTTTTGAATGTGAAGTTTGCATTCTTTTCAAGGACCATCCAATCATACATGCTTCCAGATCCGGTCTATAAACTTTAAATTATTTAAATCTCCCGCTTGAACAGATAAACGTATCAATCATACTGTCATTCAGCTGGCAACTTATGAAGGTCGTAAATGAAAATCCGGAAGTTCGCAAAACAATGAAAAACACAACTTTTCCAAATTTCAAATTTGTAAAAATAAATCACCGTTAAGACCAACGAAATGTTTGATGGGACTTTTTCATATAACTATTTGCCCAGATTACATGAACATGATACTAATTACCGTATTATTTTCAAAAGTTACATGCATGTATCAACGTCAAGAATCGCAGGCCTTCCCAGAAATGTAATGATCGGGAAATAAAATGATATAAATTAAAATCTTGCTTCCAACATTGTCAAACCTTACCCGCTACATGATAAAAGGTTACAATGAAAAGTAAAACGATATCTTTGATTATGTCAATAATTTTTATGCATCCAAATAATGATAAAAGAAATTATGTTGATAAAGACATAATAAAACAAAGGAAGAATTAGATGAAAAGTATAGTTCCTTCGTATTCTGCACATGTGTAACTTTATTGTTTGAGTTTTCAAGTTTTCAAGAAATATAAGCTTTAACAAAAATAATAACGTTACAGGTAAATTGCAAATACTAACATATTGGTGTTAAAAAAACATGGCATTAACAAAAAAATCTTAATTGTTGGTCTGAAATTAAGACTGTTTTGGGTGGGGTTTTTGTGAATTCAAGACTGCATGCAGAAATCACACGTAAATAATATCACAAATACGTCACCATAATTTTAGTGAGCACAAAAATTAAATTAAATTATAAACCCACCTGCAAAAGTAATTATGTGCGAAAGTACAATAGTTTTCATGACAATATTATGATTTACCCATCCAGAACGCGGACGGTGAACCCAAGAGACCGGCTGGTGAGTAGCGGTTTAGTCACCTTGCTTTGCTGGACGCGGGCTTTCCCCGTCACTCTCTCAAACATATTTCCTCCGGATTTTTCGGGACCCTCCTGCTTTGCTGAATACAGGGCCAAGGTTTCCCCGGTCAAAACTCGCTCCCAATTCTCCTTTTTTCCCTCAAAAGTCAGCTTATTTTGTTATAAAATCTAGGATGAAATTAGGGAGCTGCTGTGTTCATAAAGTATTTGAACACAGCATAGGGCCTATTATTATGGTCATTAATATTTTCCACGGTCGTCTGCAGACGACAGTTCCAAAATGTCACAAAATGTTTCAGAAATGTCATTATTATTGATTTTCCTTACCTTATTTGGAATCCCCATGAGAAATTCATTAAAATAAGTACATACATGCCTAGTATTGGTTCAGTAATCCTTAAGATATACCTAGAAAGTTGGGAAAAGTTTCTGAAAAATCTGTTTTGTATATAGTAAAACTAATAACCGCGCGGAAAGTGTTAAACATGTTTTGAATTAGAAGTTTGCATTCTATTCAAGGACCATTTTCTAATCAAACACACTTCCGGATCCGGTCTATAAACTTAAAACTATTTAAATCTCCCGCTTGAACAATCATACTGAATTCAGCTGGCAAATTATGAAGGTCGTAAATTAAAATCCGGAAGTTCGCAAAACAATAAAAAACACAAATTTTCCAAATTTCAAATTTGAAAGAAAATAAGACCAACAAATTTTTGATGGGACTTTGTCATATATAATTATTTGCGGAACTGGTATAAAATATGACGAAATTTCAACCAACATTTCGAAATTGCCTACCTCGTAATAGACCATCAGGTAACTTTAAAAGAATGATATTGGTTGTAACGATATATCATGGTTATCACAAATTTAATATCAAATATAGCCTACTGTACTAAATGTAGATTAACTCTATAGCTATCTATGGGTTTGAGGGTTTCTTTCCCACCACTCCTGCGTAGTATTTCCCAACGTTATTTGAAATTAGAAATTGTTGTTGCACCATTTTCCCATAGTCGTAAATCCGGGGGAGGGGCCATATTCAAAGTCACACATCCGCAAATATATGCGTCCGTGCATACATTTAACACATATTGATCAAAAACAAACACATTATTAATGTTAATGTAGGCCTATAGACTTATAATCCAATTCTGGTGTTCATTTTTACATCTATTCGAGGCAGTAGTCACGCCGAAGTCCGTCTGATATAAAAATGCGTTATTTTTCATAAACTGTTGTCAATCTTGGACGATCGACAATCCTTTAATAGCGACAATTCCCAGATAGTATATTACACCGAGACCATTCGAGGAGGATGAGACTGACAGGTATGACTTTCACAAAAACTAAAATAGCTGTTTACTTTTCAGCTGAGTTATTTCCTCCTCCAGACTATACAACAAACTCGTTAGAACAAGAGTAAAGCATTTTTTGTGATTTTTATTGACGGCTCACTTTCTGAAACCGGAAATCCTGACATATGTTATTAAATTCGCAATTCAATTGCTAGAATATTCATTTTTCGAGCACTGTTTTATCCCATTATTTTTTTGGTACAAATATGAGGGCAAAATAAGTAGAACCGGTCATTTGAACATATGCTGATGTCACTGAATAAAAGCCTACTGGTATAGTGAATGATGACACCTGACCTATATTTCTTTGTGCCTGATTTTTTTTTATGATACAGTTTAAAAACAAACACATTATTCATTTTAATCATGTTAATGTAGGCTTATAATCAAATTCCAGTGTTCATTTTCCATCTATTCGAGGCAGTAGTTACGCCGCAGTCCGTTAGATATAAAAAAAACTGCGTTATTTTTCATCAACTGACAATTTACAATATTTGGTAGGAAAAGAAAAAATCAAAATGTAGTTATCAAAACTCCCAAATAGTACACTTACACCATTAAAAGAAGATCAGATTGTTAGGTGACTTTCACAAAAACTTAAAACTCCAGACTTTGATAGTATCTATTCGAGGCAGTTGTCACGCCGCAGTCCGTCTGATATAAAAATGCGTTATTTTTCATAAACTGTTGTCAATCTTGGACGATCGACAATCCTTTAAAGGCGAAAATTCACAAATAGTATATTACACTATTCGAGGAGGATCAGACTGACAGGTATGACTTTCACAAACACTAAAATAGCTGTTTACTTTTCAGCTGAGTTATTTCCTCCTCCAGACTATGACATAGGCCTACTCGTTAGAACAAGCGTAAAGCATTTTTTGTAACTTTTATTGACGGCTCACTTTCTGAAACCGGAAATCCTGACATATGTTATTAAAGTTCGCAATTCAAATGCTAGAATATCACTTTTTCGAGCGCCGGTTCATCCCATTATTATTTTGTTGTACAAATATGAGGGCAAAATAAGTAGAACCCGGTCATTTGAACATATGCTAATGTCACTGAATAAAAGCCTACTGAAATATAGTGGACTAGTGCATGGTTGATGACACCTGAACTATATTTCTTTGTACGTGATTTTATTTTATGATACAGTTTAAAAACAAACACATTATCAATTTTAATGTAGGCTTATAATCAAATTCTAGTGTTCATTTTCCATCTATTCGAGGCAGTAGTTACGCCGCAGTCCGTCTGATATAAAAATGCGTTATTTTTCATAAACTGTTGTCAATTTAAGACGATCGACAATCCTTTAATAGCGAAAATTCCCAAGAGCGAAAATTCCCAAATACCGTAGTATATTACACCGAGACCATTCGAGGAGGATCAGACTGACGGGTATGACTTTCACAAAAACTAAAATAGCTGATTACTTTTCAGCTGAGTTATTTCCTCCTCCAGACTATACAACTGATACAACATACTCGTAAGAACAAGAGTAAAGCATTTTGTTGTAACTTTTATTGACGGCTCACTTTCTGAAACCGGAAATCCTGACATATGTTATTAAAATTCTCAATTTAAATGCTAGAATATCACTTTTTCGAGCGCCGGTTCATCCCATTATTATTTTGTTGTACAAATATGAGGGCAAAATAAGTAGAACCGGTCATTTGAACATATGCTAATGTCACTGAATAAAAGCCTACTGATATAGTGGTTGATGACACCTGACCTATAATTCTTTGTACGTGATTTTTTTATGATACAGTTTAAAAACAAACACATTATCAATTTAATGTACTTATAATCAATTTCTGGTGTTCATTTTTCATCTATTCGAGGCAGTAGTCACGCCGCAGTCCGTCTGATATAAAAATGCGTTATTTTTCATAAACTGTTGTCAATTTAGGACGAACGACGATCCTTTAAAGGCGAAAATTCCCAAATAGTATACACCATTCGAGGAGGATCAGACTGACGGGTATGACTTTCACAAACACTAAAATAGCTGATTACTTTTCAGCTGAGTTATTTCCTCCTCCAGACTATACAACTGATACAACATACTCGTTAGAACAAGTGTAAAGCATTTGTTTGTAACTTTTATTGACGGCTCACTTTCTGAAACCGGAAATCCTGACATATGTTATTAAAATTCGCAATTCAAATGCTAGAATATCACTTTTTCGAGCGCCGGTTCATCCCATTATTATTTTGTTGTACAAATATGAGGGCAAAATAAGTAGAACCCGGTCATTTGAACATATGCTAATGTCACTGAATAAAAGCCTACTGAAATATAGTGGACTAGTGCATGGTTGATGACACCTGAACTATATTTCTTTGTACGTGATTTTATTTTATGATACAGTTTAAAAACAAACACATTATCAATTTTAATGTAGGCTTATAATCAAATTCTAGTGTTCATTTTCCATCTATTCGAGGCAGTAGTTACGCCGCAGTCCGTCTGATATAAAAATGCGTTATTTTTCATAAACTGTTGTCAATTTAAGACGATCGACAATCCTTTAATAGCGAAAATTCCCAAGAGCGAAAATTCCCAAATACCGTAGTATATTACACCGAGACCATTCGAGGAGGATCAGACTGACGGGTATGACTTTCACAAAAACTAAAATAGCTGATTACTTTTCAGCTGAGTTATTTCCTCCTCCAGACTATACAACTGATACAACATACTCGTAAGAACAAGAGTAAAGCATTTTGTTGTAACTTTTATTGACGGCTCACTTTCTGAAACCGGAAATCCTGACATATGTTATTAAAATTCTCAATTCAAATGCTAGAATATCACTTTTTCGAGCGCCGGTTCATCCCATTATTATTTTGTTGTACAAATATGAGGGCTAAATAAGTAGAACCGGTCATTTGAACATATGCTAATGTCACTGAATAAAAGCCTACTGATATAGTGGTTGATGACACCTGACCTATATTTCTTTGCACGTAATTTTTTTTATGATACAGTTTAAAAACAAACACATTATTAATTTTAATGTAGGCTCATAATCACATTTTGGTGTTCATTTTCCATCTATTCGAGGCAGTAGTCACGCCACAGTCCGTCTGATAAAAAAACTGCGTTATTTTTCCTGACAATTTACAATATTTGGTAGGGAAAGAAAAATCAAAAAGTAGTTATCAAAACTCCCAAATAGTACATTACACCATTAAAGGAAGATCAGATTGTTAGGTGACCTTCACAAAAACTTAAAACTCCAGACTTTGATAGTATACTCGTTTCAAGAATAAAGAAAATGTGATTTTCTTTGACGGTTTACTTTCTGAAACCGGAAATCCTGACATATGTTATTCAGATTCGCAAATTCCAAATTTAAAATATCCCTTTTATGAGCTCTGCCCATTTTGTATTTATTTATTTATTTATTTTTATAATATACTATATAATTATATTTTTAAATATGAGGGTAAAATACCATAACCCGTCATTTAGAAATATGTAAATTCTACGAAAAATAGAGGAACAAAGGTAATTTTAAAGCTAATTGCAACAAAGGAATATTAAAACGATATGACACCTGACCTATTTCTTTGTGTGTGATTTTTATGATACAGTTAAAAAACAAACAAATTAATTTAATGGCCAAAAGGTTTCGTCATGCTCTGGCTCGATTACATTACACACACAAAACACTATAACAAAATCAGTCACACGCAACTGAGATTCCCTTGGCCCAATAGAGTTTTAGGGCTTGAAAGCAATATAGTGTTTTGGTGTCATAGAGTGTAATGTATTAGTGTTAACAATTGATGGGAAGCAAAAAATTAGTTGAAGCTCAGTTAATTTTACCAATTCAAGTTTCCAAGATTTATGGGAGAAATAAGTTATAATTTTCAAACCTCTGAGCGGGAATCTTTGGTTCTTGACCTAAACACTTTCCAAGCGGCTACTAGTTTTAGTATTTTGTGTATAAAACAGATGTTTCAAAAGCCTTTCCCAACTTTCTAAGTTTATCTCAAGAATTATTGAACTAATGCTAGGCTTGTTTGTACTTATATTAATGCATTTCTCATTGTGATGCCAAATATGGTGATAAATGTTAATACTTTTTACATTTATGAAACATTATGTTCAATTTTGGAACTGTCATCTGCAGTCGCCAGCCGCGTGGACAGCGTTATTAATGCTCCTGTCTGTAGAATGGTATTTGTTGGGCCATTGTTTCTCGCCGTCTATTGTCGTCTTCTGTCGAGCAATATATCGGAAGATAAAACCATCCGAGCGATAAATTGTACACCAAATAATACAATAAGTATACAAGTTCATCAGGTCAAGACAAATATATTGACAAATGTATCAATCTGATGTGAACAGACACCTTTATAACATGTGACCTGGTTTTAAGTAAAATTGACCGATGGCTATTTCATGTTTGGTTAGTCGACCTCTCAGGTAAGGTCAGTCGGTCGGTCTGGATTTTTTGGGTTTTGTTTTAAATTTCGACAAAAATGTTGGGGAATTTTCAACAATTCAAAAAAAACCCGACAAATCAATTTGTCAATTAAAAAACAAATCCAAAGTGTAAAAATCGTATGTGTTTTTGTTTTGTTTTGTTTTAAATCGAAAAATAATGGGTCGGTCGGACCCGGGGTTTTTTTTCGTCGCGTTATGGAATCCCATCACTTTCACACATATTATCAGGGGTGACTGGCAAGGACTCTTAGTATGACTTATAGCACTACGCTGCCTCGTGCTATAAGGAATTAATAGCACTCATCGACAGTTAGTAATAGTGATGGTTCATGGGGCAGAACTCTGCTGTATAAACCCCTGCACAGTCACTGATAGAACTTAGAAGTTTTGATTCAAGTAACACTGATCAAGATAAAAAAAAACATCTACCAAACACACCCCCACCAAGTTGGGATATAATTAATCAGGTTATTTACGATGTCAAATTTATAGAATTCTGAAGCTGTACAATAAGTGAAATTTGTGGAAATCTGGACTGGCTGTGTATGTGCTATTTATTATACATATAAGACTAACATGAAATCCTTTAGGGAGTGACCGGACGTATGAAAGTCACGCAACGCATTTTTCATTTACTCCGGCAGTAAACCCTTACCGCAATCTCTCAGATTTTGGCGTATAAAAGCCGATTGTGTTTATTATTGTTTCATTAACTGTAAACCACTAAAGACCTTAAAGTATACGTATCTTGATAATCATATATAATTATTAAAGTAATATAAGAATGTCTTTCCATTTAATCATGTGTTTTATAATTTACACATGCATGAACTATAAGATTGAATAATGGGCAAAAAGAAATTGATACGCCTTCGCGTACTACTCTACAATATAGGAACTAGACAGGGCATGTCAAAAAGTGTCCCATGGCCACGTGAATCCTGATTAATTTTTTTAGCCATGAAAAATATAAAAAATGTACGTGAATAGTAATAATCATAATTAGCCATCTTTAATGTTTCTATCCATTTTAGAGCTTTCGTTTTCACATTATGGCAAATCTACTCAGGGTTGTCAAATTCAGCTTTGGCCACTTTTCTTTTTAGAATCGTCATTCAGCGAGTAATTTGAATATAATCAATAAGATCAATAACAATCTACTACATACTGATAGTTAGTCCAATTTAAGCAAAACTACATATTTGTATCCACATTATCCATGACAAACCACAGATTATTTGAATATTAGAGTGAATTTTTGCTCAAAGATGATTACTTTTTCTCACCAAAATATGCAAACAGTAGATTAGGTGGCCTACTCGATTTTCCAAACGACCGCCCTGAAGAGACTACATGTCCGACGCGCTTTGAAATCTCATCGTATCGCTCTTGTTTCTAAAAAAATGAAAGATCTCGCAAAATTTACCTAGATGACATGCACATTTTATAGTCATTGTGCATGGAAGTGATGTCCCATTAATCATAAGTAATAACAAATCCTAGTCATTTACACAATCGTTCTTACTTTCAAGTCTTTTAAATTTAGGATTTTGTCATGCATACTTTGCCATTCTAGTTTAGCAACACTCTTAAGGGTAGGGGATATCCTATTTATAGTGTAGTGCACTCTTTGGCTGTTTAGTACGCGCTCGTAACAGAAGAAAAGTACTGAAGTTCTTTGAATTTAACTAGAGTCAGGTACGTTAGTCCCCATTTAGCCAGATGTAATTGAGGAAATGCATAAACATCTCCTTCTTATATGACAACATTTATGTAATAAACCCATATTGAAACAAAATCGCGTTAGATAACTACCCGCAAAATGTAACGAAAGAGAGATTGAAGAGGAATCATAAATAGTTAAAATAATAGATCTAGACAAAGTGAAAACAATATGGTATTAATATGTCATTACCAGGGACGCGTTGTTTGCTTTGTCAGTCATGTATGAATAATGATATTATGCTCGAATGTACGCATAAATCAATGTGCGGAAAGGCACGTCATCAAAGTAAAGCTGAATACCGTAAAAAAGGAAACGCACATTCATTTAGAGACACATTTGTGATTTGTACGGGTATTACACTGAATGCCTCGTTTGTGAGCAAAATCACCTAGCGAAGCGAAACTTTTTGCCAGGTGCATTTTTAAAATGTATGACACTCTATTCCATTGGTTCTTTTATAGGGGTACTCACAAACTTTTAATAGCAAATTTTTTCCATGACATCAGTAGTTGAGCCTTCTTCTTCGATCACATGATCTCGCAGTAGAGTTTCCAGATCAAACATATCTGTTAGCCAAAGAGATCGTATTTTGGAACAAATCAACACATCATGATTATTAACTGCTGTTATGCATAAGTTTATCCGATTCCTTAAAGCGAATTTAAAAGCAATGAACAAAATAATTGATTACTTAAAGCCCTTTCGAGGCATTAATTATAGGCCTACTTATTATCTTTATAGTTACACAATGATTTTCTCTCTACAGCGTGTCCCAAAAAACTGGGTTCAAAAGTTTGCGATCTAACAACTAAAAAAGTAGGAAACATAGATAGTTTATATTTAAACAAAATTTACATGACCCTAATTGGTTAAACTCTGTAATTAATCCAATAGGCCTATACACTTTTTTGAAATACAAAGATTTTAATAGAGCGTGGTCAAAACCCATTTGTCCCACTTTTCAAGGAACATCCCGATGTGTTGCAATTGCACATTGTTGTGATTTCGTCAATGTTTTGCCTTTGCATTCATTCTTTACAAAGACTTGAGCAGTAAATAAAATTATCTTGGTCATATACCAATAATACAAGTTCATTATTTACATAAACATTAACAAAAATGTTCTTTGTTATAGTCCGAGTTATTGTTAAGTTCTTTCGGAGAATAAACCCCATGCCGGGAATACTGCACATAGCGCACAGGGGTTTTTTTGCAAACGCACGGATGGTTTATTCCTAAAATCGGGACAAATGGGTTCTGACCACGCTCTATTCAAATCTTTGTATTTTAAAAAGTTTATATTGGATTGGTCTTCAAATTTACCCAATTAAGGTCAGGTATATTTTGTTTGATATCCATAAATATAAACTATCCATAATTCCTACTTATTTAGCTATAAGCTCGCAAGCTTTTGAACCCAGTTTTTTGGGACTGTAGTTCTGCCGATCTTAAAAATGTTCTTAATACCAAAATGTTACTATACCAGATAGACCATCTTTTTTATCATAATTATTTATTCAAGATAATCAGCAACAAAAAGTTAATGTTTAACAGCTACAGCTCGCAAATGGAACGTTATGCCTTATAAACCAATAATTACTAAATTAGGAACAGTAACAGCACTCAAGATTAACCGGTTCGTAAAAATCAAATATCAAAGCAATGCACAAACAAACAAACAACATGACATTTATTGTTAAGCTTTTTGATGCAGGAACACACATTTTGGTAATTATTATTTGTCTCTCTAATTCTGCAGAGTAATCTTTGATGGAATTCATTCATCTCCGTTTAGGGATCTTGCCCTTTTACAGATACAGGAAAGCTCGAGGAAAGAGCGGGGAAAGCGCGCTCCTTTATTCTATATTGTTAAAAGGACACCTCACTGAAGGGGTATTCCTCTATATCTGTATTAAAAGGGCAGGGCCCCTTAATATCTACGTTAGTTGTGCCTGATTTTCTCTGTCCATTTGTTGTTGTATCATCATCATCATCATCATCATCATCATCATCATCGGTAGTCCTTGGACGGAACAATGGAAGAAGCTTAGCCTCCATCATTCTTTCTTGGCGATTTGTTTAATCCATTGGTGCGCCACGCCTACACACAGAAAACACTATGTAAAAGAAATACACAAATTATGTAAAAAATACACAATCTGTATTAAAATAGAACTCCATAATACTATGTAAACAGTTGTGTAAAGCTTTTGCATAGGAATTTACACAAGCTTGGGTATATTACATGTTTTATGTAAACTCTTAGGCTGATATTCTGAAAGGAGGTTTAAACCTGGACTAAGCTAGTCTAGGTTTAAACCTCCGCCTAAACCTGGTCTAAACCCAAATCCCAAAGGTGGCTTAAGTTAAGCCATGGCCTAAGTCCTGCTCAAAAGCCCTAAACCAGGGCCTAAATTTAGGCCCTCCAGAGGGTAGGTTTAAACCTGGACTAAGTGCTTATTAGAGATCAAAAATGGCCGCTGCGTGAGACAATAACAGGCTATTATACAGTGGCCCAGTTTCTTCAATTTATGAAAGAAATTAGCTATTTAAGCCATAAAATTTGCCTCACAGAATACCACCATGTTTTGCAACTCATTGGTAATGTGTGACTGCGTATAAATGTCAACAATGATTTGCGGATGGAATGTTCAGTGAGTAGATCATCAAATATAAGCTTATTACAATTATAAAAGTACTTTCATGTTACAATGCAGTCTATGCAGCAACAAGGCTGCCGTTAGCAATGAGGAGAAGTATTCCCAAATTAGTTACAATTGTTATCAATGGATCTTTAATCCTGAATCTTTGATTTTATAGGCCTAGTTGTCTAGTTTACTTTCCACGGGATAGTTACATCATTGCATTAGTAATATTGCAGCACTAAATAAATAGTAGGCTAATCAATATGATTCTTAGAAATGGTGTTTACACATGCACAGACAATTAATTGAACAGGGCCAAGTACATGTTCTAAACTTTCGCATCGTATACATCCCCCTCATTGTGTACATCCTGTCGTTCACGTCCACCTCAGTCATACGTCCACCGTGGTCATGAACGTCCATCTCGGTCGTGTACGTCCACCTCAGTCGTGTACGTCCACCTCAGTCGTGTACATCCACCTCAGTCGTGTACCTCCAACCCGATCATGAACGTCCACCTCAGTCGTGTACGACCACCTCAGTCGTGCACCTCAGTCGTGTACGTCCACCTCAGTCGTGTAACATGTTATGCTATTTAGCCTAGTTAGGCCTAGACCGGTTAATGATGTTGATCTTATGCGTAACTCAAAATGTGATATCTTATTCAAAAAGCTAATCTGGGCACATGTTATGCTATTTAGCCTAGTTAGGCCTAGTCCGGATGGGAAAACAGCTTTTCCCTTGCGAATGACATTTTTGTCGTTAAATTGATTGCGGTTTGACCGGTTAATGATGTTGATCTTATGCGTAACTCAAAATGTGATATCTTATTCAAAAAGCTAATCTGGGCACATGTTATGCTATTTAGCCTAGTTAGGCTATTTTTGGGCACGCTATGCGCGCAATGTCCACGAACCTATGTTCATGTACTAGCCCAGCTAAAAAAAAACGAAGGGCAAATTCATGTCAATAGCAAACAACAAGTGCACGCACATTGTATAAGCCAGGATATATAATTGGAGGGGGCATCCTAATTGGTTTCAAGAACGGAGATCCGTGCATAAATATGTGAAGTTCAGGGGATTATTAAACCAAAGATACCTGCAATTGAAGTGGGAGTTCTGATTCACTCTAGATTCTACATCCTGCCCTTTTGTATTTATGAATGGTTCCTTAGGATACAATAGAGAGACAATCCCTTAATGCTAGCATTCAACATAATGCAATAACATTTCCTGCTTTCACAAGTTTATGGCATAGAAACTTTGTATTGTTTCAGCTCCTGTATTGTATTCTAGCAGTATTTTCCCACCAAAACTGTGAAAGGTCACAGAAAGGTCAACTCCTTAGCAATGAGCATGGGCAGATCCGTTTTGGGCCGGTTACCTTGGCGATAAGTCCATGGTTTAAACTTAGACCTGGCCTAAGTGTTAGTCCTAGGTTTAAACCTTGGCTTAGTTAGGCCAGGTTTTGGGAAACTGGATTTAGGTTAGACCACAACCAAGGTTTAAGCTTAAACCTGGCCTAACTAAGCCAGGGCTTAAGTTAGGCCAGGTTTAAGTTAGGCCACCTTTCGGAATATGGACCTTACATAATAATTATGGAGTTCTATATTTACATAATTTTTTACATAGTGTTTTCTGTGTGTAGTGGAGGTATGTATATGAATACATATTATATATGTGTGTACTGATCCCCTACTCTTTACGAAGGAGTGTGTGACCTTTTAACGTGCTCGGGGGATAGCTCTTCCGATACACGGGACCAACATTTCTACGTGACTTCCGAACCACGGTGCGCTTATGTACATGCCTACTTCAGTCTGCACGGTCTGAAGGAGGCATGGGGACGAGGCTGTGTTGGTGTATCGTATTGAACTCACGCTCAAACGATCCACCAACAGAACTACGGTGCGCAGCAGTGTTACGATGCTCTAAACGACTGCGCCACCTCGCCCTTTTTTTAATTTTTTTTTTATCAAGTTAATATTGG
The DNA here is from genome assembly GCA_035610835.1 of Ophiura sarsii. NCBI lineage: Eukaryota > Metazoa > Echinodermata > Ophiuroidea > Amphilepidida > Ophiuridae > Ophiura > Ophiura sarsii. Next base: position 47,319,877 of record CM069452.1, read on the forward strand.
TATCTACTGAAGATAGCATCTCACTCTGATAGACTTAGTGGCTACTGAAGATATCAAATTACACTGACAGACTTGCTATCTACTGAAGATAGCAACTTACTCTGATGGCTACTGAAGATATCAAATTACTCTGATAGACTTGCTATCTATTGAAGATAGCAAATTACCCTGACTAGCATTTTCAAAATATTTGTTCTGTGATGTTGCAATTCCTTATCATGATTATGGAGTACCCATCGGGAATATATTGTGTATCTGATGGTGCATGCTATATCCGTTACCGTCTGGTTTTCGCAGGTGATATAAATAAATATCTCTAACATAGTATTTAGTAAATCAACTTGGTTAATATGTCATTTATCTATTCGAATTTAGCATTTTGAAAAGTAGGGGTTGGAAAACTCTAACTTCCGTTTATTGATGACAGTGGGCCTATTGTTTCAAATGTGTATCTCAGACAAGGATTGTGGATCACGTTCTAAACTATAATAACGAAAGCGATTCAATCATCACCTACATCTTCGGCAAAGAAGATCACTTTTAGGTTTTGAGAGTATATAAGGGAGCTGTTTAGTCATGTTAGTCTCGGGAATAGCCTCCGCAAAACTGCCGTAACTTCTTCATTATTCATTTAATTCATTTACGTTTGGTTTTTAAAAATGTTGACTAAAAAGTACCAAAATGTGATTTCGAATGGGGCGATTTTTAGTTTTGACACAAAAATGTTTAGTTTTTAAAATGTTGACCAAAAAGTGTTAATAAGCGATTTTTTGCCTAAAACATCCCCAACAAATTGTCCCTAAATATTTATTTTTATATAGGCCTACGTCACATCAATAGTTCAAAAGTTACAGCGCTTAAAAATTGTCATGCTTTTGGGGTTAACTACGGAAGCTTATAGTGATCATTCGTTTTACCCTGTTATCAAGATAATAACATGCAGTCAAATATCGCAGAAATACAAAATAATTATATGTCATATTCCTGAATTAATTATCTCAAAAAAATAATGATTTTTCAATCTGTTTCATTGATACAAAACTATTGGATTTGAAACGCGGATTAACAGGCCATGTTACCAAGATGATTCAATTCATTATTTTGTAAAGCTGAGATAATCCATATCAGAAACAAAAATTAAATATTTTGTAAAGCTGAGATATTCCATATTAGAAACACAAACTAAATATGTTGTAAAGCTGAGATAATCCATATCAGAAACAAAAATTAAATATTTTGTAAAGCTGAGATAATCCATATCAGAAACAAAAATTAAATATTTTGTAAAGCTGAGATAATCCATCAGAAACACAAATTAAATATTTTGTAAAGCTGAGATAATCCATCAGAAACACAAACTAATGTTGTAAAGCTGAGATAATCCATATCGGAAACACAAACTAAATATGTTGTAAAGCTGAGATAATCCATATCAGAAACAAAAATTAAATATTTTGTAAAGCTGAGATAATCCATATCAGAAACACGAATCAAATGTTTTGTTAAGCTGAGATATTTATCTCAGAAACACAAAATATTTATTCTGTAAATCTACGATATTTAACTCTGTGGCCCACAAAAAAATATTCTGTAAAACTCAGATAATTATCTGAAACGCAAACTATATATAGTGATCATTTGTTTTACCATGTTATCAAGATAATTATCTCAAAAACACAGTCAAATATCTCAGAAATACAAACTAATTATTTGTCATATTCCTGAATTAATTATCTCAGAAGCATAATGAATTTTTCAATCTGTTTCAATGATACAAACACTATTGGATTTGAAACGCGGATTACCAGGCCATGTTACCAAGATGATTCAATTAATTATTTTGTAAAGCTGAGATAATCCATATCAGAAACACAAATTAAATATTTTGTAAAGCTGAGATAATCTATATCAGAAACACAAATTAAATATTTTGTATGTAAAGCTGAGATAATTATCTCAGAAACACAAAATATTTATTCTGTAAATCTACGATATTCAACTCTGTGGCCCACAAAATTATATTCTGTAAAACTCAGATAATTATCTGAAAACACAAACTATTTATAGTGATCATTCGTTTTACCATGTTATCAATATAATTATCTCAAAAATACATTCAAATATCACAGAAATACAAAATAAATATATATGTCATATTCCTGAATTAATTATCTCAGAAACATAATGAATATTTCAATCTGTTTCAATACAAAAACTATTGGATTTGAAATGCGGATAACCAGGCCATGTTACCAAGATGATTCAATTCATTATTTTGTAAAGCTGAGATAATCCATATCAGAAACACAAATTAAATATTTTGTAAAGCTGAGATAATCCATATCAGAAACACAAATTAAATATTTTGTAAAGCTGAGATAATCCATCAGAAACACAAATTAAATATTTTGTAAAGCTGAGATAATCCATATCAGAAACACAAATTAAATATTTTGTAAAGCTGAGATAATCCATATCAGAAACACAAATTAAATATTTGGTAAAGCTGAGATAATCCATATCAGAAACACACATTAAATATTTTGTATGTAAAGCTGAGATAATTATCTCAGAAACACAAAATATTTATTCTGTACATCTACGATATTTAACTCTGTGGCACACAAAAAAATATTCTGTAAAACTCAGATAATTATCTGAAAACGCAAACTATTTATAGCGATCATTTGTTTTACCATGTTATCGAGATAATTATCTCAAAAACACAGTCAAATATCTCAGAAATACAAACTAATTATTTGTCATATTCCTGAATTAATTATCTCAGAAGCATAATGAATTTTTCAATCTGTTTCAATGATACAAACACTATTGGATTTGAAACGCGGATTACCAGGCCATGTTACCAAGATGATTCAATTAATTATTTTGTAAAGCTGAGATAATCCATATCAGAAACACAAATTAAATATTTTGTAAAGCTGAGATAATCTATATCAGAAACACAAATTAAATATTTTGTATGTAAAGCTGAGATAATTATCTCAGAAACACAAAATATTTATTCTGTAAATCTACGATATTCAACTCTGTGGCCCACAAAATTATATTCTGTAAAACTCAGATAATTATCTGAAAACACAAACTATTTATAGTGATCATTCGTTTTACCATGTTATCAATATAATTATCTCAAAAATACATTCAAATATCACAGAAATACAAAATAAATATATATGTCATATTCCTGAATTAATTATCTCAGAAACATAATGAATATTTCAATCTGTTTCAATACAAAAACTATTGGATTTGAAATGCGGATAACCAGGCCATGTTACCAAGATGATTCAATTCATTATTTTGTAAAGCTGAGATAATCCATATCAGAAACACAAATTAAATATTTTGTAAAGCTGAGATAATCCATATCAGAAACACAAATTAAATATTTTGTAAAGCTGAGATAATCCATCAGAAACACAAATTAAATATTTTGTAAAGCTGAGATAATCCATATCAGAAACACAAATTAAATATTTTGTAAAGCTGAGATAATCCATATCAGAAACACAAATTAAATATTTGGTAAAGCTGAGATAATCCATATCAGAAACACACATTAAATATTTTGTATGTAAAGCTGAGATAATTATCTCAGAAACACAAAATATTTATTCTGTACATCTACGATATTTAACTCTGTGGCACACAAAAAAATATTCTGTAAAACTCAGATAATTATCTGAAAACGCAAACTATTTATAGCGATCATTTGTTTTACCATGTTATCGAGATAATTATCTCAAAAACACAGTCAAATATCTCAGAAATACAAAATAATTATATGTCATATTCCTGAATTAATTATCTCAGAAACATAATGATTTTTCAATCTGTTTTAATGATACAAAAACTATTGGATTTGAAACGCGGATTACCAGGCCATGTTACCAAGATGATTCAATTCATTATTTTGTAAAGCTGAGATTATCCATATCAAAAAACAAAAATTAAATATTTTGTAAAGCTGAGATAATATATCTGAAACACACATTGAATATGTTGTAAAGCTGAGATAAAATTATTTTAGAAACACAAAATATTTATTCTGTAAATGTACGATATTTAACTCTGTGGCCAACAAAAAAAAATTCTGTAAAACTCAGATAATTATCTGAAAACGCAAACTATTTATAGTGATCATTTGTTTTACCATGTTATCAAGATAATTATCTCAAAAATATATTCAAATATCACAGAAATACAAAATAATTATATGTCATATTCGTGAATTAATTATCTCAGAAACATAATGATTTTTCAATCTGTTTCAATGATACAAAAACTATTGGATTTGAAACGCGATTACCAGGCCATGTTACCAAGATGATTCAATTAATTAATTAAAGCTGAGATAATCCATATCAGAAACATAAATTAAATATTTTGTAAAGCTGAGATAATCTATATCAGAAACACAAATTAAATATGTTGTATGTAAAGCTGAGATAATTATCTCAGAAAAACAAAATATTTATTCTGTAAATCTACGATATTCAACTCTGTGGCCCACAAAATTATATTCTGTAAAACTCAGATAATTATCTGAAAACGCAAACTATTTATAGTGATCATTCGTTTTACCATGTTATCAAGATAATTATCTCAAAAATACATTCAAATATCACAGAAATACAAAATAATTATATATGTCATATTCCTGAGTTAATTATCTCAGAAACATAAAGACTTTTTCAATCTGTTTCAATACAAAAACTATTGGATTTGAAATGCGGATTACCAGGCCATGTTACCAAGATGATTCAATTCATTATTTTGTAAAGCTGAGATAATCCATACCAGATACACAAATTAAATATTTTGTAAAGCTGAGATAATCCATATCAGAAACACAAATTAAATATTTTGTAAAGCTGAGATAATCCATCAGAAACACAAATTAAATATTTTGTATGTAAGCTGAGATATAATCCATATCAGAAACACAAATTAAATATTTGATAAAGCTGAGATAATCCATATCAGAAACACACATTGAATATTTTGTATGTAAAGCTGAGATAATTATCTCAAAAACACAAAATATTTATTCTGTAAATCTACGATATTTAACTCTGTGGCACAAAAACAAATATTCTGTAAAACTCAGATAATTGTCTGAAAACACAAAATATTTATAGTGATCATTCGTTTTACAAGATAATTATCTCAAAAACACAGTCAAATATCTCAGAAATACAAAATAATTATATGTCATATTCCTGAAATAATTATCTCAGAAACATAATGATTTTTCAATCTGTTTCAATGATACAAAAACTATTGGATTTGAAACGCGGATTACCAGGCCATGTTACCAAGATGATTCAATTAATTATTTTGTAAAGCTGAGATAATTTTTATCAGAAACACAAATTAAAGATTTTGTAAAGCTGACTTAGCTGAGATAATGTAGGCCTATATCAGAAACACAAAATTAAATGTTTTGTAAAGCTGAGATAATCCATATCAGAAACAAAAATTAAATATTTTGTAAAGCTGAGATAATCCATCAGAAACACAAATTAAATATTTTGTAAAGCTGAGATAATCCATATCAGAAACACAAATTAAATATTTTGTAAAGCTGAGATAATCCATATCAGAAACACAAATTAAATATTTTGTAAAGCTGAGATAATCCATATCAGAAACACGAATCAAATATTTTGTTAAGCTGAGATATTTATCTCAGAAACACAAAATATTTATTCTGTAAATCTACGATATTTAACTCTGTGGCACACAAACAAACATTCTGTAAAACTCAGATAATTATCTGAAAACGCAAACTATTTATAGTGATCATTCGTTTTACCATGTTATCAAGATAATTATCTCAAAAATACATTCAAATATCACAGAAATACAAAATAATTATATATGTCCGATGGCATATTCCTGAATTAATTAATTATCTCAGAAACATAATGATTTTTTCAATCTGTTTCATTGATACAAAACTATTGGATTTGAAACGCGGATTAACAGGCCATGTTACCAAGATGATTCAATTCATTATTTTGTAAAGCTGAGATAATCCATATCAGAAACAAAAATTAAATATTTTGTAAAGCTGAGATAATCCATATCAGAAACACAAACTAAATATGTTGTAAAGCTGAGATAATCCATATCAGAAACAAATATTAAATATTTTGTAAAGCTGAGATAATCCATATCAGAAACAAAAATTAAATATTTTGTAAAGCTGAGATAATCCATCAGAAACACAAATTAAATATTTTGTAAAGCTGAGATAATCCATCAGAAACACAAATTAAAATATTTTGTAAAACTGAGATAATCCATATCGGAAACACAAACTAAATATGTTGTAAAGCTGAGATAATCCATATCAGAAACAATTATTAAATATTTTGTAAAGCTGAGATAATCCATATCAGAAACACGAATCAAACTTACCAATGTCGAATACATCTTCTAATTTCGATGTGGAAGAATCCAATAGATTGTTGCGTGACCCAGTATTCGCCGCCTATCAAATTAACTAAGGAAAAATATAAACGATTCGATGCACAAGAGCTACATGTGTTCAAGGCAAATTTTTCTTTTTTCAGAAAATGTTTGATTTTGAAATACTTATTTTGTTTATTGACCTTTGGAATCCATAATTCTGAGATAAACTACGTATAGACCATATTTGAAATCACTGTTTCCAAGATGAATCATCTCTGAAATATTTAACCCAAGATAGGTCCTCCGCGAAATAAATACTTCAGAGATACGTTATCTTTGAAATCCTAATTTCTAAGATAAAGTATACTTTGCGATCCCGATTTTCTAGAAAAGCTATCTTTGAAATCCATATTTCAGGTATAAATATATTGAAAACATTTCTTTTTCAAGATTAGTCATCTTTGAAATCCTTATTTACAAGAACAGTGGTCTTTGAAATTCATACTTCCAAGATAACCCATATTTGATATTATTATTTCCTAGACAAGTTATCTTAGAAATCTATATTTTTGCGATGAGTCAACTTTTAAATCATTGTTTCTTAAATAAGTCATCTCAAATATCGTGATTTCAACGATGAGCCATTTTGAAATCCTTAGCCTCAAGACATACCTTCTGCGAAATCAATATTTATGAGATAGGTTATCTTTGAAATCCCAATTTCTAAGATAAATTATCTTTCATATAACTATTCATGTTTAAGCTATATTTGAAACCCATATTTAATATATAAATTATATTTAAAGCACTTTTTTGTAATGATTCATCTTCGAAATACTAATTTACACAAAAAAACTCTCCTTGAAATCCTGATTTACCAAAAGGTTATCCGTGAAATTTATATTTTCAATATATATCATTATTTATATTATTATTTCCTTAAAAACTTATTTTTTAAATCCTTACTTATACAATGAATCATTTTTTAAATCATTATTTCAACGATAATGACGTTTTAAAATCAATATTTCCCAAGATAAGTAATGTTTGGAATCCATTTTCCCGATATATCTGAAACATTATGTCCGAGATACGCCATGTTTGAAATCATTGTTTCCAAGATAGATTATATATGAAATCCAGTTCACCGACATACCTCATCTATTAAATTCATATTTCTGTTATAAATTATTTTTAGAACACTATTTTCAAGATAAGCCACCTTTGACACAAGTATTTCTCCAAAAGGTTTTTTTAAATGCTATATTTCCCATATAAGCTATATTTTTAATTACTTCCATGATACGTCATCTATGAAATCCATCTGTCAAAAATGAATCATCTTAACAATCCTGATTACTAACATAGGTCATCTTCAACATCATTATTTCCAAGTTAATAATCTTTGAAATCACTATTTCCACGAAAAGTAATTTTAGAAATTTAAAGCTCCTATATAAGCTTTATGTGAAACATTATTTCCGAGATAAGCCATCTTTGAAATTCGTAACCCTAAGGAAGGCCTTCTGTGAAATCAACATTTTAGAGATAGGTCATATTTGAAATCCAGTTTTCTAAGATAAAACATCTTTGATATATTTTTTTCTTCTAATAAAGTACCTTTAAAATCATTATATCAATAATAAGCCATATTTGAAATCACAATTTTCTATATTTAAAACATTTTTTCAAGATTAGTCATCTTTGAAACCTCTATTTACACAATAAAACTCTCTTCTAAATCCTTAATTACAAAAACCTATCTTTGAAAATGCTAATTTATATCATGGATCGCATTTTAAGTCACTATTTCTTTAATTTATTATCTCGGAAATCATTATTTCAACGATAAGCCATCTTTGAAATTATTGCTTCCAAGAAAAATCATGTTTGAAATCAATATTTCCGGTAAAAGCTATATATTTGAATTATTGTGTTCTAGATATATCATCTATGAAATCCAGTTCACCGACATATCTTTTAAATATTCATATTTCTGTTATAAGTTCTCTTTAGAACATCATGTTTAAGATAACGTATCTTTGACACCACTACTTTCGCGAAAGGCCATTTCAAAATTGTATATTCTCCATATAAACGAAATTTGAAACATTACTTCCAATATAAGGTATTTTGAAGTCAGTATTTCCAATATAATTCATCTATGAAATCCATATTTCAAAAATAAAATATCTTCACGTTCCTTATTACCGACGTAGGTTATCTTTAACATCATAATTTCCAAGGTAAATTCATAGTTCCTATATAAGCTTCATTTGAAATATTATTTACGAGATAAGCCAGCTTGGAAATAATTATTTCCAATGTAAGACATATTTGAAATCCGTATTTACAAAGTAAACCATCTTCGATAACACTACTTTTTAGATACGTCGTCTTTGGAATCACTATTTCCTTGATAATTCATCTTTGAAAACCACATTTCCTACATAACTATATTTGAAACATAATTTCTGAGATAAGTCATCTTTGAAATCATAATTTCCTAAACAAATCATCTTTGAAACCCATATTACCAAGATCAGTCATTTTTGAAATATATAATTCAGATTTAAGTTATCAATGACATCAATATTTCCGAGATCAGCCATTTTTGAAATTCCTTTTTAAAACATAAGATATCCTTTAAATCATCGTTCACAAGATATATTTTTATTTAATCTGTGATCGAACCTTATTTTTCTCGTTTCTACGATATTTATCGAATGTTTCCCTGTTTTTAAGATATTTATCTCTGTATCATAGTAAAACGAATGATCACTATAAGCTTCCGTAGTTAACAGCCTCTTCAAGCGTTCTTACTCGATAACAATACTCGGTTTTCTTTAGGAGACTCAAAACTTATACAGGGCTCTTATAGTAGCCTACCAATCTGTTAGTTGTCTGCGTAAACTTCCAAACTGACCAGTCGGTAACAGACGGTTGATTTCCGTGTCGCATTTCCGCTTTATAATCACCTATCCGTATAATTACGCTTTAATTGCGCGGAATTATCCAAACTATTGGTAAAATCGGATGTTTTCTTTTAAAACAAATTCACCAATATTATAAGTGCCCACCAGCGCTTTGTGTGTCCCTTTTGAAGCAACATAATACCGTATAGCACTACACCGCAAATTGACGTTGGATCTGAAAGAGAATTTTTTTTATATCGAATCTTATTGTCAAATTATATAGTGTTAAGATGGAAAGAATGGATGACGAAAATGAATCACTCATGAGTTAATAAATTAGATCATCACATCCAGTGGCGGATACAGGGGGGGGGGGGGGGGGCTTTGGGGGCGTTACATTATACCTTTTTTTGTGTACGCGCCCCCGTAAAATTTGACAATATACCTTTTTGTGTACCACTTTACCTTTTTCAGAGACATAGGTAGGTTCCGTCGGTACATTTGCCACTTGTACCATGCGATTTTTTTTGCCGGTTTTGGGACAACCACATCGCTCCCCCCCCCCCCCCCCCCCCCCCCCCCCCCCCCCCACCCCCACTTAGCTGAATTTCACGAGCTGACGACAAAAAAAATTGGGGCCCTTTACGAATTTTTTTTTGTCAGCCCCCCGTAAATTTTAATCCTGGATCCGCCACTGACATCAATAACAAAAACCAAGTAAGGTTATTCCTTCTTAGTCCACACTTTTTCTCATAATACATGTACTCCGAATGTTTAGTGCTTTCTTAGGCTTTTTCTGCCGAATATTTGAAGCAATTGGAGGCATTAATTTTGAGGACGATTCGAGTTCCGGTGATAAGAAATGGGCATGGTGCACAATACTGCATGAGGGTATCTTGTATATATTTACGTGAAAATAAAATACAATTGTTGCATTTAGTTAAAGTAGTTAAATTGATCCATTTGATGCTGTTTTATTGAACTTTTATACAGTTCAATGAATCAGTGGCAGGGTGAGGCAAACGGGGTAAGAAATAAATTTGGAGGAGCAAAATGCCCTTTTATTGTGAATATTGCCTAAATTATATATGTCAGTAATGTTTACATTAAAAGTCCACATTTTCGATTGTTTGGAGGCAAAATGGGATCGGGCTTGAGCTGACTGGGGGAAACTGGGGCAAAGGTCGTGACTGTGGATCATCCCCCCCCCCCCCCCCCCTCAACTCCACACATCCTCGTGCGTAACAATCTGCATTTTTTTTCTTGTTTCGGATTTTGAGGTAGGCCTACCATCCTATACTGCATAGAGTTAGTATCTTTGGTCATTTCAAATGTTTGGGATTTCTGCATTTTTCTGTATTTTGATAAGCACAATATGGTATCGCTGATGGATTGTATATCTATCATGATTAGGATATATTTAAAATGCAAGTATAAGATTTTGCATAATTTGATATAATAATTATGTTTAAAACATAAATTATAGCTAACCATGCCGGTATCAAGTGTACGGTGTAGTCAACAGCGCATAACTATACCGTATGGACGGATATTTCTGTCTCATATATCAAAATTCCATATGTTTGGCTACTTTTTCATCCAAACAAATTTACTTTTGTGTATAATCATACCTAATAATATATTGCACGCTTTGATTTTTATTAATGGTTGGTAATTATTTGTAAACGATAAGTTTTGTAAATACAAAATGGCGTAAGCAGATATTTCCACATCTTTTGATCCCGCAACTATGAAGGGGAAGATGGCTAACACGGGTATGGTGAGATCAAAAAAAGGGGACGAGAGAAATAAACATCCTGTTCGTAAGTGGTCCAAAATCTAATATAGGGTTGTTCAGTCGGGCCGTGTTTTTATTGTGGGTTTTGTTTTCAAATTTTCTTGAAGATTTGGATATTCAAAAATCAAAAAATGTTGCAACATTTATCAACAACATAATCTGAAAGGTTCAAAAAATATAATTCATAACATTACCATATCAGATCAGTAGAACATGAAAAACAGTACTATCCACTGCAACAGCCGATTGTCACAGTGGAATAATACCACATATTCTTCTTCAACTGCTTTTCTTACTTTCATTTCATTCAGCCACCATGCTTAAATTAAAGTTATAATATACTTTAGTAGGCTTTTTGGGCGCCCGCTACGGCGGGAGCCCCTGTATTGTCATCAGTTTGCGAATACTTACACAATTTGGTATTTCTAGATATTATAGATGGAGGCTGCCATGTTTACTGATGGTCTCTTACTAACATTTACGTAACAGTGAAATGTTAAGTTGTAGTGTACGAGTGCTATCGGCGTTTACGAACTATAAACGAGGCTGAATATCACGCTCGTTATAAAGGATGGAGATAGTTACGCTCGGTTACATTCTCGAAATGAATATGTACAGTGCAGTATCTCAGCTGTAATGCAGCCTGCATATAGATGTATGAATAGCAACGCATTGCATGTACATTGTACAGGGCATTGAGAGGTGTGGGTTGGGGCGGTGTACAGTTGTAGTTTACGCAGTCCGCTGTTCAATATCAACTCATCTGTAGGCCTATACTGACTGGTTCAATTATGAATTACTTACATGCAGAGATCAGTGGGTTGGTCTTGGTAGTTTGGTACGTGGGTATAATATAAACACCAGGAAAGTTGGAGTCTTCAATTCCAAACTGCTGAGTTCTCTACTAAAGTTTCATTAGTAATAATATGATTAAGTCGCTTTTAAAATTATTACTTTATTCATCAATCACATTGTATGATGAATAAATGAAGTGATGAATTCATAAATCATTAATTGATTGACTATTGACAGATGTAATAATATTGATTGATTGATTGATTGATTGATTGATTGATTGATTGATTGATTGATTGATTGATTGATTGATTGATTGATTGATTGATTGATTGATTGATTGATTGATTGATTGATTGATTGATTGATTGATTGGTTGGTTGATTGATTTATTGATTGATTGATTGATTGATTGATTGATTGATTGATTGATTGATTGATTGATTGATTGATTGATTGATTGATTGATTGATTGATATGGTGGTAGAACATTGATATGAATCTCCTTAATAAAATTCAATGAAAAAACGTAAGATTATTGGGATTTTTGTTTTGAAAATGGCATACGAACAAAATTGTTGTTGTTTCAAAATATGTGCAAAATTGTCAAAAATTACAGTTTTCTCAAGAAATTACAAAATATCATAATTCAAAAAATGTAAGAGGTATTTGAATGCGGTTTTCGGTTTTCAATGTTATTTGACAATGTCTTTCAGGTGCACTTCATTTCTAAGTAAAGATTTTTTTGAAAAGTGGTTTCTAAAAATTGGTCGAGACATTTTTGTTCCAAAGGGCGCTAACTCCACTCGTTTCCGAAAATAAAGAAAGACATAGGAAATACAGTGGAAATACAAAATTTAATTAAAACACGTTTTTAATCTTCCACGTGTGGTATGTTTCATCGGGCAGAAAATAAACTTAATCAAAGAAGTGCATCATCCTCATATTAAAAAACGTTGCTTTTCTCCTATTTCATTTTTATGGATTTAGCGCCTTTTGGAAATAAACTCTTCAAATATATAAATAATGTAAACATCCTATCTATAGTCTATTTGGCCATCACGAGACAGTGACGTAACCGCGTATTCTACTAATTGCACTACATAACACTCGCGGCGCTGGCGTATACACATGAACGTTGAAAGGCGGAATATACATACGCGTGCGTACAAGCTGCGTCTGGTAAGTTACGCCACTGTCCAGAGAAAGCCAAATAGAGTATAGAGCTTAACGGGTACGCCGGCGGACAAGTTTAAGACTTTTACACTTTCGTCAGGATTACCTCTGACTTCTTCAGGACCAAATTATTATATTTAATACAATTTGTAATTAATCAAAAGTCCTATCTAGATTTATTATTTTAATATATTGTAATTAATCAAATGAAACATGTTCATTTGAGCGCCCATTCCTTTTTAAAGGAATTTTTATTAAGCCTGGCCCGAGCAATTTGCTTGAGTCTGGTACTTTCAGGACACGAACGTGTGTCCGCGCGAACCGACCGTGTAAACAAAGAAACAGATATAAACAAATAAACTCCCACCCCCACTCCCATCCGGCACATCAAAATATGGAACGCCGTTTGTAAACATTTGAACAATCATAACTTGTGTGTATATGTAACATTTGTGTGTATATTATTGGTGAACAATCATAATTTGTGTGTGTATATGTAACATTTGTGTGTATATTATTGGTTGTGCACACACAAATTATGATTGTTCAAAGATTTACAAACGGCGTACCATGGAACGCCGTTTGTAAATATTTGAACGTTCAAAGATTTACAAACGGCGTACCATGGTACGCCGTTTGTAAATCTTTGAACAATCATTGTTCAAAGATTTACAAACGGCGTTTGGAGAAAAGGCACTGTTACTATATAGTATTAAATGTAATTGGATGACCAGTTATGCAAGCTCAGCTATACAGGACCCTAAACAGGTTAAAGGCAGTGTTGGAGCAAGTCTGACTCGGACTCAATGGATGAGTCCTAGTATGGACTCATACTCATACCCATTGGACTCGGACTCAAGCCTTGTGGACTCGGACTCGAACCCGAGTCCAGTCAAACATGGCAAATTTCAAACAAGCCTCTTTTTTTAGCAACTTTTAATATATAAGTCCAAATACTGAATAACTTGGAAATAAAAGTGTCTCAATTAGGTCATTATAATACACGTCAACTGTCCACAATATACTGCCCTCACATGTATAGCAGTATCTTGTACAATCATGTGTAACTTAGGCCTAAAAAAGAGGCTTGTTTGAAATTTGCCATGTTTGACTGGACTCGGGTTCGAGTCCGACGGACTCGGGTTCGAGTCCGAGTCCACAAGGCTTGAGTCCGAGTCCAATGGGTATGAGTATGAGTCCATACTAGGACTCATCCATTGAGTCCGAGTCAGACTTGCTCCAACACTGCCTTTAACCTGTTTAGGGTCCTATATAGCTGAGCTTGCATAACTGGTCATCCAATTACATTTAATACTATATAGTAACAGTGCCTTTTCTCCAAACGCCGTTTGTAAATCTTTGAACAATGATTGTTCAAAGATTTACAAACGGCGTACCATGGTACGCCGTTTGTAAATCTTTGAACGTTCAAATATTTACAAACGGCGTTCCATGGTACGCCGTTTGTAAATCTTTGAACAATCATAATTTGTGTGTGCACAACCAATAATATACACACAAATGTTACATATACACACACAAATTATGATTGTTCACCAATAATATACACACAAATGTTACATATACACACACAAGTTATGATTGTTCAAATGTTTACAAACGGCGTTCCATATCAAAACGGTGACTTGAAGACCAAGTCAAGTCAAGTAGTTTGACACGAGTCGTCACGTCACGACACACCTGCTATTTTACCGGTTATTTGTACAATGTTGATACATTTATCAGGTACCTGGATGGATGATTTAAGTCACGTCACACACACATCTGGATGCAACCGCGCAATGGTACGTTTGGAATGTCACTTCCCAGGTGCAAGGTTACACATCGGCCTTGCGACCGATTGCGACGGCACTTTTACTCAACTTAACTGTACAACACATGCAAAGGGACATTTAAATGTGAATCGAAACAACATCAGAAAAAAGACATTGGAAATGTATCACTTTATTATATTAAAAAGGCAGACAAAAGGTGAGCAGTTGGTAGTAGGCTTTGTTAAAGGAGGTGTCTCGCAAGCATAACAGTGTGCATTATATGTTAGAAATATAACTGTCGAGCCCAACTTTTGTAATTATATAGAACAAAACACCACACTTATGACAAAAACAAATAAAAATCGCAATCTCTCAACATGCACTTTTTAAAATTCGCGGCGATCGAAAGTCCCAGTGTCGATGATGTCATAATTATACAATGCACATGCGCAAATTTGAGCACCGATACCCATGACGTCATCGACACCGGGACTTTCGATCGCCGCGAATTTTAAAAAAGGGCATGTTGAGTGATGGCAGTTTTTATTTATTTTTGTGACTAGTATGGTGTTTTGTTCTATATAATTACGTAACTTCGGCTCGATAATTATTTGTCTAATTAATAATGCTTATTGTTGTGCTTGCGGGACCCTTCCTTTAATATCTGAATGTGGATGTTGTCAATTTCAATTTTAACGTCTTTTGGTATTACTTCTATTATTCACCGTCCGGCAACTATCTACCTAAATTGGGAGTGACACATTTGTTGAATTTTTTATTCATTTATATTGATTTATTCATCATTTATCTATCATTTATCACCATTATTATCTCATTTTTCGATAAAATAGTTGACATTATTTCCAAATAATTATTTTCATGATCATACTGATTTGTTGACCATCACTAATTAAATTTGATCTCATTTAAAGCATGCAAATCAGTAATATTCAATACGCACCTTCATCAGCTGTTCTTTATAAGATGTTCATAAAATTAAAAATACCTCACACATCAACTGAAGAGTACCATATGCATACGGCACGAGTATCTTCAATTTATAATAATAGGACGATAATGAAAAGAAGAAGAAAAACCAGCCATAGTCGGTAAAATAAGTCACAATTTTGAGCGAAAGTGTGATGAATTATGAAGTGAAATTATAACGCCACACACGCGCACGGGCATGTAAGACATGCTCTATTGACTTCTGTTTTGGGGGTTCTATAAAGTCATGAAAGTCTCAAACTAATTTGTAAGCTCTAATGAGTTCTGTATTATTATTTTTAGTTTTGATATAATAACAAAATTGTGTGTTAAAGCCACATCGCGACGTGACAGCTGCCTGGATGGGTCCAACAGGTCCATTGTCTCTATTTCAATAAATGTATTAACTTAATATCCCATAAAAGTATTGTTTTCACTTTTAACTACCGTACCATAGTAATGTCTGACTAAACTGTTTAACTTGACTTGATTTCTTGCGATTTTTTTCTGATCGCGCGGTTAATTCATTCATTCGGAGGAGTGAATCGAAGATCAATTTAACCGGAAATGACAAAATGATTAATTGCATACTGGTATTTGTTTTTTTGAACTTGTTAACTTATGGTTATATATCATACGTTTTGAATAGAAATGTGTACAAAAAAAGGAAATTAATTTTTGATTGTATTACATTTTATTTGCTTTTTACAAGATGGTGCGTGAGTGGAGTTATCTATGGGTTTTCTATAGCCTGTCGCTTTTGACAATGTACCGTATAGATGGTATATTACAATAATGAAATCATTGTAGGTTTTTTGCTTTGTGAAATGAATTGTTCCGCAAGATATACCGTATGACATGAGTGAATGCAAGACGATATCTCGATACATGTGTCTTATAAACAATAATTTATAGATAAGGATTATTTAGTATTATTTTTTCTCAAAGATCCACGATTTAATGTGTATCATCATTTCATAAAACTTTAAAATCTATGAATTTCCAGTTCATTTCTATAATCCAGACCACTTCGAAACAATTTTGAAAAGTTATTGAACATATCAATATTGCTTGAGAAACTTCATATAAAAAGGGTTAACACCCCCTTTTAGGTACAATTATTTTTTCTGACTTAATAATTGTACCTAACATTTTCCCGAATAAATGATATCTGATGCTACAAACCTATATGTCACACTACAAGAATTTCTTAATTAATCTGTCCATCAAAATCAAAAATGTATTACAATTTTTACTTAAAATCCATTGTAAATTTATCTGTATCTGCATTACTTAGGCCCTACTGTCCAAGAATTAGGTCATCATTTTCCCATATCTCATATAAATACATCGATTAATTCGATATTAAGTGGGTGAAAATGAACCCGTATTACTACTTTACTTCTTCGGTTTACAATGAATTTGAATGACGCTGTCGTTATAAATGATTTGAAAAGCGGATAATTACGCGTGACTGGGTTAATATCGCCCTGGAGGTACGTCTAACGAAATCGGAAGTGTTTACCTCTCGTCCCCATACGTTTAGGGAATTGAAATACCGTATCGTATAGATATCTTGCAAATCCAACATTTCCTCTTTTTCTCTCCATCTGTTCTCATGTATAGGCATATTTATATTTTTGTTGTCACATATAGCGCTCTATTGCATGGTTTGTTATATTTTAACATATTTTCCTTCTTTTTTCCAAAATGGTCCAATTCTTCTTTTTTTTAATTCGTCAGAATTTACAACATTTACACATTTCAGACACTAAGTTTGAAAAAAAGGTTAAAATTTAAAATGTACACAAAAATGTCAAATATTTTCAAACGAAAATGTTAAAGTTTCCGAAGTTATAAACGTTTTGTCGCATTGTTTCAAACAATTTCTTAAACTTTTCAAACAAGATTGTTTCGAAGATTTTCAACGGCTTTGTCGAAAATGTTTGTAAACATTTGTACTGTTTTAAAAGTTAAACAAATCTTACGTACGCCTAAAACATTATCGTATAAGTACACACGAGAACACACAACAAATAATCTAAGACTGAAATAATTTTGCCTAAATCATGACTTCATCACATTATGCACATGTTGTAATAATACCTAAGACATTGACCAATCAAAAGTGTTGATAAATACACAATTTCAATTCTGCCTAAGTCAGCATTGTGAGTTTGGCAGATTTGAATAATTATGTAAAATGTTTAAAATGGGTCATATTAACTCGTATTAGGCCTATATAAACAAGCCAAATTTCACTCAAAGGTATATCCCCAACCTAATTCTATCCAACAGTCACTACTCCTGTTAGAATTCACCTGCACTATCCATGGTGCTATTTAACATATCATCAGCCTGCTTCGACAATTGCCTAACTCCCTTTTCATATTTTTGTTGTTTTCTAAGAACTAGAAAAAATGAGTTAGGCAATTATCGAAGCAGGCTGACGATATGCAAAATAGATTTTTCAGGAACCTTTCTCAACTTTCGAAGTCCATCTCAAGGATTACTGAACCAATATTAGGCATGTTTGTACTCGTTTCAATGTATTTTTCATGGTGATTCCAAATATGTTGATGAAATTCAATAATTTTGACATTTTTAAAACATTTTGTGAAATTTTGAAATCGTCGTCTGCAGATGACTGCCGCGTGGAAAGTATAAAAGACAGTTTTGAAAACGTTTTTTTATAAAACGTGTGATTATACCAATTGAAGGGCCACCAATAATCGATGATAATTTAAATTTAAGCAGCAGAAAATAGATAAACAAACGTGTTCCGGCATTAATTACAACTCTGTAATACATCACTTACTTAAAAAGATATTAAATAATTATCTCGTGAATTTTCATCCGCTTAAGCTTATTACAAAAAGTATCGCAAACCGCAGAATTTGAATTTTTTTCACCGTTGGTTGATTTGTTTTGGAAGAAGAGAGGGAAAACTATAACGGAATCAGTATTGTTTGACCTTATAAGATGTGATTAACTCCTCGTTAATTCCTATGATCATTTCCCGGGGATCACTTTTGGTTAATGACTTGCGGCAATTTGTGCAATATGCCATGGTAATATCAACTCCGCCCCTATCGGTTGAAAAGAGCGGCTTTCATTGGAAGTTGCGTTTATACTTCGCGGTGTATGGACACGCACGTGTTGGTATTACTGTATACATACAGTCAATCGGTTTTGATATTATTAATCAATCAAATTTAATGAAAGTAATGTGACATCCCTCTCGTGTCTAGAACTAGGGATATAACGTTAGTGATGCAGGAACGATTTTTATTGGTGATGATACTCTGATTTATGCAAATTAAGTAGATTATGATTGGATTAAGAGTATTTTGAAAACAGAATCAGAATACCTATATCGACGCTTAATTTTAAGGAATACTGTACTACAAGCGCGTGTATACATATATATGGAGTGGTATGGGTTCAAGAGCCCATCACATAGGTTTTAGTGATTGACTAGAGTCTATCGTTGAACACTTTTTAAAGCCCAATAGTTTAACTCCTGCATTAACCTTAAAGCCCGATATCACAATAGAGCGGATTCTCTTCGTCTGTCATTGTCAATGGCAATGGAATTGGTGGAGCTTACAGTTTGACTACACGTTTGCGTTTATTGCATGGCAGCAGCGCACATAGCTTTACATGACATGGACTGCAAATGTATGCTTCAGGTAATCCTACAATAACAGCAAGAAGAAACCATCCAACAAAATACGGGGATATTTCAGCAAAAAATAATTTGGATTAGTTCCAATAACTCGTTGAAGAAACTCCGTATCGCCAACCAGCCACTAAAACACCCGTTGACAGCTGCGCCCGGACTCTATCCCACGACTGAATGCAGGGTGATGCGCTACCGTGTAAACCTACATTATACTATAACGTAGCTAGCACCTGCCCTGGTGCCATATAAACAGCACAAATAAACACTGGCGTCGCTTCTAAATCTCTTCAGCCACAAGAAACACGGTTAGTTTACCCTAAAAATAGGGCCAACAAAAGGGTGCAAGTGCCCCGGCTAGTCGTCGTTGTTCATTTTTTTGATTTCTTAGACCTCTATGTTAGGAGTCGAATTGGATTAATAAGACAGTGGTTACGCGAGATAGGTAGTTAACGACAGGATTGCTTTGGGGCTGTTTGCATTTCGGAGAACCAACGGCATAAGCAAAAAGATCGGCAAAATGAATAGGACGTACTTCTTGACTTTCCTCTGGAGTTTCCTGTTACTACTGGTCCTACCAGAATGCATGGCTTCATTTACATGTTTTACTTTACGTAAGTAGTGGAGTTTTTTAATTCAATTTTGATTCAAGCACCTTTAGAGTGTTCGTAAAACTTGACATGTGCAGTTTTACGTGTCCCGGTATTTTGCCCGTATACTTTTTCCTGTGGAATGGTTGCCCGTATACTTTTGCCTGTGGAATGGGTTATATTCAACTCACGGCTTACTTTATGTATGTTATATCAATATTATCTATTGACTTTTGTTTTACTGTATATGACCATAATACATGGGAATACTTATACATACATACAGTACGCTGAATAAGGACAACAACCTTACTTGTATTCTGTTCAAAAAAAATTGAAAATTAGCGCCATTTGTGACAGTCCTACCTATATTATTTTAATAGTTTCAAGTGCAATTATTATGTTCCATTGAGTAAACAGTATCAAAGAGGCTAGTGTTGTTCAGTCAAGTAGCCTCGTCTGTTAGTATTTAATTTCACGGGTGATGGTCTTTATTGAAGGTGTTGATGGTAATAGGCTTTAATAAGTCCGTCATTTAGTGTGGTTGGGAACTTTCTCATGGCCTTAAAGCCAACTACATTTTGCACGCAGAAATAATTATAGTTATGGACTCTTCATGTTGAGTCACAACTATCAAGTGATTCCATCAAATTTCAAGGGGTGTTTTCAGTTAATTTAACACACTCTAAAGCGCTCTAACTTCCAGTTGAGTGCGTGCACAGACTCAGGAAGTTCCGAACTATCTAAAACACGGTATTAAAGATCATAACAAAAAGCTGTGAAATGATAAACAATTAGCGGAAGGGTTATCGAGTGGGTATATCATGGGAAAATATTTTGGCATGCGGTGATGTTGCTATCGTAAGTTAAAATCACAAATGCGTATTGGGCTTAACAGATGGCGGCATGATGTGTGATATTAATGTATACAGGGACTTAAAATTTAACGAAAACTACTGGAAACCATACTTGTACGAACTGTCTTTTTATTACGAGTGATAAAAAATGGTTTTATGCTAAAACATAATAATAACGTGTGTTTTTTAGTTAGTCATGTGTTTATGTATATTGTTCTTAATGAACCTCCTTAAACAAGTTGCCGTTTGTCTGTAAAGTTCGCCCCCCCCCCCCCCCGAGCCCCCCCCCCCCCCCCCCCCCGAGCCCACCTCTCCCCCACAAGGTAATGTGTTGTTCCTTTTGCCTTTAAAAAGTCCAAACCTGGGTTGTTGTCATTGCACACCTTTTTAGTTATTTCCGCATTCTAATTTAAAGTTTGGTTTACATTTTTTGAATAAGGCTTAGGGTATACATTTATCACAACTCTCTCCATAAATGCTCTGTTACATATCTATTCAGAGGCGTAAACCTCATTTATTTCTCCAAATACATTTTATTATGCAGATTTTTTGATTAGAGGTAATTAGGAGTTCCTTTTGTTTCATGAGTTTTCCACATTTTCATGATGACAATGCTTACAAATACTTTTAACCTTTTATTCCCTCTAGGAATACTAGTAAATATTTTGTTGAAAATGTTTTGTTTAACTGACACAATTATCATCTGAATGAATCAACCGTCATAAGTTTACTATCAAATACCATATCCAAAAGAAATACTGTGATTTTTTTTATTTAAAGGAGGAAGAAAATTAACGTGCACATGCAAATGAGTAAAAACTCATGTTGTCATGTAAGCTCATAAGGTTCAATATAATACATATGTAAAATAGATCAACTTGATATTGGGATGAACATATTCAAGGCAGGGGTGGTCAAAGTTCATCTCCATCAATCATCAGCGTGATCGAATCGAAGTCAGAGAATGTTTGCACAATTCCATTCCGGATACCACCAAATGACACTAATCGAAATCAGCAAACGAAAAGGACAATCGTATGAAAAGTATTTTTTATGGAGACATTTGTTCCACCAAAGCAATGCTTTTGTCTGTATTATATATCGTATTTTGTTAACAGTTGTCCAATATTTTTCTTTACAGCCTACGTCACTCAGGATTCAATAAAACTCGAATTTATTAGAACCAAAATAAATACTACTGGATCAGCTAAGCTGAATTACACATTGGAAGCTAAAGCCACGTGGAAAAGACCCGCGGGAAGTACGTAAATAGTTTATTAATAATAGTTTGACATATTTTGAGTGGAATTTTGTTGACATATTTTTGGGTTTTATCTTGTGTTGTTGATATTTCCAACAAAAGCCAGTATTTTTATTTCTCAGTCTTTTTTAATACTTTGGGTATGATAACAATACATGGACTAGTAGGTATTCCTATACACAAATTATAGCAATACAAAGTACCCAAGGGTCACATGGTCATATCGGGATTTTTGCCAGTTTTCAATGGTCTTGTTGACAATCAATGTTAAAGAAATAATTTTGCCAATAATGTACTCCAAATTAATGTTGGGCCATCAATATAGGCCTATTTCATATTTCAAACAGACCATTTTTGTAAACACAAAAGATCAAATCCTAATGCATTTGATTGGTACATTGTATTCATCCTTTTTCTTAAATAACGGTGGTGTACCATGTACATGTACTCATTTATCACTATTAGAATGATTGATCATGAACCTTGTTATAACAATACGTCATAAAATGGTCCATTGACTTCCCGATATACACACGGTCATCTATGTCTCTATATAACTATAAATATATATAGGGCCTATATAAAGATTGTCAAATATGAGTAACGCATATAACAGGGTGATAAACCAAATAACTGATTTACTATTATCATTACAAATGAAAATTCTTAACGAGATGAACTTCCACAATCACTATTATGGTCCAGTTTTGGCGTAGTTTTAGATAAAAATTTCAGATATTTTGTTGGGGAACATTTGTAAAATGTCAAGAAAAACCTTTGAATTTCATTGTTATCAACATTTCAGGGAAATCCACAATTGTTCTGCTAGAAACGCAAATGTTTGAATACGTCTACTAGAAACGTTTACAAATATTTTGGGGGAAACCCATCAGTTTAAAATTATTATCATACGGGTAAAAGCTAGAGTAGTTTACCTAAGGGTATAGCATCAACACATCCACGTAACATGCTGTCGACTGAGATGTCACCGCTAGACCAAGACATTCTCGTCAAAACTATAATATACAACAAAATCGGATTTTGTTGTTGTTATATGCTGTATGTATTACATAACTTCATTAAGACAAAAAACGTTGTTCGCCATTCCTATAGGATTTACACAGTTTAGCCTTAAATATTTCTGCAGCATGATGTAGTATTGAGTGAGAATCTTGCTTGTAGAATACATGGTTCAATGCACGCATCGTGCACAATGTTTTTTAATACACCCTGTATATACATAATATTAATAGTTCAAAAGTTACAGCACTCGATAAATTATATGTTTTTAGGGTTGACAGCCCCCTTAAAGGATAAAGTCTGAACCTTTAGTTCCAGTGTTACCACCGTACATCTGTAACTGATAATATCAATTGTTGTCATTTATATATCAGCATTCCACGGCTATGGCGTTCGGTTGGTACCTATACCCAGTCCAAATACTATCATCACATGTATGGTGGACCCAGAATTCACATTTACGGTAAGCTTTCTTTTAAAACAATATTATGTGATCTTTCTTTCAACTTTTACACATATGTGACGTGATCAAGCGAAATGAGTCACATATCGGCAGTTTTCAATTTTGATATTTCAAACCCCACTAGAATTGAACTCTAGTTTTTAAGTTACAAACAATTTACCAACTGAGAAAACAAGGTAAAACATAAGAATTTGTTACTTCTTTTTACCTATAACACAAATTCAATATTCCCGACATCCGACTCATTCCGCTTGATCGCGTCACATATTGTTTTCTCTCTTATAATGAAGTTTGGGAGTAATTCTGTTATACCCTTCACAGAGGTATTCATAGTGCATGATTTTTAAGAACGACGCATAGGCCCTACTACCGATGTTGGTGTGAAGGGTATAACAGAATTATGCCGAAGTTTGACTAATATCAGGAAAAACATTCCTAGACTCATATATCTATCTTGTCCTATTTTCCGTGACAAACCATAACAGAAATCATATGGAAATCTGCTTCCAATGTAATATAAGGAATTATTATTCGATTTTCATCATAAAGTATTCCATACTATTCTGTTCACTTGTGACAGTTGCAATCGTAGCCGGAAACACTGGCGGCACTTGGAAAAGAACGGATAATGTGACTTTAAGTTATACTTTAGTGCTTTCTCACTATGTGTCAAATGCTCATATTATTTGACCGTCTTATACAAATATCAACTTAAATTTTTTCCATAAAACTACACCCGTTACTAAACAGACTACAAAACCATGTTTCCAAAATGGCCCACCACGAAGTCGTGTCGTGTATGAAGTCTAATGACTGTTATGTTACCAATACTTGCTACAGCAAACTTCTTACCCAAAACCTAACCCTAAACCTACCCTAACTCTACCATAAACCTAACCCTAACCCTAAGATACTTTTATGACTAGCGCACTCGTGGTATAGGAAAATACACGTTATGACTAGCGACCCTTATTATATACTAGCGGGTAGACCCCGATAACACATACACCCAGATTGATACTGTATAGACGATAAGGCGCTGGGTTCGTGTATTCGTATTTGATATTACTGTTAATAAAAATCAATTGAAATTAATAATACCGTCTGAAGTTTAGACAGGTTAGCTATATCAAAACATATTTTTTATCTTTATGATGATGACCCAAATATGCTTTGTTATTCTTAAAGGAACATTTGTATAATTTTCATTAAACAAATTTTATGGATTATTTCTCGTGGGAAATGCCACGGTAAACTTCATGAATCTATACCAAATGATTAGATATTACGTTCAATGTTGCAATCAAATTGTAGAGTATTAAGTAAATTGTTGGCCGGATATGAAATATGTAAATACATGTATAAGCCTATCCCTATATAATCCAATTTTGTAATTCAAGGTTAGACTTCAATGTGTTTATTCCCTTCTTATACATTATTGCTCACTGGTTTTACTAGCTCATGAGTAATTATTGTTATCTTAATTTGATGTTCCAAATGATGTATGATGCATGAACATACATATCTTGATTCGCGGTTAGTCTTAAATTGATGTGTATGATTTTGATACATACATTCTGATTCACATCGCTTCTGATACCACATTGAAGTAAATTGGATTTTGTTAAAGAATAATTTTTCAAATTAAACAACATCTAAGTAAACATCGTTGATGTTATTGACAGTAACTCACTTAGCGCAGGCCTAATACACGTCTTAATAATGAAAATGGAAGAGTAAATTTAAGTCAATAAATTATCCATTTCGAAAATTCTGTTGATGCTCACTCAGCCTGCTCACATTTAAAATGTTTGAGTGGTCTGAGATACGAAACATCGCTAAGCATTTTAAATATAATTAAAGAAGTTTGAGTTAAACCAAATACATATTTACGCCGAAATCAGTATCAATATTTCAATTATTATAGCTGGAAACCCCGATATTAATCCTACTCTATCTTAAACAAAAATCAAATAATATATATTTACATGTTTGTTTATTCTCAAAATATAAAATATCAAAATACACACAATGCTGACCCATAAAATGTCTCGTACCCGCGTTAAAGTTTAGAGCAGTGGCGTCATGCATGTTTTTGATCTCGTGTCCCTTGCGTGAATTTTGCGGCGACGACCATCTGCAACTCGCGCATCTGTCCAAATAAAAGCCGCCCGTCATTTTCCCGCTCTCTCGCTTGTAAACCTGTCCGTCGACGCCTTGGTAATCAGACGCACGGGGGATCAACCCCTTTTGCCGTCAGAAATCATATCTTTTACGAAATACTTTAACGGGGTATTAAGGTATCAGCGAGCTGATTGATTTTATACTAATGCGGCGGCCAGGAGAGACTTAATCAAAACTTGGATGACGTAGTCTTCTCTAAAGCCTAGGAAAAAGAAATAATTATGTTGACCTGGCTCCTTGTGATTAAACAAATATCAAGAGGATCGATTTTTTAATTAACTGTCTATTTTCATTAATCGCTATAATCTGTTTTTAAGTACTTCTGATACTTAACGGTTTTAAAATTCTTGCATAATTTAAAAATATAGACACAAAAAATAAACTTAATACCATTTGTTACTCTTTATTTCTAACACTTTTAATCGAAAGAAATTAATAGCTGGTTAATTCCTTTAAACATTGTTCGGTTGCTATAGATGCATGTTAATGCATGCACTCTTAAAGTCATTTCTGCAAATCAGTAGTTAACTCACAGGATTTTCATCGAATACACTTCCAAAAACCTACCAATTTGCTATTTTCGTATCTATTAGTTCCAAAAATGTTCTTATAATATGTTACGTATTATAGTACTCACAAAAACGTTTCAAATGCTCTATTCTCATGATTCTTGAAAATGATAATTAACCAAACATCATATGCTATCTTCCGTAGATAGCACGCATAGTAGAATTCTCAATACTGTAAACCGGTATATTCAGTAAGCTTACTGCTCTCTTATATGGTAGGCCTTATACGTATTGAAAACCTATACCGCCTAGTCTGTGTGTTAAATAACGAATAAAGAATTAACGGTATCTTACAGCGGACTGTAATTTAAGAAGTGCCAAATGACAACCACTAATGTCGTCATTCACTTGTGTCTCTGTTGCGGGAACATCGTGATTAAATTACGGAATTGAGATTAGGACGAGTTCAGGTATTATTTCTACCTCGATGAACTCTGCTATGCACTTCAAATAAACCAAAACTATTACATGCGATGGGACAGTGACGATGTCTTAAACGATTAAGAAGTAGGACGGGGTAGGTTGTTGTGAGCATTTTGGAAGTTTTTCTATAAAGTCTTATACGTTTTCTTACGAGCGTTATTTAATCTTCTCAAAAGTAGAACATTTATAAGGTGGACCAAAAATAGCATGAATTTTTATAAAGTAGGTCTATACTTTTTTCGTATAGAACGTTGAACTCCTATAAACATTGTGGACCTATTAAGTATTTTTCAATCATGTTTTGTTCAAATTATTGTATTCCATCAAAACTATAATATAATGACATATAATCTACATCTTACAAAGATTGCACTACATCTTCCGGACATATGGTACCTTGTAATCATGTACGTATACACCACCTAAATTTTCCGTGTAGAAAAAATGCAAAAGCATGGTAGATATTCTGCGGAGAGGGTAGGGAAACATCGCATTTATTTTGGCTGTAGATAAAGAAGTGTCAATGACAACCACTAATGTCGTCATTCACTTGTGTCTCTGTTGCGGGAACATCGTGATTAAATTACGGATTTCTGATTAAGACGAGTTCAGGTATTATTTATGCCTCGATGAACTTTGCTATGCACTTCAAATAAACCAAAACTATTACATGTGGAGCAGTGACGATGTCTTATACTTAAAGAAGTAGGATGGGAGTATAGGCTAGCATAAGCATCCCACAATGCATTGCGGGAGCACCAGCCAACTAAGGCTTTTTTCACATGATGCAATTGTGGAGCTCTTTAATAAGTTTTAGAAATAACAATAAAGGAACAATGAGAACTAATTTATTAATTGATGTAAACTAGAATATAAGAGCACCAACGATAAACTACACTACGATGCCATGAATTCTGTGCATATGTATATGGAAACCGAGTTGGAGACCAGATTAAGGGCATTTTGCAGAAACGAAATGCATTGTGGTGGTGTCTTAAAAATCTTCTTTGAGCATTTTAGAAGTGTTCCTATATAATAGTCCTATGTTTTGTTACGAACGTTATTTAATCTTCTCAAAAGTAGAACATTTATGATGACTTAATACTCATAACATGCATATGGTGGACCTGATTTTTATAAATTAGGTGTATACTTTTCCTTTTAGCACGTTGAATTTCCTATAAACATTGTGGACCTATTAAGTATTTTTCAATCATGTGTTGTTCAAATCAAAACAATTAATGATGAAGCTTCATCTTGTTTAAATAACGCTCACAAAAATTGCACTGCATCTTCCGAAAGTATCGCACCTTGTAATTATGTACACCACCTAAATTTCACGTGTAGAAAAAATACGAAAAATGATGGTAGATATTTTGCGGATAGAAAATAAACATCGCATTTCTTTTGGCTGCAGATAAAGAAGTGTCAATGACAACCACTTATGTCGTCATTCACTTGTGTCTCTGTTGCGGGAACATCGTGATTAAATTATGGATTTGAGATTAGGACGAGTTCATGCTATGTTTATACCTCGATGAACTCTGCTATACGCACTTCAAATAAACTAACACTGTAACGTGCGGTGCAGTGACGTTGTCCTAAAATTAATCTTTAAAGTGTTTTTCATATTTTGGCGCCAAATTGAATTGCCTCAGAAGTAAGAACATTGTCGGTGACTTTATACATTTTAGCCTTTTGTGTCGTGCTTTTGGAACTCCTCCACCATTCTCAAAAATATATAAGCTTGTTTAAACTTGACAATCAAGATTATCGTTAATTAATTTCGTATCCTTTCTCTTTTTCTTTCTCACCTGCAGCCCAACGAGTCGTTTGTATTCAACAATCTACAGCATGGAACCGACTATGAACTTCGGGTAGGCAGAATTGCTGTTTTAATAATATTGTAGTTTATCTGAAATAATCTATACAGGGATTATCATATAAATGTTTGTGGTTATTGACTTAGTGCTCCACAATTAGTTTTCGTGTAACAATTTAGATCACAAAGCATATCGATTATCGCCATGTGTTGCAGAGAGTGGGTACGAACAATCAGAGCATTGTTTCATTAGAGCAATTTGTGGTTTTCATCGCGCCGACCAATTAATAAGGTCACCATTGTAAAATCAATGTGTATTAATTTACCTTAATATGCGTTATGACATTTCTCCGATATCTTCATAAGATATCATATCACTGAATTGCATTGACTTTATTTGGATAGCGCGTTATCTGATTTGCAATGAGACATATGTCAGAGCGTCAGTAAATATAATTGCATCAAACATGTCGTAACCCATATCCATCAGTATCTTTTATATATACCATCAGGATGTAACTCCAACATCTTTAAGAGGTGTCAAACAAATCTATTCATTTATGAATAATACACATTATTGCTGTCTTCAGTATAGATAGCACATTTGAACTTTGAATAACTTATTAAATAATGCCTACTACTACAATCTTCTGCATATAGCACATTTAAACTTTGAATTACTAATACAAATGCTTATAATTGCTATCTTCAGTAGATAGCAAATGTAAATCCTTAAAATATTTTTTATGGCTAACGTATATTACTGCTATCTTCAGGCGATAGCAACAGTATTGTTGGTTCGTTGACTACTCATAATAGAACAGGGTAATTGAGTACAGATAACAATTCAAAATGTAGGTTGAATCCTGCTGATACTCATTCAGATGTAGGCCTTTATTTAATTTCAAATTTAAAACCAAGAGGTCGGATAAGCAATCCCTTTAATTTGCGGCGGGGTAACTGAAAACTAAATGGAATCATTGTTTGTCGAAGGACAGGTTTCGGCACTTCCCTATTTATTTACACATACGCACATTTATAGGTAAACAAACACCATCACATTCAAATGTGTTAGCATTCAATGGTTGGGCGTAAAGATTATAACGATTTCACTCTCATCAATGAGAATTATGGTGGATGTGTAAATAAATATGGTGAATTTCTTTCTCTTTGAAAGTGTAATTTGCATCAACAAAGCTCGGGGTCTATGATACACAATTTGATTATATAGATATATCTGTCAGTGCATATGCTGCTGCAAAGTGTAATCAGAACCCTCGTCAACCAACTGCACGGATCTGAATCAGTTGGTGCAAATGATATTTAAAGCAGTATTATAGTAGATTCATAAACTCTGGCATATTGGTTTTGATTTTGGACCTCGTCCATTGGGCGTTAGAGGAACCCATTTTGACCAATGATGAAACAGCGGTACTTTTATAGATGTTATTATTTGCGTTCCATAATCAAATGCTATTCATGATAGTGTGGCTTTAGTGAATAGCTGATCATGTAGCTTTACAAATCACTGCAACTAAATACTTAATCCAACAGCTTGAATATGTTATCCCTTTGGAAGCGGTCACCACAATAATAAAAATCGACCATCATCGACCTGATATAGTTTTCAAAAGAAAAAATGTTATGTTTGTCAACCTATTCATAATTTAGTGAATAATCAAGTTTCACTTTTATTATTTTCCTTTTTTATTATGCACGTGACATAAAGGAAACATTAAACTAAAAAGACCCGTTCTACATATTCATTTGTGAGAAAAAAACGAATCAATTCAATCATCATCTTTTGTATAAAGCAGGTACAAAACCATTTGGCCTAGATGGAGAAAAAGTTATATCAACCAAGATACGGATTATAAACGTTATATTATGTAATTCTGTCTATGAGACCACCTGAATACCTTTTTCAATTTATCTGAACACATCTTCTTCATCAAAAATATGCGGGCAATTGACAACACCTGTTTGCAGGCAAAGTCAATGCAGATCATTTTGCCGCAAGTTCCCAGTCACTAGGTTTAATAATTGTTGTTCACCCTATCTTTACATAGTGGTGAATACGTCACATGATACAGGCACTGGTGATGACAAGGTATTATCCATGCATATTACGATTTAAATTCGAGTGTCTCCCCCTCTTTTGCTTCTGTTACCTCTGACTGAAATGGTGAATCGGCCAATGTCTGCGAATCAACTATAGTAGACCCACACACATTTGAAAATTAACCTATATTTCTTAAGAGAAACCGCTTCTGTCATCTGTGGATCGTAATCTCCAAAAGAACCTAAACAACTGCCATATAGTCGCGACAATAGGGAGCTTTCGATTTGGACGACGGACGGTAAGATGACACCTCGAGTCATGTGCGCATGCGTCGACTTAGCAATCCGTCGGTCGTCCAATTTCTGGGACCTGTCTTCGACCTGTCTTAGGGAGCTTTCGATTTGCACGACGGATGAATCTAGGACGGTTGAATGACACTTTAAGTCATGTGCACATGCGTCAGTTTTGTCATCCGTTGGTCCTCTAAATGCTACAACGCGTAAAGGGACTAACAACCGTCGTGGTGACGACCATCGTTTACCATCGTAAAAGCGTCTGTCGAGCAAATCGAAAGCTGAAGACAGGTCCCAGAAATTGGACGACCGACGGATTGCTTAGTCGACGCATGCGCACATGACTCGAGGAGTCATCTTACCGTCGGGCGTAGAAGCGTCCGTCGTCCAAATCGAAAGCTCCCTAATAGCAGTTGTTGGTAACTGCAACTGCTATCGGACTGCTATACCATGATAAAACCACTTTCTCCTGTAAACACTCATAACTGCTCCTGAAGAACCAACAACTATCTTTCTTAGATTTTTAACACTCACACAAGAAACACACTGTTTTATATCATTCAATAATCCCTATTGTAATCCATTTAATAACTTTGATTACATTCAGATTCGTACGGTGGATACCGAAAACCAGATGATGTCGTTATTTATGGCCAGGCATCACGCAACATCACCAGGTAAGAACGCTTCACAAGCACAGTCAGTTAATTCTATATATAAAATTTAGGAGGGGAAAAAATTGTTTCAAATTCCATATGCCAAAAGAGAATGTTCTGTTGTTAAAAGTTGTGAACCAGAAAATCTCGGTCAAACCATAGATCATACTCATGGATCTATGACCAAACCTCTTTTCGGGTAAGCTTTAGAATACCCTACCATTTTGATTCCTCATTGTGTAAGTGTATGGGTCGTTCTTTAAAAGTCCCCATTGAAGACATGCAGTGGTAGGGTATACTAAAGGAACTACCTGTTTTTCAATCATTTCTTGTTTGATGTTTTGGCAAATTAAATACATATGCATCTAGGCCTATTTATCGTGAGTTGTCCTGCATCAATCTATCAGATACTGGAAAACAATTCCCATTCTTCACATTGGTGACGGATCAGATTGAACACATACATACTTAGGTGAAGTTCTAATTCAAGATAGTTTTAGACATTGTTAAAACCAGTTGCGTATAAGTAGGGTTGAGGAGGGTCAAACTCGCTAGTCGTAAGGGTCGCTAGTCATAAGGGTCACTTTAGTCATAAGGGTCGCTAGTCATAAGCCCTAACCCTAACCCTACCCTAACCCTAACCATACCCTACCCTAACCCTATACCTAACCCTGACCCTACCCTGAACCTAACCCTAACCCTAAGATACTTTTATGACTAGCGCACTAGTGGTATAGGAAAATACACGTTATGACTAGCGACCCTTATGAGTAGCGGGTAGTCCCCGAGGAGGAGGCAACCGTCGATACAAGTTGGGTATTAGGGGGTAGTAGTAAAACAAGTATAGTACTTAAACCCAACTTCTCACATTTTACCGGTGGTGTCATTAAATGTTAGCTCACCATTCGCTGGTATCACTCTCAGCCTACAATAGACTGAGGAGGCATTAACCTTCAACAACCACATACCCTCACCATCCCCACTGGTGGCTACCCCACTTGTTGATATTTTAATTTAGAACTTTCTGAATATACAGTGTACTGTCACTGCATGCAAATACACAATAGCATATTTTTTACTTTTTGTATTTTTATGGATGTATTAAAACAATATACTTTAACACTTTTCACGCGGCTATTAGTTTCATCATATACGAAACAGATTCTTCAGAAATCTGTCCCAACTTTCAAAGTCTTGTCTCAAGAATTACTGATCCAATACTAGTTATGTCTGTACTCATTTTAATGCATTTCCCATGGTGATTCCAAATATGGTGATAACATTAACTAATTTTGACGTTTTTGAAACATTTTGTGAAATTTTGGAACTGTCGTCTGCAGACGACTGCCGCGTGGAAAGTGTTGAGTTAAAAGTTCCGGCATTATTCGCTTCTTTCATCACCCGTGGCGTCACTTTGAACATGGAATAAAGCTGTGCGATGGAAAGGTTGTTTACATTTATTTCGTTCGGGTGGTTGCAGCAGACATTGCCAGAGTTGCTGTTACTTTTAGCACGATATTTAAAATACGAAATATACCCATTTTATAAGAACATTGTAAGGGTCTATTTTGATGCACTTTTTAAGAGCCTTTTTCTCACATTGTTTGGGTTTTGTATATATGCTGAAATATGCTGAATATAGTATTTTACATTTTGTCTTCATATTGTTTTTATCGAATTACAATTAGAAATATGAAAAGCATGCTTAATTAATTCAAAGGTTGCTCGGGTTAAGAAATGAAATAACAGTCGTTTCATAGCACTCGTATAGGAAAGTGATGGATGTATAATATAACAACAAAGATTATAACTCTCAAAAGAGTGAAACATTCCATTTTTATCACTCATTGAAATGGAGAGTTGGCATTTGTCTCAACCTAATCACATTTAGTTGACAGACCAGAGAACTGGAATCAATTTAAAAAGATTTATAAAGAAAATCAATTATTTCTTAAAAGTTAAGTTGTAAATAAATAATGGAATCACATCTAAATTACATTTTAAAAGTTACTGTTGCACAGTATTAACCTCTAAATGCACTCTCCTTAAACATGTTAAAAGTATTCAAACAATATGATTTAGCCCTAATATCAAACGCATGGTTAATTAAGTGTAGTAGGCCCTGTACAGTGATCTAAACCCGAAACCATCCGAAACCTTCTTTCTATTTTTCCGTCCCCTGTCATCCGTATAAATGAAAAAGTTTCATGCATGACGCGAATGGCGACGTTTTCAAATACGTGAAAGAGAATCAAACGAAATGAGACCCCGGAATAAAACAATGGAAACGAGACAATGGTCTTTTGTTTCGTGTTCATCCCAGGCACTCCTCGCTGATACCCGCATAATTCAACGGCGCGTCATTTCGTTTGACCATGTTGACAGCAGCAGTCTGTACAATATATTATAGAGCCTTTATATTTAGGCTGCGTGAAATCAAAGGCAATTCGATAGTTGTTTCATATTTGTTTAATTTTTG
The DNA here is from genome assembly GCA_035610835.1 of Ophiura sarsii. Classification (NCBI taxonomy): domain Eukaryota; kingdom Metazoa; phylum Echinodermata; class Ophiuroidea; order Amphilepidida; family Ophiuridae; genus Ophiura; species Ophiura sarsii. The sequence goes on from CM069452.1 coordinate 47,354,128, forward strand.
CCATAAATAACAATTTTTAAGTTTCAGATTAGGCCTATTAATATATTTAATAAAACAATCAATTCTGCAAAAATGTAAAATGTTTTGGGATGAATGTGTATTTCCGCAACGCGGTCCTATCGGGAACCACATGTATAATGGCCTATATGAACCGCAGTTCTTTCATTTATTTTATTATATGGCCTACCGTCTAAAATAACCCTTTTGAATCATCAATTTTCAATTTACGCCGTAAAATTCACATATTGCCCATTAACCAAATTCAGGTTATGGTTCAACGCGTACAATACCAATATCGTAGGCCTTTTCCCGCATGTATTCATTGTCTACCCTATATATAACTTGTTCATACATGTTTACATAATTTTGGTACACATCATTTGCGCGTTTGTACATGTCGGATTTTGTTCAGCCTATGAAATACATAACATTATTATTTGAAGAGGTGTTTTGCAAAAGGGCCTTCATCCACTTCTGCCTTTTTACTCATTTTGCATTATTGCATGGATGGCTATTCATTGTGGAATGTGGCTTGTATTGGTTGGTGCCTCAATTGGCGTGCATGGATGCACTAATCCAAGTCATAGAAACAGTAAAGAACACAGTCATACAATAATTTGATTAATTCCATGGACTTGTCAATACAAATTCACTAATGCAAAATGAGTAACATGTCGGGGTGGTCTGGTGGCCCTTTTACAACAAAGCTCTTCATTTGTAACACTGCAAGATATTTCATTTTTTAACTGCTTCGTTTGACATATTTTGAAGCTGAAGATAAGATACTATACTGCCATCATGCCCGTGCATTTGATCGAAGATAAAAATCATGGATGGACCCAAATATAAATGTGTTCACTCGTTCTATTTTGAAATACAAAGAGTCATGATTTCAATGATTGTCAAACATGTACACAGGCCTATGTCCGCGAAATGACTGTCGTCTTAGCATAAAGACTAATAATACAGGCCTGTCGCCTATGCCTACAGGCTGTCCCAAAATGATTAGTACCCATCGATGCCCAAAGTTCAATACATTTTTTCATCATCAAAATCAATGAGATTAGATCCGGGTTTTTTTTATCATATTTGCTATACTGTACCCTTTTATGAGAATTTTAGATCATGAATATCGGACTTGGTGATTTCACCTTTTTGGCAAAGTGCAAAAAAGTGTGTTTTTAAACAGCTTGATTGAAAGAAACTAATACATTCTCTTAATCTCTTGTCTGCTAATATCTTTGGTTCCTTTCTATTTTAAACTGCTGTTGTATCATATTGTTGTTCAAACCATTAATACTTCTTCATTTTGATTCAATTTGAAGAGTAAAAATGGATCGTCACGCATGAGCGACCACAAGCTTTGTTTCTATAATGAGCTAGTTTGAGGCTAAACTTGAGGGACATTTAAACAGGTAACGACGTAGTATGGGCGGCCAAATACGCCAAAAGAGTCCACACCACCAAATAATATTTTGCATTTTGACCATACACGGCAGTGTTTGAAATTAAGAGGGACCCCACCATAAGTCTAAATTTAACATCCTAGAAAGGTAAAAAGTGCTGTAAATGTATACCAAAATGTTTCATAATTTGGCATTTGTAGGTTATTTCCTCCACATTAGGCCCAAAATCTCTAGCTTTTTCTTCAATGGTATCATTTTACACGATTTCACCTTTTCCAGCAAGTTAGAGCTAAAACCCCTGATCTAAGAAGATAGGCAGCCTGTCGTACCTAAGATAGATATAATTGGCCCGTAGCGAGAAAAAATGCTGATTACCCCCCACAAAAGTGATTGTTTTTAAGCAGAAGACATCTAGATCTTCAATAAAAACAATGATTTGAATGAACCAGTTAGCTCTAAAGGTAAAAAACATTAACACAAACTTGACCTCTTTACCACACAAAGCAATAGGACAATGATTTGGTGGTGTGGGACCAAAAGGGTCCAAAATGTGTTAGGTCATAACGTAGTCATGGGTAATTAGCAGTGGCTTAGACTTCTTTTTCAAATTGAGGATGCAATTTCCTACAAACTTGGTAAAAATGATAAATCCATTCTCCAATGTGAAAATGAAATATAAGCCACTGGTGATTTACCAAATATCACTTCATTTAGAAGTCCCTAAACACTTGTCAAATAAAACCATGCATGGGGTCACTCAAGTGTGACAAACTTCTTTTACCCGTTAAATTGAATTAAGGAGAAAAATTATTAATGATTTGAACACCCATAACTAATAACAGTTACAACAGAAAGACACACAAGCTTATATTGAGTAGACAAGAGATTATGAGAATACACAAGTTTCTTTCAAACAAGCTGTAATAGCACCCACATTTGTTAGCACTTTGCCAAAAAGGTGAAATCACCATGTTTTGAATAATGGGTGTATCTTGAGTTTGATAAATCCGATGATGACAAAAAATATTGAACTTTGGACATCGATGGGTACTAATCATTTTGGGACAGCCTGTACATCTCGTAGGCATAGGCCTGTAAACAGATACAGCAATCACAAAATTACATCTTGTTATTTACCATGGCATGGTTATACTTATGGAAAATATGGAACGGGTCGATAGTCTAAATCATTCCTAAAAGTTGCATAGTTGTTTTTGATCCATGATTGTTTATGCATTGGACAAATAGCATATCAATGCATACGGATTGTTTTCATTAAGGATAAACTGTTATTAAGTGTACTGTTCCACTCTGGTTAACTTCTATTTGAACGTCAAAGACAATTAGCATGAAGTTAAAATATAGAAACCAGAACATAAATAGACCGCGGGCCATTCAACAAAGCAAATTTTAATTGAGTAACCTAGTTTTCTATTGGTCAGCTAAGCGTGAACGTCAGTCTAGCTGTCATTTTTGCCAAAGAAGTTTAAATTCAACGATCTGTTGTTAATACAATTCAACAACTTAAAATATGAGATTTTGGGGTTTAGTAATGTATCAAAATAGTTGAATCTATTATAGAGCGTAAGGCCTAGGCCTATTTAGTCAGCATTTGTTTAAATTATCAGTAAATACAATTGTTTTGTTACCCAATGATGGATGCCCCTTTAAAGGTATATTATGTGATCTTTCCAGGGAACGCCCTCAACATCGAAAAAAAATTAAAAGCGGATTTTCTTGCAGATTTACATTTCTGATCATAAATCGTACATACATTCCAAGTTACAGGGCGATACGATTCTTATTTACTTCAAAAACATGGTTTTAGAGTGAAAATAAACTGTCGGGATAACACGACAGTTTATATTTTCACTCTAAATTCACTCTAAAACCATGATTTTGAGGTAATTAGGAATCGTATCGCTCTGTAACTTGGAATGTATGTACGATTTATGATCACAAATGTAGATCTGCAATAAATTCTACTTTCTAAAAAGAATCATGAATAGAGGGCGCTCTCTGGAAAAGATAACATAATATGCCTTTAAAGAGGACACGATTCTCTAATTTCTCCACAGTTGCAATCTGCAATTATTGAACATGACAATAATATGACATCATTTATTTTCCTCGTTCAGCCAATAATGATAAATTTGTATTGGAAAGGTTGGCCCAACTTATGAGGTTGAGGTTCACCCTCATTAGACCTTATTAGTGTGATATATGATGTAACTATAAGATTACCACGGCGAAAATGTAAGCCGATCGTTATTAACAGCCTGGGACTTCTCATGCTTCTATTGTTTCATTCGATACCATATACACACACATCGTTTCAAATATCCATTTTTATTTATACACCATGAAGCACTTATATATACCATAATGGTAATTTATACACAATGATACACTTTGTTAAACATACATTTATTTAAATATATGAATTGGTTTATTATTTTATCATAATTATTGTATCCCATAATGCATGTGTAATCATCTTCATCATCGTGACGTCACGGTTGTTTATGGAGAGAATCATTATAGTTTGGTGCTGTTTTTTCCCGATATGCTGTTATGTAACTCTCCTTCTGCGCAGCGTTTCTCTTCATCATTTCGATATACCCCTTCTCAAACCAGAACTTATTTTATATCATGCCCATATTATATCCTGTCCATGTTATCATGGTTCCCAATATCTTTCCCATTACTTTGTCCAAACTAAATTAGGTTTATATGCCTTTTATAAATGTCATCGGCATGACTTGTTGGTTGCCTATGATGTATATTTGGACATTTTCCCACTGCATGACACGTGCCATACCAACATGCACGTTTATACCTTCAAGTTCAAACGTTTTTATAGTGACAGTTGTGGTGCACGTCAAGTTTAAATTTTAGAAGAAAAAAACCATTTTGATATACTAAAAACAAGTTTCTGTTTTACCGCTTTTCATTCAATACCACCAATTCACATACCACTCGTCCTTCTCCTTGTGTCAATCTGGTATCCACTGTCATGTTTTACCTGGTCCCGTGTCTTGTAATGGGGTAACTTTTTCTGTAATACCTCGTCCCCCCTGTGTACACCCCTATACCCTATGCACATACCTATTGCATAACCAAGACTGCTACGAGGACACAGCATATCGGGAATACTGCGCCGGCTTGTTAGAAAGTGAGTTCTTTCCGTTAAAAACTGTGATATGATCTAAGAAAAAATTAAATGTAGGTCTGTATAAAAATACTTTTAAATTATGTTGCTGTTTTATTATTACAGCTTTGATAATAGGATCAAGCGTAGGCCTTCTATTTTTTGTTTTTCTTAGATAATTGACAGATTTTTTTCTGTCAAAAATAGTCCTCATATGATACCAAACCTATTTGTTCTTTAACCTTTTTTGCAGTCTTTTAAATGTTCAGGAACTCTTTTTCATGATTTCATGGAATCTTCAAATGGTTTATTTAGCTTAGGCCTGCCGTTGAAAACCCAAAATGTTCTTTATCATATTTAAATAGTTTCAATAGTTGATGTGTTTTACATCTTAACAATTTCCACCATATACAAATCAGATTTTTCAGAAACCTTTCCCAACTTCCAAAGTCTATCTCAAGGATTACTGAACCAAACCTAGGAATGTTTGTACTTATTTCAATGCATTCCTCATAGTGATTCCAAATATGGTAATGAAATTAAATATTTCTGACATTTTTGAAACATTTTGGGAAATTTTAGGAATGTCGTCTGCAGATGCCTGACGCGTGGAAAGTGTTAAGATCCTTGGAGGATAAAACAAGATTCATAAGGGTACTCCCGAGGTGGTTATCCCCATTAAGGACTATTTTATAATATGCTATCTACTGCTGATAGCTGTCGTGAAATATGTTTAGGTTATCAGTGTATTTATCTTTGTTAATAGGTCCGTTTGTCGAGATATTTCGTTTGAATTTGGTAGTTTAAACTTAAGGCTATAATTTAGCATCAAAACCTTTATATAGAATTATAAACTTTATCAGTGATTAATGCTAATTAACAAGTTCTATTGGGCTAATAAACGATATCTATTGTTTTTGAAAAATAAGAAAACACAAAAGGTCATTTGTTAATTAGGTTATTAGAAAGTTTCAGGAGTTAGTTACAAAACGGCGTTAATTGGCATATTTAATTATATTATTTGGTGTTTATGGTTTCATGCATGCGTGAACATAAAATAAAAGTACAGTGTATGTGCACCAGTTCAACCCACAAACACAACACGTCTCAAAATCATAATGCCCTGGTTTTATGGAGCAGATGCTTAGACTTGGCGGGCTGCGTAAAATATGAAAATAAAAGCTCGCGTCCTTGAAGTTAAACGTAAACTTTATTAAAAGCGATGATCTGATATGAAATGTCTAGCCTTTTTAGATCTTACAGACAATATTCCTCTTAATATTAGTTCTCAACATACCATAAAACCCTCAAAGACCCTTATCATCATACACCGATTTTGGTGATGAGATTATAAGCCAGGGTTTCGAGCTCGTCCCAAAAACAAACATTCGAAGCTAAAACATGTAAAATCAGTTTAACTTTGGTGCATCTTAAAATAAATTAAATATCAGTTGCTCGTAGCACTAGCACTTGAATAGTGAATTTGCAGGGCGGTTTTTATTTTTATCTTATTTAATGACAGGCTAAATATGGATGTATTCATTCCAAATTTATATTGCCATCATCATTCAACAGCATCTGAAAAAGAAGTTTACGTGGGTTTGACCCCTAGAATTCTATAAGAACACACGAGAGTGACTGTAGATGACAAATACACAATTTAGGCATATCAACCCTTAAAATGTAAGATGGGCTTATCCCCGAGAGTGAGGAGGGAGGGCTATCAAGAAACGAATAAAAACAAATTTCAGCGGCCTACATGACACTGGTCCAATGTCTCCCCTACGTGTCCAATCGCCTCACCCTCTTTCACCCGGTTCAGAAGTTTGTGAACACCCGCTTGAACCCTAATTATATTCCTATATTATAAACGTTCTATAATTCTCTATAAACCAAATACTTATCCTAACCTAACCCTCACTCTATAAACCAACCCTTACTCTAACCTAAACCAAAACCTGAACCTAAATCTGAACCTAATCCTTAACCTGAACCTAAACCTGAACCTAAACCTAAACTAAAACATGAACTTAAACCTAAATCTGAACCTAAGCCAACACCTGAGCCGTAGTGACAGTCATGAATAATACACGTCCTTTTGAAAGTCCATCTTTCAGAAGGAAATATACACTTACTGGTCATATCTCTTATCAAACAAATAATAACCGCACAATGATTTTAATAAAAAAGTAGGCTAAAATTACAACGTGTCACAGAGATTAAAAATCGGCTTGATCTAATTTAGATAAATATTTTTTAGTTTTTTCAAGCACTTATCTTTAGCTGCTGTATAACATAACCAATCGGCCTATCACATGTTTCGGTAATTGTTCATTTTCAAATTTAAGAATCATCGTTGCACTATCTTTTTAGGTTTACGTTATTAGTCACACAATTATCAACATTTTGTTCTTCATTTGTGAATCATATTTTTCGACCTATTTAGGCGTACAGCGAAGCGGAAAACCCGAGGAGATAGCGGTGGACGATATCATATGGCGATATAATGACACCGTAGTAACGACAAGCGTCTCGTGGCTACAACCTCTGCAAGTCAACGCCAATGCAAACCTCACCAAATATAGGGTGCGTCTGACACCGTCTGGAGGTTCCAGTCGCGACTCCATTTCGAAGATAGTTAACCCTATTGAGGTTAGTTTAATAGTTTTAACATGTGTTCTATATGCATTATAATAGTAAAGTGAAGGCCTGCACCTATAAATGACAATTACAAATAAGATAGGACCATTTTACTCTGGCCTAACACACTATAGACAACTCGATATACGGACAGAGATAACATATACCGACACCCGACCGACAATACACTTTCTATTAATATCCCCACATGCATTATAAAGTATAGTATAATAGGTATCGGTCGTGTGCGCTGTTTATTTTGTTGTAATGCTGTCTACTGAAGATAGCTCACTATACAAGCCGTGCCCTTACATTAACAATGCCTCGTGCATAGGCGGTTTTGAACATACAGATTGAACCTGAAGAACATTTGACTTTATTCAACCGTTCAAAGTCTTTTGTTATTTGACAAATTACCCTATTAGCAGTCATCAATGGTCCCCTGCTCTTGACCCTGAACTCATGTTCCGAGCTGCCATCTGCGTTTAATAGTTGTTATAGCATTGTATGTGTTTGGTACAATATTGAAGTTCGATTGTTAATAAGTCAGTGGTATGCAGTAAACGATAGTAAAAGAATGTCGACTAATTGACCTATTGACATCATTTAAGCGAAACTACAATCAGCGTAGGGTACATGTAGGGAATACCGGCCAGTAGGCAATACCGGACACTCACAGCCTATCCAGCCTAGAACACTGATATCGGTCGTCGATGTCGCCAGATGCGAAGGGACATTTGCCAAATAATATACAATTTTAAGCAAAATATATTATTGGAAACTAGGCACATTCAAGGAAACCTTTTCATGTCATTGAAGTGTTACCCGACGCAGCTGGCCGTAAATCTGATGAACGATAAGAACTTGGCCAGGACATCATAACAAGTCATGACCACAACAATTAGTCAATAAATCCTCATATTTTGTTTATGTTCACGTATATTTCTTGAGAATATTTGCTTAGAGCTAACATCGAATCAAAATATTAATCAATACAAACAACAACCATTCCGTAATTTAAGTAATTTAATACTTTATTTCCCCACCCTGCTAGAAGGCTTGCCCCCCCCAAAAAAAAGAATAGCAAACTCTATATATATATACAAATTACAAGTAGGTTATGCCCCCTGATCACAGGCCTCCCCCCCCCCCCCCCCCCCCCCCTTCCCAACTGAAAATTATAGTTATACTGATTACGGTATGGGTGTAAAAATCATTTTACAACAAGAAAATCTTGTTTGCAAACTGATGAATAACATTTATATCTTTTATTTTTTCACACCAGGAACATAATGTTGATGGTGGCCCAGCAGTTCGACAACACCAAGAAATGACGGATATTTTGAAAGATCAGGAGTACAAACTTTCAGTAAGTATTAAACAATGTTAAAGACTTGAACTATCGTAGGTAGTAGGTTGTTTGAAAGGTCATTGTTTCTGGATATGTTTCACAAAAATTATTAATCATATTTTATAACCTTTAGTCCATGTATATAGTTGGGTTTTAGTTATCAAGCCATAGAGAAGAAAAAAATGGTTGATGTCACTTTCCCGCGCAGTGCGATCAACCATTTATGTAAGGCGGTGTATAGGTTGCCTTGAACGAAACAAACGCTAGATAAGTGCAAATATTTTAGCTCGTGATTGGTATAATTTAAATAGCATCGTCCCTTGCGGGCTGGATTTCGGCGGGATTGTGCGAGACATACTGTCGGAGAAAGTAAGAGCATATATACCTCATATTTACAGTTCAGCCTTCTATTTAACTATAATCTTTGTGCACTAATTCCCCATAATTATACAAACATATCCTTAGGCAGTTAAGGTCGAGATATTATAGAGTGATACTAACTACCGCAACTATTAATACAGTAAGCTTATATAGGGCAATAAGCACGTACATGGGTGTGTCATGGAAACAACATGGTTCCCCAACTTTCCGCTCTATTAATAATTTTCAAAACTTTTATGCTGACGACGAATATGTGTCCAATCAAACGTTAACTAGATGCAAACATAAACAAATTGCTTCCCGCTCTCTAAGCCTTTAAAAATCGCGTAAATATTTTCAAGAAAATATTAAAAATAAGCAAATAATGAACTGAAATATCAAAACTAGTAACCTTTGGCATTTATTTGTATCAAAAGTGAAAAACAATGCTATCTTGTACTGTTTGGATATACACCTGACTGCTACGCAATCAACGAGACTAATTTAAATTGTCATTATCTAAAATACCATTCAAATTAAATCATATATCCATATTTTTCCTATTGCGCAGATATTGCCATTTGTCAGTATAAAAGGAATAATTGAGGCCGGACTAGAAGCATCTATGATTTTTAACGCAACGCCGACAATAATCATCTTTCCGACGACGACATCGACCAGTACGCCGACAACACAGGAGGATAGAAATGGTAGGCATGATCAGTAATATTAATGTTACTCTTATAGACGTGTCTGCTTCCAAAGTAAATACATCAACATCATCCATGACTTATATATTCCGTAGATGGCTCTCACGAATATATTGCTCGGAAATTTAGCTTCCCTCTGATGTGCAACACATTATGAACTCTGTAACGAAATGCGATTGGAAAATATTTCCGACCTTTTTTTTAAGGGGTTTTGAACTCACTCATGGAAAGTAACCTGCTTTCGTCCATAATTACTATCTTCCGTAGATAGCAATCACCCATCCCAGTGGCGTATCTGGGGTATTTTCCCGGTAGACTTTAACTTTTTCCCTGTGGACTTTAAAACTTTACCAGGCTACGGATTGCCGCCGCCTCGTCATACATTTGAGATCAAGGTGAGGGGGGGGGGGGGGGGGGGGGGGACTCGTGACGTGGGGTCCCCAAACTAGCCAACAGCTGTTCTTTCCGGTCAATGAGCTGTTCTTCCCGCCCGGTCAAGGCCGTCAGGTCAGGGGGTGACACTCTGCTGACCTCTCAGGAGATACGCTACTGGTCGCCCATAGATATTGAATTGCTATCTTCCGTAGATAGCAGTCACTCATAGATATAGATTTGCTATCTTCCGTATACAGCAGTCACCCATAAATATTGAATTGCTATCTTCCGTAGAAGCGGTCACCCATAAATATTGAATTGCTTTATTCTGTAGATAACATTCACTCATAGATATAGAATTGCTGTCTTCTGTAGATAGCAGTCAGTCATATATATATAGATTTGTTATCTTCCGTAGCAGTCATCCATACATATAGAATTGTTATCTTTCGTAGATAGCAGTCACCCAACCATAGATATAGAATTGCTCTCTTTTGTAGATAGCAGTCACTCATAGATATATAATTGCTATCTTCCGTAGAAAGAAGTCACCTATAGAAATATAATTGCTATCTTCCGTAGATAGCAGTCACCCATATATATAGAATTGTCATCTTTCGTAGATAGCAGTCACCAACCCATCATAGATATAGAATTGCTATCTTTCGTATAGAAAGCAGTCACTCGTAGATATAGAATTGCTATCTTCCGTAGATAGCAGTCACTCATAGAAATATAATTGCTATCTTCCATAGATAGCAGTCACCCATATATATAGAATTGTCATCTTTCGTAGATAGCAGTCACCAACCCATCATAGATATAGAATTGCTATCTTTCGTATAGAAAGCAGTCACTCGTAGATATAGAATTGCTATCTTCCGTAGATAGCAGTCACTCATAGATTTATAATTGCTATCTTACGTAGATAGCAGTCACCCATATATATAAAATTGTTATCTTTCGTAGACAGCAGTCACCCACCCATAGATATAGAATTGATATCTTTCATATAGGCTAGATAGCAGTCACTAATAGATATATATTTGCTATCTTCGGTATAGATAGCAGTCACTCATAGATATAGAATTGCTATCTTCCGTAGATAGCAGTAACTCATAGATATAGAATTGCTATCTTCCGTAGATAGCAATTACTCATAGATATGGAATATCTTTTCCAAATAGATAAATACCATCATCCATAAAATTAAGAACATATGCATCCAAATATTTTAGATAATTGATTTTTAGTTAACTGACCATTCAGAACTGACATTGTTCCTCCGCTGAACTCTGCTATCTTCCGTAGATAACACTCACAAAATAAACTACAACACTCACCTAAAGCTAAAGAGCTTTCAACATTGTCCCGTTGAATGATCCCCAAAACATTAAAACAATTTTAGCTGAAACTAATCAACTGAATTTTAAGAACTGCACTTATTCTGTGTATAGTTTTCTAAAAAATTATCAAGTATTTACATAAAGCTTATTTTTTTAGAATCAATTTGCCCCAAGTTTCACGGTATATATTGCATTTCCTTAGGATTTGTAAAAGACCGTAAGTCAAATCCATATGCTGCCAACCGGATGCATAATTGTCCGTTATTTGTAAGATTTGAAAGTTCAAGCAGTTTCTACATGCCATATGGATGCCGTACTTTTAAAAGTACAATGATCAGACAAGTAATTTGCCACGCAATACATGTGATCAAAGTTCAAAAATTACAGCAATCGTGCTTTAACAATATAAAATCATGTTACACAATCGTGGAAAAAATCTCTTCTCTAATTTAAAAAAATATTATGTACTTCAAAAGACTTCTCCCTATAATAAAACTTAAGTATTAATGCATGACATACCGACACAGAAAAAGAATCTCAAAGAATACATGAAACGATTTCATTTTTGACACTTGGTATTTCAACACGAGGTATATCATGACAAGGTGACAGACTGACATGTATGTGTAGGCCGTATTGATCAATGGAAACGTTCGATTCAAAACAGTCCCGGACTACAGGCCGTTGAGATAAGCACTTACCATTTAATCTTTTGTATTGAAAAACCAAGTGTTAATATTTGATTCGTACATTGTCTCGCTCTTCTAGCTATTACTTTTTTTATAATAATCATACTCCAAGTGTAATGTCAAAGAGGAGATATTATTTAATGGTTAGGCCACGCAGAAAAACATGTTTTACCAGCCCGACCGACCATTGCTTTTCGAATTTTCAACAAATAAAAAATAAAAAAACATTTGAGAAAATGTTGGGAGTTTTTGAAAACTTTTTTTTCTTCTTCTTTTTTTTTTAATTTCAAAAATTGGTGAAAAGGGAGAGGCTCCGTGGCCTTATTACCTGATGATTTTAATTGGAGATATAGGTTTAGAATTTGAAGTCTACATTACCCGATAACTTTTGCGAACAGTTCATAGTTATAACAAACCAATGTTTCATTACAGTAACATACGATCTAGTGGATGATGCAAAATCACCCGGTGGTCGTCCTGAAAATGATAAAAGTAACAGTGAGAACACCATTGGCGACAAGATCCCACTAGGCACGACAGCATCTCCAAAAGGAGTACCCAAACTGGCCACGCGCACCCCCGGGTTTCTCGACACCACCGACCCTATCGTGTGGAAAAGTGCCATTGGTGTTGGGCTCTCGGTGATATTCGTCGTCTTTCTGCTGATACTGGTCACGTGTTGGCGAATGCAGAAGAAGAAAAAGAACCACGTGATGCGGCAGACCTCATTCAAGAAGTGGAGCGAGGAGCTCAGTGTGATTAAGGTGCCCGTACCGATGATGAAAAGTAAGGGTTTTGTGTTTGTAAAATATGTTTGATAGTTGTATTATACCAACATAGTTTGTGAGATGAGATACACACTAATGTAGGCCTATCTGTTCAAACAATGAAGTACTTCAATGGTTAAAGGGACACGAAGTAGTGTTGAAGAATTGTTTTCAATTAATTTGTAACTTCAGAATTCAAGGTGAACATTAAAAATTACCATTATTGTTGTTTCTACTCACAAAAACACAGCAAAACTTGATTAAAACAATACCATTGCTATTTATTTAACCTTTTCTTAAAAACGCCTTCTATATATATGTAAATATGGTTCGCGTTATTTATCACGCGTGCTGCAGGGGGACACTGTTTGACGTAAAATGCTGAATACGTCTCAACCAGCATTTTTGAATCGACGTTTTGTTGTACAAAAAGGGCTGATTTTTCTTAATCCTTATATCATGTATATAGGTGTAAGTTCATACATGTAAATACAATTAAAAAAAGATATACAAATCCCAGTTTTTATCATAATTGAGGGCGCAGCCTCCAACACACCTCTTCAGACTTCATGCCCTTTAAGGACAAGGCGGGGTTAAGGTTAATTCACAGTTGCATATGATACTTCAAAAATAGGGCACCGTTTCACCTAGTTTGTTACTCCCATCTCAGGAATACTAAAGCGTAACATTGACCAACACATTTCCCCAAACGAAGTTTTAACATAAATAATTGCAAATATTTCATTAAAATGAACGTTTTGACTGTGGTCTTGGTTCCCCATATTATGGTACTATCAATCATCATAATGATACTCTACATAATTGTATATAACCGTTTGGATTGTTACACCGCCTTCCCCTAAATATCTCAGGAATTTCAAGAATTGCACGATTTTAAACAAAATGAAATATTGAAAACCAAAGATATTTTAAAAATCGTAAATTCGCACAAATCTTATGGTATCGTTGGCTCGTAGAACTGGGAATTTTCATCGCCTTGAAGTTTGTTATTATTTCATTATCCTTATTCCACCATCCTTAAAATAGGATCGGTAGAGTTACACCATACAAACGCATTTCTACCTAATCAACGTTAATTTGCATGACTTGTAACTAAACTTATAGCATGAAATTGCAAGGGAGGAGTAGGCTAACAAAGCTCAAGTTTGCGGTCGTTATTAAATAAGAATTAATTGCCTTTTTTGAAATGAGTTCATTGAACTCTACATTTGCTAACAATACAACGTATGCTGATGCATAGAAATTAGAATCAAATCGAATCCCATGACATGTGTCAACATTCCATCAAATCCATATAATGATCGAAAAGAAAAAACAACTTCCAACCGTTAATCCTGCCATTGATGCGTTGTCAAATGGAGAGTGCGTATACTACATGTACACTGAAATGACAGGTTAGGTACGTGATGTACTGATTTGGAATTTAAAATTAGCCAATTAGGGCACTATATAGCTTTACCACTGGAAATATATAGAGATTTTTAAATTTCGTTATTAAAATAACGAAATTTACAAAATTATTGTCAAGCATCGAGGGTGGCAAGGGATGTATCACCACATGGACTTAAAGAATTTTATCACCACTCCACCAACCCACCCCAATCCTAACTTGTCAGTTTTAATCCTCAATTGTGACTTTTAGTTTTAGCATGTTTAGAGGCACTTTCGGCTTGAATTGTCAAAAAATGAAAAGAATGTAACACATTTTGTAGTTGAACTGAAGATAACACCAAACACATATATATATATTGCATTTGCCATCTTCAACTGCTGGCCCCCAGGTCGGGGACCTCCACGTCTATAAAATCCTGAATTATACCTCGTAACAATTCTATGATTTTTGTATTAACAGATCCGGAATATAAAGAATGTGATCCCGTATACATGGGCAAAGAATTTGAAAGATGTTTCCTGAAGCTGGAGAAAGAACTCGGCAATGGACAGTTTGGTGTTGTGTACAAAGGATTTGCTTATGGCATCGGAGGTTCGCCAGACTACTCGCCGGTGGCAGTGAAAAGTCTAAAAGGTAGGTCTAAACATCCAATAGCGTAACAATATCAGTGAAACATGATTAATCACATTTTAAAGTGCAGTGTCCAACCATCATTTCTACTCATCCACCAAAATATTCGATTGTCTTCACTGATAGATGCAAAAAGACTTACATTTGCTTGGTTGTTTTACTCCTCCCAATAATTTGACAAATTAATTTTAATTTTATTCAAGCTCGATTTTATTTCAGTTTTTATATCCTTTTAGTTCTCACAGTCACATACTTCAAGTCAATTTCAATCATTTTATCGATTAAGAAAGATGCCAAAAATATTGTGCAAAGTCAAGAAACGGAATAATCCGTTCACGGTACCGAAGGGGAAATCTAGCGCTTGTCTGACACGCTTATGTGTACTTTTGGTGTGTCCTATTAGTTTGTTGACAAATGGAGATTCGCCTATTTCGAACGCTACATAGTTTTAAATAAATTGCTATGATATGTATATGTATAACTTACGTCAGTGTTAATTCATTTGCTTTGTTTAATTTTGCCAAAAAATAGCCAACGCCACCACCCCAATGAAGATGGACTTTCTAGAAGAGATCAAACTCATCATCGAGATAGGAAATCATCCCAACATCCTCCCTGTGCTCGGATGCATCACCATAGATGAACCGTATTACCTGATATCAGAGTTCATGAAGTATGGAGATTTGCTGCATTTTCTGTGGAAATGTAGAGAGGTATGTAGCTTCCTTGAACACAGCCATTTTTATGCCCTCGGCTGCCAGTACCATCAGTACTGAGTACCATGTACAGGGCCCTATTGCATAAAACATACTTAAAAGAGTTATTTGGAACTCTTGAATATTGACGGATTTTTACTGAGTTGAGCTTTATTTAGAAGGGTCAAGTTCTGAAGTTTGACCGAGGCACTATATCATGACGATCCACTCAAACATTCTTAAACAAATTTCTTAAGATGAACCTTAAGTTTTATGAAATAAGGCCCAGGTATTGTATGCTTAGTATCTGTATGGCAATTTTACAGTGTCTATGCGTTACAATTAAAGTAGCTGCATAGTAGCAGAGTAACTGGTACCATAAATATGTGCAGCTACTTTGGTACTACTTCACCATGTTCACTGTAATTTGAACAGTACCCATGGGTACTGGAGAGCACCCGCACATGTACTGGTAATCATGATGCCGGGTACAAAAGACAAATGGCTATGTGATCTAAACACAGGATCCAAACCATTAAATCAAAATGTTTTTCACACGAGTTGAACCGAGTTTCATTACTTCGTTTCATTTAACCATGATTTAACATCCCCAGTCAAAAGGATGAAAGTTAACCTCCCCAACGTAATTAACTCCGCTTCAGCAACTGGTATTTTCAAAATGTGTATTATCTTATAAATTATCGCGTTATCTAAAATGAGGATGAAATAGTGTGACGTAGTCTATTGAAGAAAACAACGTCTGGTTTTGAGCCAGCAGACGATCAATCAAAAGATGTCTGTCGTCTGCTAAAACTCCCAAAACTGTGACTACGTCACCAATGGTCACGCCATTTCATCCTCATAACTAGATAAAGAAATACCTTTTTTGGAAATTTGTGTTGCCTTTTATCACGTTTATGTAGCGGAGTTCATTACTGTGTCATGTTTGTGGAGGTTCTCTTCTATCTCTTTGCGGCTGGGAACGTGAAATAAAAAGAAGTTATCTATTTCGGTTCAATTCGTGCGAAAACTATTCTGATTTATTGGTGTGTCAATATTTATCACATTTAATTTCATTCTGCTTTCAATACGTGTGCAGATTCACACTTATACCACCAAAATTAATATAGATTCCATTAAAACGGCAATATAGTAGATACACAGAGATAGCAATGATAATTGATGTTTTTACAATATGGCCGTCACATAAAAAGTACACCTGAAACCTCCATAAAATTGTCATACTTTATCAGGCACCTGGTAATTACAGCTGATCATGCTGATTGTTTATGGACAGCAAGGCAATATAGATCTTTCTACATTTCAACAAGCATAATGTCTTTTAAGCTATAATTTAGAATTAGCAGATGTTGCAGTAAATTATTTATAGGTTACTACAGGTCGCATGTGCGGATCAAGTCTAAGATAGAATGGTGTGTATTGTATAATTGGGTTGAAATTATATGAAATGTTTTACTACAATCATACAATTGTTAACATGATCATTACCAGGGGCATGAAGTACATTGTTTCCTTAATATTAGCTAGCCGGTCAACAATGACAATGAGATTTTCACTGATACCTTGAAAAAACAGCTTGTGCAACCACTAATACATGAAGCAAGTCTTGTGCCTTGTTTTACGTTGAAAGTTTTCAAACAAAAGGGTAGATTTTTAAAATATATTCAAAGTTTTCGAATAAGCACGGAAAAGACCTACCAGTACTTACGCTCTCGGTAGATTTGAATATTGTGCTCAAACATGCAGAATAGGTTAGTATGCCGGTAAAATCTTTCCAAAAAAAAATCCCCTGCGCAAACTTTTATCGACGGAAACCATGTTGCAATCATTTTACATTTTATATTTTTATTTTCAGAAAAAGAATGTTCAAGACGATCCAATCTACGATCTCACGGAGACAAACAAAATACAGATCGCTCGACAAATTACTAAGGGAATGGTACGTATTGGACTATTTTCCGGATCTATGATTAGAGAATAATGACTGCGCGGTAACAACTGTTTTTGTGAATTTGTTTTGAAATCAGAGGTTGTTGTTCTGGTCTGAGGAATTGTCCCGAAGGGCCGGTGCCCATGAGGGACAATTCCGAATCACCAGAACAACAACCGAAGATTTAATAACGAATTTACAAAAACAGTTATTAAGCTGTCAATATTCTCATTCATTACTGAAAAAATGCATATTTATCCAAATCGTTGATTTGTACTGATAATATCATATTATATTATAACCGCGCTATTTTATTTTATTATTTTTTTTGTTTATTTTGACCACCCCTTTTTAGTTATTGAAACAGTCAAAGTCGGGCCATCCCCTCATTAACATTTGTATCATTCAACCAATCAGAAATAACATTTAATCGTGTTTCCTCATAACTCATTGAATATTCAGTTTAGGGGCGTAAGGCTTTAATTTGATTGGACGGTCAATGAGCAAGCAAAACAATCGAATACTTTGGCGCAGTACTTTCGGACAATTATTAGTGAACTGCGCTCGGCGTGAGCGTTCTCATCTAAAGATTAATTTTATTGGAACGCACTTAGTACGCAGCTATCACGATTATTCATGAAGTAATGAATACTTTTTAAACAATTTCCGCCATTTTTATGTAGTGAAATGTAAACTGTTTATTATTTTTTTCACACGAGAGGGCAGAAGTCTGCGAATTAACAAAAGGGTTTTGGCGAATGTTTTCGAGAGGGCGTTTGATATTTTTTGAAAGTGCTTGCAAGAAAATTCTACAATCTATCAAATTGAATCAGAATGATGAGAGTATCACGCTGAAAGGTGTCCCTACTTAAAAATTGACTTTTAGATAAAAACATCAGTGTTGCTGCTTGTTTGGGTGGTGTTAATGCAAATTTAGAATGAGAAAACTAATTCTAGAATCACCAAAATATAAATGCATGATGTGAATTCGTAATATTAATGATCCTATTGT
This sequence comes from Ophiura sarsii, assembly GCA_035610835.1. NCBI lineage: Eukaryota > Metazoa > Echinodermata > Ophiuroidea > Amphilepidida > Ophiuridae > Ophiura > Ophiura sarsii. Next base: position 47,372,625 of record CM069452.1, read on the forward strand.
TTTTTTAAACATAGATAATGTGCAGATAATGATAATTATCATTCGATTTCACTCCTATTTTTAACACAGGAGTATCTGTCGACAACACGTTACTATCATGGTGACTTAGCGGCGAGAAATGTGCTAGTCGGTGAAGGCTTGGTTTGTAAGATATCCGACTTTGGTTTAGCAGACGACATTTATCAGCACGGATACAAGAGATTGACCCCGGAAAGAAAACGACCCGTCAAATGGGTCAGTCCGGAAACGAACAATGAAGGGAAATGCACCATTCAAAGTGATGTGTAAGTATTATAAGTAGGCCTATAGCAAGAAATTCATTATTTTTCCCGCTTTTAAAATTATTTATGTGCTCCCATATTTTTTTACCATTCAATGAGATGACGTCCGATTTCAAATAAATACTTGTTAATACTATAGTTTGTAATGACATATCAGAATATTAAGTTCAAGCATGTATTGACATGTTTCAACGTGTTAAAACAATAGGAACGTGTCAAGACTATAGGACATGTCAAAACAATATTGCATCATGGTAAAACCTGAATAAAGAGATTCTTAAAGAGAATTATGATTATATGAATTTCTATATTTTTCTTTTCGTGTTCCGTATAAATATAACACAACACAAGCTTTTTGAAGTTTGCTTTTAAAAATAGAACATGCCTTCCCTCGTATGCTGTTGGCTATAGTAGTATGCTCTAGCGCCCTCTTTCGTTTTAATAAACATTGATGCTTTCAATTGAATTGCAGTTGGCGTTTTGGGTTCAAAGTAATGCATTAATTTTAAGGCATTTCTTTTCCTAATGATTTTTCAAAACGTCAAGATAATATTTTGCAGCCAAAATAATTATATAATAATAATGTCCATACAATATCATTATTCTCTACAGTTGGTCATTTGGAATTTGTCTTTTTGAGGTATACACATTAGGCGATTTGCCCTATCCCAGCATGGATGGCATGGAGGTTATACGAAAGCTCAGGGAAGGATACAGAATGGAGAAACCTTACGTCTGCCCGCAGGATATGTGAGTGCTTCATCATTTATATACCAACAATTATATTATTCAAATAGAAAATAACGAATTTACAGCTGAAATACATTTTGTTCATAAAAATAATACACGGTTTCCCTACCTAATGACAACATGTTGCGCACGGTACAATTAGAGTATAATATCCGGCCATAAATAACCAGATTTGTGATCTCGCAGACGACCCAACGTTTAAATCCAGAAATATAAATCAATAAGCTGAATTAACACTTTCCACGCGGCTATTAGTTTTACCATTGTATACAAAAAAGATTTTTCAGAAACCTTTCCCAAATTTCAAAGTCTTATCTCAAGAATTACTGAACCCAAATTAGGCAAGTTTGTACTTATTTTAATGCATTTCTGACGGTGATTCCAAATATGGTTATGAAATTCAATAATGTTGACACTTTTAAAACAGAAACTGTCGTCTGCAGACGCACACCGCGCAAGTGTAACATTGATCGATCAATATTACGCTTTAACTATTGAGTCGAGGAAATACTTGAACTAGCCCTTATCATCACAAATTTGATAATAAGCCTTGACAGTAATCAAATGTAGTGATGAGTTTAACTGGAAAATGTTTTTCAGTATTGCCATGCCTGCCAACTTCACAACAACGATTAACATTTGCACCTGTGCAAAAAATGTCATCCGGTATTGATGCATTGCCTAAGTTTATGACCTTTTTTAGGGATTTTCATAATGACATTGCGCACCACCAGCAGAGGTGATAAAATACCGGGACCGTACCTCAGTAAATCATTGTCAAAGTTTAGGTAGGATTATAAAACATGAGATTCCTAGGCTTAGAAACAGCTTGTCTCTCCGCCTGTAACCGCTAAGGGCGCTAACATAACAATATTAACAGTGGAAGAGTGGGCGACAGGCAAAATGGGTGCAGGTTGCTGACAACCAATTGCAACATGGGACAATGCTTAAATTAATGAACCATGATTATTGGGATAAATAGGCTCAATAAACACTGTAACCAAGGCAATATGTTGTTATTGAATAATGTATTACTTTCAAAATATAGTCTATTGTTGGAATGTCACGGGAATGTCAAGCTGTGGTTTTACATTTTATACTAAATTAAGACGCTTAAATCACTATAGTGAGATTGAGAACTGTGTGACAGACAGAGGAACCTCATAAAATGTATAAAACGGAAGTCACCAGAATAAATTGTCAAATTAATTAATGAATGACTATTTTCTAGAATGCTGTGTACAAGGAGGCCTAGTACTATCAATGCCAGCTGCTAAAAAGCCACTACAGTTTAAGCCGTGTCAAATACATCTAGGGATTATGCAAAATACCAACTATCACAAACACCTTCTTTTTAACACCCGCTCTGTTCATTTAACATCTGTGTCTTATCTCTACAGCTACATTCTTATGCAAATGTGTTGGCGTATAAAGCCATCGGAGAGGCCCACCTTCACGCAACTCCTGAGCAAATTTGACGATATGCTCGCTACTCGCGCCGATTATGTGACGGCAATGGACGATTCCGAAATAGGCAACACTACGGGAGACGACGGTGGTGATTACGACCAATGCGTCCCCCTGACATCCATCACAGAAGTTGACCCATCTGATATATACTCAAGTGCCGGCTCCGAAGAGATGAAGTCGTTGTCTTCCAGCGGTGCAAGTTCGGTAGATTCACAGAGTCTGAGAAGCGAACCGGATCTCCAAGAGACTGAAGGCTTGATGGAGGGCGAAGCTCATCGAACAGTCGAGGTGATGGAAGACATTGACAACGATAGCGAAGAAGATGGTGTTCGATATACAATGTATACCTTGACGTCAAGTTAGATCCTCTACTTCACATCAGGTGTAGACCTGATGATCATGTCTCCGATGCTGCTACTAAGGTCTAGGCCGGGTCTAGGCTTCCAATTGTTATGTCTAACTTCGGGTTATTCCTGAAAAAGCCCAGCAGAGAATAGAGATATTTTGTTGCAAGGGTGAGCATGTTCTATTCCCGAGCCGAATACTGTTGCTTTATTTCCTTATGGCGAACATAGTGTAGGCCTAAACATTGTTGAGTCGAACGTACCCCTCAAATTGGACATTTTTTTATCCACATACTTAACCGTTTGATAATTATCCCACTTTGACTCTAGTTGAGTCGAGTGCATTTTTATAAGTATACCACTGCCACCAAAGAAATAATTCGTTTTTTATCAAAAAGTCAGAAAGTATAATACAATTAAATGTTTGTAAATGCAGTATTCCAAAACTATTCAGGTCATATTATACAGTTTTATGTTAATAATCAAAATGTAACGTCCATTTTTTGTACTAAATGAAAAATTTGGAAAGTTTAGAGTATTTGTGATGGTGGCCACGTTCAATGTCAAATGTTACTTTGGTTATACTACATGTACCATCTATCATACTTGACTGATTTCCTACTTCTCAAGACCCTATAAACCTTGAAATCTAAAAAGTACGGCAGATAATGCTTTCGCAACAACTGCAAAATGACTGTCTGTGTCAAGAAATTATAAAGATTTCTCCAATATATCATATCTTAACACTTTCCACGCGGCTAATAGTGTTACCATTTCAAAACAGATTTTTCAGAAACCTTTCCCAACTTTTAAAGCCTATCTCAAGAATAACTGAAACCAATAATACGACTGTTGTACTTATTTTAATGCATTTGTCATGGTGAATCCAAATATGATAATGAAATTGAATTATTTTGACATTTTTGAAACATTTTGTGAAATTTTGGAATGTCGTCTGCAGACGCAAGCCGTGGAAGGTCAACAGACGAAAGCAGGCTTGCGATTTTGCCAGGCGTTATTCATATTATTGGTAAAGGATAGAGAGATATTTATGTCATCTCTTCTTTTCATTTGTTAAATCTATTCATTTGTCACACGATAAATAGATTGATGTATACTGTCAAAAGTAGTTTAATCATTTTGAGCTTGTTTCCAGCAGGATTCCGAATTGTATTTCCACAAGCATGACAACCGTTTAAGGCCATAGTATATTTTTTCAACGGACTATCAGTAAACAAATCTGTCATCATCAGACAAAACTAATCTCGAACAGAATATTTGCACATTTGCATGTTAAAGTTAAAAGTGTTTTCTTGTTTCCTTGTCTCAAAGCATGCGAGCACTACATCATGCTAATTTAGATAAGCAAGTAAAAATGTTGATATGAGAATGTTTCTGTTCTGCTTTTTGCCAGACGGAGTGTGAATCTAATGTATATGGTTTCATCGGTTTCATTTTTGCACCTGATATAATTACATAATGTCAAATATTAGGTTGATCACACCTCATAAATATTCATGAGCTAATCATGCCAGTTCATTGGCTAATTTGTGCAACAAGGTAGGGGCCTACTAATGTGACTGATTTTCTACATCCTCATCCTCAGAGTCACATTTACAGTGAATAATAAAGAAAATACTATACCGTATATGGTTTATATCGAGGTTAATAATACATGGTTTATATCGAGGTAAATACTATATAATATATATCGAGGTAAATACTACATAGTTTATAAATCGGGGTAACTTGGTATTGGTTCTGGCTAAGGTATTTTGATAGGCCCGTAGCTAGCTAAGTTGTAACTATAGAATATTGGTTTGCATGTAACTAGGACATTTGTTACGATGGCTTTAAGAAACAAACAAACAAATTAGTTATCAATCCATCAATTTCGCACAGCAGTCATTGTCATTTCACCAGCACAAATATCCATATACGTGCGGGCGGGCACTGGCGCGTGTGTATTTTTCCTTCTTTTAAAGAAAAGTTCACTGGCACTGCTATTATACGGTCCATTAATTGGGAAGTATTCCGCAATCCGCACTGTCATTGTGGACCTTGAATTGGCAACCACTTTTCCGGTTCAAAGTCAGGTAACTTCACATGGTGGGATGATTTGGAAGTTGTACCCGATTAATTTTGTACGTATATAACAAGTTGTTTTGTTTACCTACGAACGTCAGAGTTTGAAAAAGTTTAACTGTTGCAAATTCCAGCCACCCATGCACTCAAAAACAGTTTCGGTTAACCACTATTTCCGTACTACCGGTGGCGGTGTCACAGATTAAATTATTAATGAACTGTCACTAGTACTCCAAAGATACCTAATAGTTAGTATTCTTCACCCATTTCGCATTCATTTAAATTACGGTAAAACCATTTCTAGATTTAGATTCAATTCTCTCACCACGCTGACCATTTTGTATTAATTATTAAAAGAATTATCTATAGTTGCATTCCTTTCTCTCACCATTGTACCGTATCTAGACATTCTTTATTAATTATAATTTAAGGAGAAACAAACAAGATGTAAGTGGTGCCTATATAGTTGCAATCAATTTTCTCAAACAAAATATATCTAGTTTGAGAACATTTTTCTTTGCTATTTTGTATTCATATAAAGTGAGAGTATATTATATAATGCATTCCAAAATATCAACATGATACCTTTAAAACACTTACCACGCGGCAGACGTCTGCAGACGACATTCCAAAATTTCACAAAATGTTTCAAAAATGTCAGAATTATTGAATTTCATTACCATATTTGAAAACACCATTAGAAAAGCATTGGAATAAGTACAAACATGCCTAGTATTGGTTCAGTAATCCTTGCGATAGACTTTGACAATTGTGAAATGTTTCTGAAAAATCTCGGTTTTGTATGGTAAAAATAATAGCCGCGTGGAAATTGTTAACTATTTTGTACTCATATTCACTCTTCCTATAATACCTAACTATTCTGTATTACTGATGTCGAGAGTGATGGCTTTTAGTATCATTTAATTCTCAAAAATGACACTATAACAATTTAGTTAAGATGTACTTTTCATAGGGATAATTTGACCATTATGTATTCAGTTAAGTAGAGTGAATTGTCTTTAATTGTGTTCACTTGCTCACCATCATGGTTTGGACATTTTTGTATTCATTTAAGGTGATTTGATGTTCTATAATTGCATTGACTTCTGTTTATCTATCCATACCTTCACCATATTGTATTCATTTAAGTGCATTTAGTTGCATTTAATTATTTTATAATTTTTACCATGATTGTGTTGTAGCTCATTAGGTTAGAGACATGCCTTTAATTGTATTCAATTTATCACGACCCCTGATACCTTAACCATTCTGTATTCATTTAAGGCGAGAAAAATGTCGTTGGTTGCATTACAATTTTCTCACGACGACACCTTTAAACCATTATGTATTCATTTAAAGGCGAGAGTAATGTCCATGATATTCTGTGCATTCACATTATCTCACAATAGCCCTTTAATCATTATCGTATTCGATTAAGGCCAAACAAAGAAGATAGTCTGTCTCAGAAACATTTTGCAAATAAGCTATGTGCTGTGCTTTTTTGTGTGCTTTTTTTTTCTTTTTTAGAAAATAGGCTATGAGGTATGCGATTTTTCTTTTTTCTTTTTTTGTTGCTAATCCAAGCTTCAGAGAACTTTTTTATTTTATTTTTTCTCAAAAAAAATTAAAAGAAATTACGCGCCGGAGCTCATTTCACCTACCAATGCGGGCGGGCTTTTGAGACAGACTATCTTCTTTGTTTGGCCTAAGATTGTTAAGATTAAAGTATTATGGCTATAGTTGCATTCAAATTATGACACTTTAAATTCATTTTATTAAAGTTAAAATGAAAGAAGTGGCTGTAATTTAATTTCTCACTTTTATAGGCCTACTTTGACCATAGGCATATGTATTAAGTTAAGATATATATTATTATTTTGAAGTATTGTCTATTATTGTATTCAAATTTCCCTGCATCATGGTTGACACATTTTTTAGCCATAAGGGAAAGAATTTTCAGCGGTTATGCATTGATTATTAGTATTGAATATGCGTGGGAAAAAAATAATATTTTTAAAATGCTTTCGTGTGTTTGTTTTGTAAACACAACGGAAGTTTACTTCATTGATTTGATATGTGATGACATTATTTCGTGGAATCAGTATTTCATATAACTATATTTAGAATAGGGTAACACCCCATACATGATTTCATGTAAAAGAGCAGTGACCTAATTCAGCTGAAAAAAATATTCAATATTTGACATGGAAATATATCTATTACATTTATTTATATAAGCATTTTATATGAACAGTGATTGGATGTGCTAATTATATATTTTACCAGTTCAAATGTATATATCTTAATGACATGTTTGATATTACTATATGATTTATATATTTATTTGTATTTATTTGTAATTTTGTAAATAAGGAACGATAAAAATATGATCAAAAAGCTTTTTCTATTTATGACTGTAAAATATTTCATAAGATAACTCCATGAAAAGATGTAATCAAGGAGTAATTTTAGCAAATTATAGATACTTCCTGATATTATTATACAAGCATTGTAAACAAATAAATCATGAATTCTACTTCGGAATCTTGGTATTAATCTGGGCACCGTGCTTCTTGTGTGCAATTCCTTGATTGAAGGGAAATGTTATAGTCTTCATACCAATGTTAACAGGTGATACGCGGAAATCCGTTTCGACGGTGAAGGTATTTCGAATTATCTCATTCCTTATTCACCTGATGTAATGACTTTTCGCTTTCAGTTTTGAAAATATCCAGAAATAATTAAAAAGTTTCTGGTTGTAACGGCTACGTTTAAGGGAGATGTCATTTTGATCAGGTCCAGTTTCTGCATACTCGCGATACTATCATAATTGGTACTAATATTGATGGTATGCAGAATGGTACTGATCGAAACCTACTGTGTAATGGTTGTTTGCTATTCAATTATGCAGTATCATAGTTGTGTTAAGCAGATTGCTCAATGAAAATTCTTCAGTATCCCCATCTTAGTATACCTCATTTTCATCACATGACAAATCTCGTGACCACTGTGTTCTGTCTCAAAATGTGACTGGGTGGTTTTTTTCTCAATTTTACGATGCAAGTATAGCGTTTGCTGTTAATGAACACCCTGAAGCTTTACGGAAGTCCATCTGCAAACAAACACAATTGAGATGATATTTTTGAGATTATTATTTCTCACAACAGTAAAAAAGCTTACCTCTGGGGTAGCTTTCTGGCAGCAACTCGCTTGCCTTTCGTCAGCCCCAATAACACGTGGGGGCGCTGTTGGCGGTTTTGCTAATTGAGATAACTTCACTACTAATAGTTTGATCAGTTCCAGATTGGCGCCTGGAGAACACACCGTGAACATGTTTTGAACGCGTCATGTGTTCTGCACTCTTTGCAGTGAACTAATGACCACTTTCCTGCTTTTAAAGAAATATTCTCTGTAGCAAAAACAACAACAACTAGATTGAAAGCGTTTGGTAATTTGTTTACTACATGTTTATTTATTTGAATGTATTTTGTAATTTGGCAGATTGAAACAAATACAATTTTCAATCCAGTTAATTTGTGCGTCTCAATTTATTTCATATATCAACTTTATGACTGGTGGGTAAGGCTATCGATATCATTAACATGATAAATGTATAATGCTTCCTGAACATCGAAATACAGGCATGCAAATAGCTCTATGGTCTTGCACACTGAGCAAAAACGGTATTTTTCAGTACTTCTACACTTCCTAAAAAATCTGTTTGCAGTCGATTTGCGCTGCGAATTCAGAACGCCTAAAAATGCCTGTTCTGGTTATTAACACCAAAAGGTGTTCAAGATTTTGAACTTTTATATTGGAAATATAAAAGTTTAAATGCAATACAGTTAGTGTAAGCTCGAGTTGTTCGTTGCATTAACAGGTGCAAGTATATAAGTGTCATGGTGGATTTGTGTGTGTGTGTGTGTAGTTTCTGCCTATTTGTAACCAAACAAACTAAAGGCTAATAATACTACTGTAGGGCCCTACTGTATCTTCTACTGTATGGTCAACTATGATTGAGTGTGGGCTGTTCCCAAAGTTAAGTAAACATCCTTTCACGGATTGCATACCGTGAGAAAAAAAACTCAATTGAAAAAAATAATTATATATCCAATTTAGGAGCTTTTAAAGTTCATGTACATTTATACAGCTGGATTACATCACTTTAATTTAGATTTTTATAACAATATTTATAAATATGCACAATCCTAGAGTTCGTTTGCATGGTTTAATTTGGATTTTTGTCAATTGATTAGCTATATATTTTAATATAAAATGTAAGAGATGAAGAGTAGTATTAAAATACTCTTCAGGGCGCACAGCACTAAATCACTCCTCGTTTTGTGTCATAGTAGTAAGTTCCGGCAAAAAAAAGAAAAGATTTTGTGATAAATGGGGTCCTTTGGGAATCAGTTTGGCGTGAGGGTAGGATTTTATAGCTAAAATGAAAGATAATATCGTGTACTTTGCTCAGGATATTGCTAAATTTTGATTTTCGATTGTACCGAAAATGTATCACGTGGATGAACACACGTGCTCGGAGGCAGTCAGAAAGCCAGCGTCCGGGCTGAAAACAGGGGTGGCGCTGTTTAAATGATCATATCGTTAAATCTAATTGGAAGCCGTAACACTTCTTGACGGTTTTATGAAATTTAAATATTTGTTTATTCGAATGAGACATTCCAAAAATGGTTACTAAGGACCCAAAATCGCGACTCTTTTAGATCTATTTTACGTGTAATCCAATGGGCGGTTTATTTAGTGCTGTGCCCCTTCACATGTTATTTGTAAAGCTTTGTAACGACCATTTCAAACTGTTCACTCTACTAGCCGATGACTCCATAACCCTTCTCACGGTCACACCGGTTAAGACAAACTTACACCGCAGATAACATAACTACTAAATGTCTTTCACCTCCCAACCTTAAGGCAAAATCTAAGAGATGGCGTGTCCAAAAGTTTGTCAACCTAGAAAAAAAAGCCCCAAAAAAGACACATTTCCGAAATAGGGCTATCTCGGTTTCCGCAATTGACTTAATTGTTAGTTGACGTAAGAAACAATCAAATGCCAATCAGGAAATGGTTGGTGGGTAGGGCACACATAAAGCCAACCTTTCAAGTAGGCATAGTTGTGTATCTTCTGTTTGGTGTAGCCTATATGAATAGTTTGTTTCCAATTTTCCAGGGCTGCTTCCTGTTGCATTTGATACTGAAAGAAAACAGTTCACAATTCAGCGGACATATTAATACAAACATCTTTAGTAATTCTATTGATTTCCCTTACGTATGAAATAATGACAATTTTTTTAATATATATTTTGGGGGAGACATGAGGGGGGGGGGGGGGGGCATAACCGACTACTTTTTGTTAATATACATATATTAGAGGGTATCAGGGGGCGAGCCTGTCGGCTGGGGGGGGGGGGGGGGGATTTCTCCCGCCTCCCGCCTCCCCCCCCCCCCCCCCCTAGTTACGCCTCTGGGCATGCTGGGTTAGCCTACATCACGAGGATGTAATGCATAAGACATCATAAGGCCCAAAAAATTAATTGTTTGGTTGTCCTCCACACAGCTGAGAGATGAGGTGCGGGCGGGTGGATTTTTTTTTTAAATTCAATGGAAACTCAGAAGTCCCAGGTATTGTAGTGTTGTGATTGTGATAGTTTCATCTACATTCTACAGCGTAGTCATTACCCGGCCTTCATTTTTTCTTCAGCTACTTTAACGCTTTTATGACAACGCTCTGTATAGTTCCCCACGTTCTCAATGTCGGTTATGTAAACCTCCAATATTGTTGAATGAGTTGCAACACTGTAAACTATAGGTCAAGTAACATTTTTGACGGGGGAGATGACGAGCCCGTCATTTGAAACGACGTTTCTAAGTCGTAACCTTTTCACAAACCCCTAAAATTGCATTTGCTAATAACTTGCATTAATCATCTTCTGAAGCGATTTTGTTGTAAAATGTAATTGATATTGTTATAATATGAAGGTAAGAGGACACAGTAAGTTATTTCAGCTATTTGGATGCCATTTAGTAATATACTAAGCTATTTGGATGCTATTTTGTATTATATTATATGATTTAGTAATATACTGAGTCACTGAGTCCACGGCCACGGCACGGCCTCTTTGTTCCGTGTTGCCTTGGCTCTCGCAATTAGCCCAATGATTATGGCGAACCCTAGGCTACATCCCCCAGTCATCAATATTACCGTACGGACGCTAAAGCTGTACAAATATCGGAGCCTGCAAGATAGCGACATAAGAGGGCGGCTGAGAGTTACAGTCTAGGTGAACCCTTCAATATGATTAGCCCAATGATATGGCAACAACCCCTTGAGGACGGGGATCATACATCGTACAAAATATCGGGACCAGATTTAGTTTACGAATCACATTTACACACAAAATACACAGAATGTGACCATTTGAAGACTATAATAAGTTGCCTGACTGTTAAATGTAACTAAGGATTACTATGGGAACATAAAAAGATGAGATTATAAAGTTGAAGTACGCGATCTAATCAGTCAACTTTTTAATAAGCTTATTTTCCCCTATGCTTTCGTGTGTTCAGGCTGACACAGAATGCATACAGGCCTGATTGCACTGGGCTACATGTAGAGGGTAAGCTTTAGAATATGTGACGAACCGAAAACGGTGTTCCGTTTCATTATATTAGTATTTCGTTTACTGGATAAGTTTCCCCAGAGTAAAAATACTGTCCTACATATACTTACTTTATAGTCAAAAGAGGCCCATTATGTTTTCTAAACCATAATGAAATTGTTTACCTTTTCAAACCAAAGGGAGTGTTCATTATAAATATTTATTATTTATGGGGGTGGGGGTTATAACATCATAATACTTTCTCTGTCATGACAAAGGCAAAAAGGTCTCAGAATTCCACAACATTCATCAAAATTATTCAGTGGATTGTCCAAATGAATTTATTATTTATGGGGGGTGGTTGGAAAAAATGGAGGGAGGATCAGAAAGAAATTCTTCGTTATTTATGGAGGGGGGGGGGGGGGGGGGGTTATTACATCATAATACTTTCTCTGTCATGACAAAGGCAAAAAGGTCTCAGAATTCCACAACATTCATCAACATTATTCAGTGGATTGTCCAAATGAATTTATTATTTAGGGGGGGGGGGGGGTTGGAAAAAATGGAGGGAGGATCAGAAAGAAATGCTTCGTGAGCAGTCAAATCTACTATTGCTTGATTAATTGGATATACAGGGGGATCAAGAAAAAAAATCAACGAAAAAGGGGGATCAAGACAAAAAATAACGCTGTTTGGGGTGATCAAGAAAAAAATATGTCCAAAGCTCAAATATTTCCAACCTCCACCACCAGAGTATTTATGAACACTCCCTAAGAATAACATATGTGTAAGTTACTTTGTGTGAACAAATAAAGCCAATCATATTTTCCAGTTAAAAAAAATTAGTACCATAACACCACTTTCCAAATTATTTCTGCCATATTACAATACAAAAACATTTTTTAACATTCAAATATCCGACCAGCTCTACTAGGCGTGCCTAGTCTTGTTATTCTCTAGTTTAAGAATATTTTTAATAACCTTTAATAAAAAAAGTTTTACATAACCTATTTCTCAATGTGTCCTTATAATATTTCTAAATGATTCGGTGTCCACCATACAACTTTAATTACCCCAATCCAACTTCTTCATCAATGTTAACCATACGTCTTAAAGGTTGTTGACCCTATTCTAGATTTAAGGGCATCATCAGTGTAATGAGAAATGGGACCTTTCATTTGATATCAAAAACACTTTTGAATCCCTTAGAGTTAAATTGTTAGGAAACATAGTAGCAACGCTGTTTGTTAATGTCTGTTCTTGAACTTTCAACAGTCTTCTATCTCCCCCGTCCAGTTTTTTTTAAATACCTTGTTTTAAACGAGCGTCGCGATGGGCAGACACAGCATGCAGCGTAGGTCGCCATTGCAATGCTTGTCTTGTTTTGCCTAAAAGAATGTTGAGTCGATGTGCAAGCTTTAGAAATTTACGCATGAAAGTATTAATAAAACCTATATTTTTCGTACTAAATGCAGAAAAAAATGTTTTATACAATGTTTAAATGAATAATAAAGCTATTTTGCGAAACTTTTTGTACAAATATACCCAATTTGTTTTTAAAATATTTTCTCATATCACGTTTTTTAAGTAAATTGATTAAAGGCATACTATGTGATCTTTTCCAGAGAGCGCCCTCTGTTCATGATTTTTTTTAGAAAGTAGATTTTCTTGCAGATTTACATTTCCGATCATAAATCATACATATATTCCAAGTTACAGAGCGATACGATTCCTAATTACCTCAAAATCATGGTTTTAGAGTGAATTTAGAGTGGATAATATAAACTGTCGTGATTCCGACAGTTTATTTTCACTCTAAAACCATGATTTTGAAGTAATTAAGAATCGTATCGCCCTGTAACTTGGAATGTATGCATGATTTATGATCAGAAATGTAAATCTGCAAGAAAATCTGCTTTCCATTTTTTTTTCGATGTTGAGGGCGTTTCCTGGAAAGATCACATAATATATCTTTAATTGCACGTTCAGCGATTTTTTATTTATTTTTTAAACGTTGTGTTGATGTGTGAATTTCGTAAGAAATACATACCTGAAAGTATTAATAGGCCTATAACTTAATTTTTCGTGCTTAATGCAGCAAAAATTGTTTTATACAGTGTTTAAAATTAATAATAATGCTGTTGTTGTTCAACATTTCGGAACACATATTCAACAAAACAATATTTTAATATTTCTCACACTATTATTTTGTAGTACGTAATAACATGCATTGAACGTGCGGTCAATCTTCATAGTCCTTTTAATAGTCCCGACAATGAACATCGTGTTACCACTGGATACATGGAATTGCGTACTGGGATTGATGTTGAAGTGTTTAAATTGACGATGAAACGGAGTTGGTCTGTTCGAATACTTAGGTTGTATAAAACGATACGTTTGGGCTGTCAAATTGTTCAGACAATTGAAATAAAAACTTTTTTAAAATAAAAAAATATTCGTGCGGCCCTGAAATTACGTGCGGGCGGTCGAGGACAACCAAACAATTATTTTTTTGGGTCTAATATTGTGATAGGGGGCCTATAGCTAACTGTAAAATACCTCATTATTTAAATTGGACCTCATATAATTTTAGCTTATTGGTTAAATCTCTTAAGCTTCTAAAACCTTAAAGAGGCTTAAGATTTCGTATTTAATTTAAAAATGCTTGATTAAATCACATCTCAACGCATCCAGACAAGATTTTGTCTGTTCCCTCGATCTCCGGCAGAGGCACGCGCAACATTATTATTATGGTGAAAGAGGCGGTGTTTGTAAAACACGAACCAGGAACACGCGTACGTACGATTGTACAGTCACGTACGTAGGCCTACAGCCTCTGTGCATGTACTTCACAATGGTAAAAGATACCGCCTATATATTTGTCTGCAGTCAAGCTTATACCCGGTGTTTTATCTTATCTGACCAATTCCAATTCTCCTTAATACCACGTGGTGAAGGCGGCTTTATAACCCTGCGGGGCCCAATCTAAATTGGACCCTCAACCGACCAGCAGTGGTTAACGATGGGAGCCCCATTCCCTTTGGTGCTCCGCACGTCGGGTCTGTCCCTTGTGCCCTACGGCAGGGGTGGGCAACCTACGGCCCGCCAGTGGGGTTTTTGTGGCCCGCGAGATGTCTTAAAATGTCTTAAGAAAAAGAAGAAGAAAAAAAATCAATCTATTTTACATCATCACAAACAAACAATTAAGCTAGCTGCTTAGCATTTATCGGCACAAATGATGTTCCTAAAACATGTGTAGGTCTATTTCCCCCGGCCATTAATAATTTGTCATATCTGTACTGTATTGAGATTACGTTTTTGTGAAGAGAGATTATTAAGCACACACACCTATTGCTTGAGAGTCTTCGGAATCAAAGGTTTGATAATTGAAATCAACAGCAGGTCATTACTAGAAAATTTGGTTAGGTGTGGCTCAGTCAATTTTTCACTCCTGCGAGTACGTGTTTTACAAACACCGTGAAAGAGGCACTATGCTGCACATGGCTCCAAATTATAGTGCAAAAAAGCAACTCCAAGCTATATAGCTTCAATGTAAAAATATTGAATTATAAACTTGTGCAGAAACTTCGCCTCTTTAATTTGAAATATTGCACGTGACGATTGAATGAGATTAAAACAAAGCTTTCTGTCAGAAACCAAAACAAAATACGGTTTTTTTCTTTCTATCAGCACTTTTTATTTCAGTAGCCACCCATGGTTGTAAGTAGGCCTACATGTAATAATAGACAGGTTATTGTTTATCCGAAACCGCTAACGAGTGAGGATCGGGTGTGCTTCAATTGATAAATACGGTCCATAAACATACCTGCCATAATACTGTCTTTCGCGTTGAAAGCCCAAGTGCAACAAATTGACAATAGTACTTTGTCTCATTCGTTTCGGTGGCGCGTTCTTATATACTAGATTTCGCGGTTCGTGGGTTGGGCGGTTCTCGGGTTAGGGGTTTATGGGATGTGTATACTCTTAAAATTCAGTTATCACAGGTGCCCATAATACAGGAACCTCATGTGCCCTTAAATCCAGGTAGGCTACCCCATGTGCATATCCATGTAATTCAGTAGGCCTACATGTGTTATTAGGCCTAGGGTTTTATTGGGATCTTAGTTCAGAGGTCTTTTAGTTTTAGAGTCAGCGAGAGGAGGGGTCTATCGTCATGATCATCTGTGCCCAGTCTTGAGAACTGTGTGTCGACATTGATTATTCCTCCGTAGGCATGACTAAACATCATGAACGTAATATATATATGTATTTAAATCACGCATGTTTGCGCACACCGATATCCATGTAACATTCCCATTTATATAACAGACATCCTATGATTGGCCTAGGGCCTATCCGAATTGCTGTAGTGTTACACTACAACACTGTACACACTTGCACTGCACGCCAAAGGTCTGGGTTTGATTCCTGGCGCATGCAGACTGACGCCCCCCTCCCCCCCCTCCCCCCCCCCCCCCCCCCCCCCCCCCCCCCCCTCATTTACTCTTTTCATCCTGATCATTCATAAAAACCGGGACGGGACAAAAACACGCCCGAGAGTTAAAGATATAATTGGAGCTAAATGTTTGCTCACACCGGCCCTGTAACATTCCCATTTATATAAAAGACATCCCATGATAGGCATGTTGAGGGCCCGTTGTGGCCTGCGCGCATAGATGGGTCCGCGATGGGATGTTGAGGCACTGAAATTATACCACCGCAATCCGCAATCACTTTAACAATAACATGTTTAACACAAAATGTGTTCCTGGATGAAGGCCTACGGTTTACGCTCCCAGTTCCTTTATTAACCCTAACCCGCCATCTGATTTTTTTTACCTCCTGATCATATGTACTATAATAATTTAACTCATACAAAAACACGCCCGGGAGATAAATTTAATTTGAGTCCTTTTTCTCTCTTTGTTAGCCACCGGACGGCTTTCTTTTACCCGCCCCATGAAAAGACCCAGTTTGCGCCACGAACGCGTACGCACCGTACGGTCTGCGCCATAACGCGTGCACCGGCAATCGCGTGCGCCATGTTTTGTTTTGTTTATACGCGAGCGCGTAGCAACAGTTTGTTGTCTACCTGGGGCGAAGATCCCTATGCATAGCGATTACATGGGCAGATGGGCAGGGATCTGCACCCGAAGGCATTGGACGGACGGACGGACAGACAGAGTCGCCAAAAATAGTATTATGATATTTATCTCAAATTTTAAAAAGAGAAGACATTTTTATTTATGTCACCCAGCCATCGCATAGCTGTGTCGCCAAGTTGAAACCGCTTACACATATTTATAGATATGCCACTTGTTGATGTTTAAAGTAGCTGGTCGAAATCCACATATACAGTCAAGGTCAACGCATAGTTTGTCCAGGCAAAAAATATGTAACGAATGTGACAGAAGAAAGAAATTTGAACCATTGACAATTACCGTTGAACTCAGTGGAACTAAAATATTATGATTGTAGCAACCCTAAAAGACCTGTCTAACCACTGTTTTGACTATCTGTGGGCTAACCTTGATAGCTCTGGAATAAATCCTAAACTGTGACTGTATAAAGCCACCGATGATAAAGCATGCATAGCATCTAAACTGCTCACAAAAAGTATCGAAACACTTAAAAATGATCCAATATATAACGGCTCGAAAGGGTATGCATTAATCGAAGCAAATAACCAAGTGCAGAATTTTGTTCTGCGTATTTTGACACCTCGATCGATAAGATTCGATATTGCGGAGCGGAGTTATTGTCATTTCAATGGTCGTGGGTCCAATTTCAAAAGTGACAATCATCCTATAGAAAGAGGTTTGCATTACTGTTTAGAATGATCAGATTCGTGATTTTCAATAGGGATGGATGAGTGTCACTTTTGAAACTGGACCCACGATCATTGAAATGACAATAACTCCGCTCCGCAACATCGTATCTCAACGATCGAGGTGTCAAAATACGCAGAACAAAATTATGCACTTGGTTATTTGCTTCGATTAATGCATACCTTTTCGAGCCGTTATATATTGGATCATTTCTAAGTGTTTCGATACTTTTTGTGAGCAGTTTATATTTAGCACAGTGCAACATTACTATTATTTCCACATCGCCCCGCCATATAAATGCTGCTGTGTTCCTTCTCTGTGTAACATGTATGAAGCAAATGCCCAAAACAATGCTTATGTCCTTTTATATCAGAACCCATCTGAACTTTATCACTCATTTTAGTACAGTATTCTTCTAAAAAAATAGCTAAAAATAAATACCACTCACAACTGAACGTGTTATTGGGAATATTAATGTCATTTCGTCTTCTAGGATCTGAGCATCAGCCTAAAATATTAAGGGACCCCGTTATTTCTATATCTTCCCTATTCAACAAAATACGTATTAACTACACAGTCTATTTCATTTATTACAACTATTCTAAATCACCTTAACCATCCAGGTCTCGTTTTGTTTCTCCATCCAAGCTGGACCTACCAAAATACAGCCACAATGTTTAACAAATAGGCAAATCAACACATTACAAGCATATCAAAACATTGGTAATTGTTTTGATTGTTTTAGATTTGTCATTTGCATGGCATATCTAGAGGTGGTTGGGCCATATGTCAATGTTTACAATTAAAACTACATCGGGTTGGGGAGACATAAATTCAATATTCAACATTCGGGCTTCGCCCTCATTGAATATCTGTAATTTATGTCACCCAGCCATCGCATAGCTGTGTCGCCAAGTTGAAACCACTTACACATATTTATAGATATGCCACTTGTTGATGTTTAAAGTAGCTGGTCGAAATCCACATATACGTCAAGGTCAACGCATAGTTTGTCCAGGCAAAAAATATGTAACGGATGTGACAGAAGAAAGAAATTTTAACCATTGACAATTACCGTTGAACTCAATTGAACTAAAATATTATGATTGTAGCAACCCTAAAAGACCTGTCTAACCAGGTTTTGACTATCTGTGGTCTAACATTGATAGCTGCTTTGGAAGTATTCACCGGGACTCTTTCCTGGATTTTCTTAGTAAGTTCATCATCCTTTGAGAGGATATTTCCATATCGCCCGCCATATAAATGCTGCTGTGTTACTTCTCTGTGTAACATGTATGAAGCAAATGCCCAAAACAATGCTTATGTCCTTTATATCAGAACCCATCTGAACGTTATCACTCATTTCAGTACAGTATTCTTCTAAAAAAATAGCTAAATATAAATACCACTCACAACTGAACGTGTTATTGGGAATGGCCACAATGTTAACAAATAGGCAAATCAACACTTTACAAGCATATCAAAACATTGGTCATTGTTTTGATTGTTTTAGGTTTGTCATTTGCGTTGCATATCTAGAGGTGGTTGGGCCATATGTCACTGTTTACACTTCAAACTACACCGGGTTGGGGAGACATAAATTCAATATTCAACATTCGGGCTTCGCCCTCATTGAATATGTGTAATATAGCGGGTGCCGGGTGGGTTTTTGGATGTCAACAGACAATTTGATTGCCTTTTGGCTGATTTTCAGCAGATAATGCACTAATATAGTTTGTTCAGCTCCACATTGGCGAAGCCTCCTTACGGCAGCAAATGAGATACAGAAGGGGCGCGAGCGCGCGTGAAGGCAACAATCGCACTGTGTATCATATGCGTGCCGCGGGTGTGTCTTAGTCTATGCGCGAGAGTGCGATAGTATACAAATATTGAATGCCGGAGAGTGTGATAGTAAAAACTATATCACGAGGTCAAATTTGGATTTTTCCATTACACGAGGCGCAGCCGAGTGTGATGGAACAATCCAAATTGGACAGAGTGATATAGTTTTACTATTGCACGAGCAAAAGGCATTCAATATTTGTTTTATATAATGATATCACAAATTTAATATCTAGCCATAATGATGGTAAAAACTATCACATGGCTGAAATCAGGCCTATCATTATATAATACAAATTATATAACCCATGAAAATATTCTAGACATCTGATTGGTGGATAATACATTACACAACACAAACTATTTTGGCCTATTTCATGCTTAACGTCATTCCCGGTCATTTTGTGTCTTTCAAAAAGTACTATTGACCGGGCGGTCAATAGTACTTTTTGAATAGACCAAAAATGCCCTCCCTCGTAGGCTCGTGCGATCCCGGCATGGAGCGTCTTGAGAGACCCTGTATAAAACCTGAATGTGATCGTCATTCTACATAAAATTTTCTCTAATTTCTACAAATCTAGAAGGCTCAGTGCACAGCAAAAGAGGAATCGCTTCAAAACAAGTAAACAAGTCGTCTGCATTGCATTATTATTATTTGGCACAGATCTTTTATCGGCTGAATTAACATTTCATTGAATCTTAGTCATGAATCATAAATAGTTGTTGTCAATTCACCTGAGCTGAGGTTGAGGGCATTCTGCAACGAGGTCTAGACCTCTATCGATGAGATGAGTTCAGCATCAGAGTAATTATTCCTCGGCGACTTTCTCGGAGTAAACTAACTTTAAAAAGTAAGCTTATTTTTGATTTTGTCGAGAATCGACTAGCATATTCACTAAGAAAGATGTGTTCAAGTGTGAATATTTTCATGCGATATATAAAACAAATATGGACTGCTCTTTATTTGTGAAATGGGGTGAAATATTGTCCCGAGGTGATCTGGAGACCGTAAGCCTACTATTTTCCCGAAGCCGGAGGCTTCGGGAAAATAGTAGGCTTACGGTCTCCAGATCACCTCGGGGCAATATTTCACCCCATTTCCCTCATGAGCAGTCCATATTTGTATACTATATCACGAGGTCAAATTTGGATTTTCCATTGCACGAGGCGAAGCCGAGTGTAATGGAATAATCGAAATCGGACCGAGTGATACTAGTTCTACTATTGCACAGGCAAACTGCATTCTATATTTGTTTTATATCGTGATAGCCTATCACATTATTCTTTTCCAGCCATTTAAATGAAATCAAGCCTATCATGATATAATATACATGTACGATATATTATGAGACAGATAATATAGTTTGGTGTTGTGAGCATCTATCTATATATATATATTGCCAGGTACATATAGTTACTTTTTTGTGAGCAATTGTGCAATGTACATACATATCTACTAAACTGTCAGTTTATAGACGTTATTCGTAATTGGGGATTTCAGGCTAAAGAGGGAGACATACTCGATGTGATGTCACTAATCATAACGAAAGCGAGGCTAATCGTGATAAATAACGTCAAATTACGTCACAAGTGACGTAATTTACCACGATTGGCCTCGCTTTCGCTATGATCAGTGACGTCACATCGAGTATGTCTCCCTCTTTAGCCTGGAATCGCCAATAACGAATAACGTCTATAGTCTGAAATAATAATTTGTTATTATTGTTATAAACATAATAAAACAGCAGTGCATTGTGGCACACGTAATTGGAACAAGGCCAGCAAGTGACACGGGAATCAGGAAACAACATACCATGTAGGCTATACAGACTGTAACAAAAAAGTTATACAATCGCAATTTTATTTTTAATCCAATGTTAAAATCATGCAATGTCAAAATATTTTACACTCTGTGTTAAGTTCCGTTTTGGCTACCAGAATCATTTTATTTGGTCTTTTTAACTACTTGCGTTTAAAATTTATGGCTAATCTACTAAGTCGTCTAGAAATCGGGTTGGGCCACTTTCACAATATCATACAATCTTATATATTGTATAAATTAAATGGTTATGGTATCATGCAAGGAACATTAAAGAGAACAATATAATTTTTTTTCAAATAGTTTTATTTCATTTGAATAAATCAATTCATAAAATAAATAAATAATATTTGTAAAGACCCAATTTTCTTTGTAATACTTTTAACCACTTGAAATGAACCATTGTTGTCCAACAAGAGCGCTCTACTGCTATGTTCCTGGTTCGATTCCATTCATATTCATCCCAGTGGTTTTGCCATTGATTAAACCAAAGTGGCCCAGGTGATTTCATGACTACCTTAGACAATTGATCATATCTCTACTTACCGACCATCGATTGTTATGAAACAAAGCTCATTCGAAAACTAAGAAAATTCCCCTTGCACATCATTAAAACTCGAAAGAGAAATTCTACGGGAGATATTTTTAATAATTTTTTCAAAACTGTATAACTTTTTTTGTTACAGCCTGTATACCTAGATACTCATTTCATACTGGGCACTGTCCTTTAATCGCCTACGCTTTTTGTTGTAGTTTTGAGACAAACAACTGCGATAGTGTTCCAAAATATTTAAAGCCTACCCTGGATCGTGAAACATGTTAACAATAGGATCATGCATTACTAGTGTTAATAAAAAAAAATCACATTTTCTTCCATTTTTTTTTATTTATTCATTTGTTTTCTTGCCAACTTAATCATATTATGTGATTATTATTCATGTACACGTGATACTTTTTTGTAACCAAAACACGAAGCAGTTACTTGATTGGCGCGAGATAACATTCAACATGAAATGAATTCAATTAATTGTGCGGATTTTTTTCTTCTTCATTAAGCCCTGCATTGCCTTGCAATGAAACATGATTACAATTTGTATTAAACCGACTAACCGTGTGAAAGTACGTGTACAGTACAGGGTGTCCCAAACATTTCGAGGCAGGCATAATTCTGTTATACCCTACACACCTACTACGTCGGTAGTATGCGTCGTTCTTAAAAATCATGACTCTGTGAAGGGTATAACAGAATTACTCCCATTTCGAAACTGTTTTAAAGCTATATATCTCTGGTAAAATAATTCGCAGTATAAAAATAAAAATAAAAAAATGATAGAAAAGACCTGTAGAATTATTTTGATAATAAACTTACACAGCTCTCTGTGTTGCTCTCTGTGTTGTCAAAGTAGTACAATGGAAAGTTCCCCCCACTGTAATACTGAACTTTCATATAAACTCGTAGGGGGAGATGTAGTGAAGAAAAATGAGGTATTCTACAGTGATTCCTTTATAATTTGTAATTGGAATGATCCTTATTATGAATATTAGTAATGTTGTACACAAAGTGTAATATCTGAAAGCCTCTTTTTGCAAAGATCCACATGAATGTAATGTAAGGAACACGCAGCACGTGATTACAGCAAAGTACATCACCTTGCGTCCTGTAATTGTATGATAGAATGAGATAATGTGACCAACCCTTCCAGCGAGTGTTTTATAATTAAGGGGCCTCAGAAAAGAGGCCAAGTTTGGTATCAAAATATTTCTATAAGTTTCTCTCCCGGTTTCGCTGTGAAATATGTTTTCAGTTTGGAAATGTGAATTATCTTTAGAGGTATCGAAACCCTGTATAACGACGTCAATACATTTTATTCAGATATCTTTTTTTTAGTTCTGCAGAAGAAAAAACACGACATTATCCCTTTGTTAAGGGAATGATACATGTATATAAGGTATATTTACTTCCGTGTGGTAACGTTGGGAAGTATCCGAATGGTCACAGTTTATTATTGAACGCGAGATTTTATTAATTTTAATAATTCGCTGTAAAAAAGAGTAAATGCACCAACGCGATTAAAGGAAAATGTGCACCCAAATGCTGCGTCTATCATTGCAATATGCTCTGATGTCACTGCACAATGATTGATAACGAAATAAGGTACCTTGAGGTCGCTTTATAACAGTAAAAATTTAATAAAAATGTCTTCTTTTCAAAATTATAAATTGGGTATATATTGCACAAATATTGTAACTTAAATAATGGGCACTGCCCAGGTTATAAATAGAACAAAAACTATCGCAGAAACAGATATTGGTTAGAGCAGATGATGTGAAAATTTAGCATCTAAAGTATATTTGTCTATCACGGCACAGTGACGTTACAACGTCATTCGCTAATAGACGTTATTCGTAATTGACGATTTCAGGCTAAAGAGGGAGACATACTCGATCGATGTGACGTCACTAATCATAACGAAAGCGTGGCCAATTGTAGTAAATTACGTCACTTGTGACGCAATTTAGGTCACAAGTTACGTTATTTACTACAATTGGCATCGCCTTCGTTATGATTAGTGACGTCACATCCAGTATGTCTCCCTCTTTAGCCTGACATCGCTAATTACGAATAACGTCTATTTCAGTACATACATTCGCGTGGGTATATTCGAAGCGCTGGCGTATACGCCCACGCGTTCGAAGGCGGAAGACACATACGCGTGCGTGAATGTTGCGCCTGTATAGTTACGTCACTGTCCGGAGGTAGGGAAATAGAGTATATACTAGTAGGCCTAGCCCTACTAATAAAATGCTTTCAAATGTTTTGCATACGGCACCTTTTAGTGAAAGTATAGAATCTATTCTAGATACCACAATTCATTTACTTGTTTTACACACGATACCATTTTCCAAGTGAATGTATAGAATCTAGATGGTATAAATGTATTCATTCATCTGTTTTGCACATGACACCATTCCGTGTATCCAGTCCAGGTGAAAGTATAGAAACTTGCAACAATGCATCGGGCAATGCATTCACCTGTTTTGCACACGACACCTTTCCAGGTGAAAGTATTCGTTCGGTAGTACTAAGTGCATGTAGATAATGTATGGTTATTGGTTCAAACCTGGGCACATACATCTGATCCGAATTATGCCACAGGCTTTGTGTTATGATTAACGTGATCAGTGGTTCGTCACCAATTTAACGTGAGCCTCTGAACGGTCATAATTCCAACTTGCACTTGGCGCTCTAGCAAAGAGAATTTAGATCCTACAACGCATTCACCTGCTTTGCATACGGGCAATTACCCTACAAATATAATCAAATATAAAATATGTAACTAGAATGGTTCTTTGATTTAGCGGTTAGTATGCGGTGCAAAGGGTGAGGTAGGAGTTTATAAACTGTTTCCGTTCGGAGATGATTGCAAGGCGTGTAACCTGTTTACATACAGCTTGAATCCATCTTCATCACGTACAGCTTGAATCCATGTGCCTATGTTGGGTTTCAACCCAAAGTTTTGATTTCATTGCCAGACGGGCTATAGCTTGTTTAATTGTCCATTGCGGTATAAAACGTTGCCGAATTCTGATACTCCCGCAATACATTTCACTAGTTGTGGGCATGCGTGCATCAGTTACCGGACGATAAACAAGATATTGTCACGTAGACGTAGGATCGTTCAGTGACGTTCAGTGGCACATACATTGAACGGCGCTGCCCTGTAGTTCAAACTGAAGATCCCCTCATGTTGTATAGGCGGATCATTCTCGGGTTTGGTAAAAGTGAATCGGTGCAGCAAATGTGAGAATATGATGAACAGTTCCATTCGAGCTAGTTGTTCTCCTAGGCACATACGTCGTCCTGCATTAAACGGGGAAATAAAATAAAATATTATACGGTTTGATAAATACAACAAATAATGTCCATTAGAATTAAGAAGAATCCATGGTGATTTGCAATACGTGCACTAGGTTCGATACAGGTAGACCGTAGACCCGGTTAAGATTTTCTGCACGAGTATCTTCTATTTGAGTGTAACGTTCCAACTTTGTACTGCAACATGTTATGACATGTGAGAAAATGTCAACAACTGTAGAATAAGCAACGAGAACGAGACCATGTTATCATAATTATTATTATGTTTTGATGAGTATAGGTAAAGGCAAATTAAGCCAATAAAGTATTGATAATAGTGGATCCAAAACATAATAATGATAAAATTGAATGCTGTTCACCCAATATTAATTGGTCTCGCTATGACTTTTAAAGTATTGGGCTCGACTGCGTGTCGCCCAATATTTTAAAACTCATAGCTCGACCAATAAATATTGACATCAGAGAATCCAATTTCATACCAGAATTGCACCAGGTAGTTTCAAAATTTGGCATAAAATTGCATGTCGTGTGTTATCTTTAGATCAGTGGGTGTAGCCAAAGAGAACGGGCCGAAAATTACGCCGTTGGTACACTGAAGGTCGTCGGTACATCGGGACCATAAGAAAAAGAGAAGGGAGAGAGGAGGGAGAGAAGGAGCCGGGGAAATGTCTGAAAAATCCTTAAAAATGTAAAAGAAAATATATAGCCTTTATATTGTAAATGCCTTAGAGAGAATCTGAATTCAAAATTTTCTATGGAACTTTTAAAGTTATTATCATACTATTTTAAAAGTGAGAAAGTTCATAATGTATACTTTGATATTATACGACACTCACCAACTCCAAATGGTATAAGTTCAGGTCTCGACATCAGTTTGCCTTCGGGCGTCAAGAATCTCTCAGGGTTAAACTTCGTCGGATCTTTCCAAATCTCAGGGTCGTGATGAACATCCCAGATGTTAGCCATGAGGATACTACCTTTCGGAATCGTATAACCAAGTATCGTGGTGTCCTTGGCGGCTACGTGGGGCACTCCAATGGGTTGGATGGTGCCGAGTCGTAACGATTCAAATATCACTGCTTGTGTGAAAGGCATCTCGCTTCTATCCGACAGACGAGGTAGTCTTCCGGTTCCAACAACACCGTCTATCTCATCGTGGATTCGCTTCTGGACTTCGGGATAAGCCGTTGCGAACATGACCATCCACGTAAGCGCTTCACAAGACGTTCCTGTCGCGGCGAAGAAAATGTTGCCAAGAGTCATGACCAGGTTGTCGAAGGTAAGACTGGATTCTTCCACCCCTGTTTCTTTGTTTCGTTGCATCTCTAACAAATACACATCCACAAAATCCCTCAGATGATCGGCATCGAATGTCTTCTGATGTTCGCGCACGATCTCCTCGTGGAAATTCAGGATCTCCATCAAATTGCCCACGTACTCGGTCTTGGCTTTCTTGGCGATGAACGACATCGCAGGCGGCATGAATAGCAGGATACCTCCGGCTCCGATGAGTTCGGTGTTTCGATGCTGCAGATCCAGCTGTCGCTTCAGTTGCGAGTTATCGTAGTCGAACGTCTTACCCAGTAGAATTGAGCTGATCACATTGGTTGTGGTGATCTCAACCATGTCGTGAATTTCAAATGCAGCACCTTTCATGAACGATATTTCGTTGTTGAAGTGCTGAGCCTCAGCGACGATTTTATCTTCGAAAGAGGTTTTACCAACTCCCAAACTCCTGAATATGGTGAAGGTAAAGCGTCGTAGTTCCTTCCATGGATCGCCGTTAGAATAACCAACGCCTGCAACAACAAAAATAATAATAATACCAATAATTATGTTACAATAATGGAGCATCACACAGGATTATTAAATGTTCTCTTTGAAATATAAGACATCAGGAAAATTTGGACGTTTTTGTCAAGTAATCAGGAATGTTCCCAATTTCATAATGTGTTTGTTCTCGTAATACAAAACTGGATTCTATGAGAAACCTCGCGAAATTCTGTAAAAAAATTGTCTGCGCTAGTCTATGGTTCAGATTTGTGTTTACAGTTTGTCAAGTATAATAGCAGTAGCTTATTTCCCCCCCCCCCCCCCCCCCCCCCCCCCCCCCCCCCCCCTGACGGCTTTAACCTGGAAGAACAATTCAAACTACCGGGTAAAGGTGGAAGTGCATTTTTTTTTTTGAGTCGGGTGGGTTTAGATTAGCACTGTTGGTTAGTTTATGGTGGTCGATTTTCGTGACAGTTTGGTGACGCCCGTGTTCCCCACCCCCTTCCCGGCTCTCAAATTTTTGACTCGGTGGCGGCAATCCTCAGCCTAGTAAAGTTCAAGTTCACCGGGAAAAATACCCTTTTCCCCCAGAAACGCCACTTATACAGTTTAGTTTCATTACATATCGATATTTGGTGCTTTTGCCAAAGAAGGGATCCGTGTGTCAGATGGAAGGTGAGTCAATACGGCGTTTATCTTTACTGACTGTCTCAACATTTGGGACCACATGGTGAATGAACTTGAGTATGCACCTTGTCAACTCGAAACGCTGTGTTACTAAATCGAAACAATCCTATAAATGCTTGGAGAGTCATGTATAATTGAATGTAGATATTGCGTGGCTACACTTAAGTGACGAAGTTATGCACACCTGACATTTGGCTCCCCCTTATCATATCAAGCCAAATTCACGTCACGGCGATATTCATGCCGAGCTGATGTTATCATGTTCAGCTTTCTTAGGCCGAGACGAAAAAAGATCTGTCTCACAAACCCCCGCGCGCATAAGAATGTGGATTCAAAAAAAAGAAATTCTTTCCCAAAAAGGGCACAAAAAATAGAAAAATGGACCAAAAACACAATAAAAAAGAAAAGAAAAGAATTTCCGCATTTAGCATAGCTATTTCTTCTTTAAAATCCTCTTTTTTTTTTAAAATCGCATATCGCATAGCTATTTTTCCTAAATGTATGTGAGACAGACCTGCTTTTTTGGCCTTAGTCGTAAACATTAACTACAATGTACTGAACACTTCTTTAATTAACTCAAGTTTCTAAACATTAATGACCGGCGCATTTTAGTCAAATACGGTATATAGAAATCAACATTTCGGCAACGTATAAGAAACCAAAAGTAATATTTGATTCCTAATTTTGATATAGCTAGTTTTATTTTTCAATTATTGGATTGCTCCTCATGAGGTCGATCCAATATTACCATGATTACCGGCGAATATAATTACTATGCACATATCTGTTCATCTTGCTTTCAGGCTTCAGGCATGAAGTGTCGACAACCGAGCATATATTATTCCCTAACTGATTCCCCGGGTATTTTCGCCCTCCATAAATCCAAGTTCAAGCAGAACTGTGCGATATACACTATAAGATATATACATATTATGTAACAAAAGTCTTTATTAAGGATTAAATATTTGGAGCTTTATGGCAGATACCTTGCCATATAGTGAGTAATCTTAACATTTCAAGGAGAGGTTATACGAATTTGGAGGTCATTTTCCTTGTAAAAAATGGAGATGGTTGTGGGTCCGAACCGTGTTGCAAACGCTTTTGTGTTGGCAGTTAATCCAAAAACACGGAAGGTCTCTATACATATGTATACGTTCATAGATTTGAAATTAAAATTTAAACATATTGTCAGTATGAGATGAGATCATTTGAATTCAATTTCAAGCATATTATCACCGTGTAAATTATGAGACGTAGGTTCACTGTGAGAGAGTTTAAATTGGTGATCTAAACAACAGCATTATTTGATATTTAGTCTGGTTTAATACCTTAATAATATGTGACAAAGGTTCATTTATTCTGGTTACCTTAAAAATATGTGACAAAGGTTCATTTATTCTGGTTACCTTAAAAATATGTGACAAAGGCTCATAAAGTTTAAATTGAGGTTAAAGCGGAAGTTAACAGTTAAGTTGTCACATACCGTATTATATGTCACAGTACTGTCTATGAAATATGGTTAGATATGTATATTTCAGGTATTTGACAAACTTATATGACATATCTTCCCAATATGTCAATATGTGTCACAGTACTTTCTATGAAATAAGGTTAGATTTGTATACTTCAGTTATTTGACACACCTATCACATGTCTTCCCAATATGTCAATAACATACGTGGTGAAGTACTTTGACCGTGACACACAAAACCACTCTTTCTACTGACATGACACACTATACCTGGGCCATTGTCTTGTGCAACGTGAGTAGCTCATATCTATTTAAAGCAAGCTTTGTTATGTGAAGCTATCAGTACAGGTTATAGTGTACACATCACCTGTATACTTTAATGTGTTTGATTAAACCAAGTTATATTTGCCCATTTCCCATATCTTACGCAAACATTAAACATTTGTTATAGACACAATTTGTGCGGTTCATTTTATATTCACTCACGACTATATGCAACCCTAAACAGGATTTATATTATGAGAATCAAGTCCTTGTTTCGGGTTGACAGTTTATATACAATGCCGTAGAGTGTATGCTCCGTAAATTTAATACAAAAGGAGAAAAGTGAATATTTTCAAACAAATACATTTGTATTGTAGATTTGCTTTGAATGACTTGATTTCGCGGACGTTTACGATTTATGAGTGTGAGAATTAAATATGATTAGCTAGGGTACCACTGGCCGGCCGATGAGAGGCACTCGACCTTTCTTCTTTTGGTACCTTCAAGTAACGCATTTAGGAACCATCACCGTCACAGATATGGAACAAGCGTCAACCGGAACTAATGTTCCCTAAACTATGACGCGCGGGATACAATTTGGTATGATATTTGACCGTAGATGTGTTTTTGCAACCTATTTCACTCTCCCCCCCCCCCCCCCCCCCCCCCCCCCCCCCCCCCCCGCCCAAACAGCCACATCATTCTTGAAATGAGGCTAGTGACGTTGTCACTGACCACGCAAGACACGGACCGGCAGAAAACACACATCGCTCTAGTTGAAAATTAACTTAAATGCAAATTGACATATAATTGTTAATACATATATATATATTTGATAATATGACCACCACAGTGTTACTGGACCAGGACTTTGGGTATGCCCACTATTGTATTGTGCGACGCATGGTGTGCGTTGATCCAAACAAGGCCATCTACCAGGGTCGAACCTACAGAGGTCGAACCTTTTGGAACCGGATACTTGGTTTACGAATAAGAATAAGAGTACGTATAGAAAGCTCTGACCGGAATTCCGGAATTGAAATTCTTTTTGTGGGATGAAATAGAGACAGTGTTTGAATCAAGTTTACAACCGTGTTTCTATAGCTTGAGATTCCCTTTAAGCATGTTTAAAAGATATTTCTCATGATATCATTATTCCATTCTTTAGCTCAAAGACAATGTTATCTACGCCAGCGCCTACCACCCGGTACAGATTATTATCAAACTATACCGGAAGACTGCACTGGATCGCTTAAATTACAATCGAGTAAACCTAGTTTTGGTATCACTCAGATATCATTTGTCTTAGGATTTTCAGGTAGTTTGACAGTAAGTGTAATATTAAAGCACGATATTTATAGTGGAATGTGAGAATAATTGTAGATAACAGTGTTGATATGTTATGAAATGTTATGATGGTAGTTATGCTGATGAATGCAATTTTTTAAAAGGCAGGCTACACAAAATTA
The DNA here is from genome assembly GCA_035610835.1 of Ophiura sarsii. Taxonomy (NCBI): domain Eukaryota; kingdom Metazoa; phylum Echinodermata; class Ophiuroidea; order Amphilepidida; family Ophiuridae; genus Ophiura; species Ophiura sarsii. The sequence continues at coordinate 47,403,199 of CM069452.1, forward strand.
GAATATTTGTTTAACCGGAGACTATAATATAACTAGTTAAATTAGTGACTGATATATAATATATAGACTCGGACAAACTGGCTTGAATTAAATTAACAAAGACTTTATAAAATACGCGGACTCAAACCTGGTCGTCCTAATTCGCTAATGCATAAAAGGTATTGCCCACTAATACCACCATGACCACATAGTATGTGTTGACATGGGCACCAGATGAATAGGTCATATTTACTATGTTATAGTAGTCTCAGGTTTAACATTATTATATATATTAACGTGCTTAGAATTGTGATATTATATATCTTATAATGGACGCAGAGTCTTTATAAGAATGATTTCCAGTATTCAACGTACCTTTGCCGATGTTCTTAAGTCCTAATGTCAATGTGTTAGCAGGGCGATCGTTCAAATCATGGTGCTGAAATGCCTCCTTGATGGCTTCAAAATCGTTCAACACCACAACCGTCTTATTACCCAACTTCATGCTGAAGATATTCCCGTAGGTTTTTGCCAGCACTCCGAAGACATCGTGAGCCTCCTGTCCCCGTCGCTTTGCAGCCAGGGCCATGTGGGGAAGGTATCCGAGAAGAGGAACACCCCATGGTCCCGGAGGAAGACTGCACGGATACCTTGGTCTCCGCGCCAACCAGGCCAAGAAGAGGAATATCGCGAGACAGATGCAAGCTGACTGCAAGGACGAGCCAGTTATGAGTTCGGCAAATGCAGAACCCATGATCTGACAGCGGCTAGCGGCTGATGAAGTTACAGCGCAAAAGTATTTTATGCTAATGTTTTCTCAATCAGTGCTGTACTGGCGCTTAATACTTAGGTATAGATGATTCAAGCTCTGATGTGGCTGAACGCTATAATCATATTAATAAACACTCTGAGTTCAGCAAAAAGTAAATAACATTGCGTACACGCAGGATGGCTGTATACTGTTGATTAACTCTGTGTTGATAGTACTGCTCCTAATATTTATATAAATACCTATTGGAGCGAAGCAAAAGCCCCGGTATTTTTGCCATGGAAACACTACCTACGCAGTGTTTACATCAGTGTTTCTAAAAACAAAATCCAACCCGCGTACGAAGAGGTAACGCTCCAATGGTCGCCTGCGCCCAAGTACTTCCTGATTTTTATAGATAATGAATATCCTATAAGATTCGGTCCGGTCTGTAGTAAGATCATAATATATAGACTCTCAAGGATTTGTTAAAACTGTGACAAATTATTTAACTGTTTATGTTATACATCTTTCAATACAACTTTCAATAATGTTTGAACGCTTGTTTTTCTCGGGTTGACGTGGTGTGTTTTGGTGTGGGTTTCTTTTTTTTTTGGGGGGGGGGGGGGGGTTGCATATATATATATATATATATATTATTAAAAACTTTGAAATTGGTCAAATAATCCAAGTGAAAAGAGGTTCAAATGTTACGATTTGATGATTCCATAATTCTATATCAATGACTTACAGTGTAATTGTATTTTGCTTGCACTGTTTTGGCTAACTTCATGCTTATATATTTTGCACATATAGGCCTAAGTGTAAAAAAGATGAGATATTTAGAACTCAAGGTAAATGCTAATGTGGCTACATTTGAATTTCAAAATAGATTACAACCTTTTGTCCAATGACTTTTATCAATTTAACCATAATATTATCTTAGCTTACCATACATATTTATCATACCACCATCATTGACCAATGACCATACTACATGTACGTCATCCTACCAAATACATCGTGGTAAAACCGGTTTAGTCGGTCAACATCACCTCCCACCCACCTCCACGAGGAGGTGGGAAAGGCATGTGACAGAAAGCATTCCAATCTCTGTATCGTTTTTCTTTCAAAATATGTACTGAAAACAAAACCTTTTAAAAGATGAATCTACTGGCCCGAGCAATTTGAGTCTGGTCCCTTCATGACCCAAGCGTGTGTCTGTACGGACCGACCGTGTAAACAAACAAACAAACAAACACACCAATTATTTAGATTACAATCAAATGGAGTCCATTGGTATAATACTAGAATGTACAATATAAAAAAAACATAACAACCAGAAAGGCGTAACTCATTTTTTGGTCATTTTTAGATATTGGTACCAAATATTCTAAGTATAGTAGCCTATACGTAAAAGACAATACCCATTACTAAAAAATAACCCTATTTGAGTTAAAAGCGCAGTTCATTTTTATCACACAACTCAAATAAGGATACATTATTATATTTATAAAAACTCAGAATGTCCTTTTGGAGTTGTCTTTTTGGTTCTCAACCCTCGAACCGTCTCATATGAATGAAATCCCGTATGTTGAATTCTTGGTCGATATATTTCGTGTAATATAAAATGAGAAAGGTTGATCATTTTTTAAAGTCTCTGCATGTATAATCGAAGCTGCATCTAATGTTATTCAACATTGTATCATTCATCCTGTCCATACGATTTTACAGGCTGTCCCAGCGTGACTTTAGGTGTTCGTAACTTACTAAAACTAAAAACATGTCTCCGTCATTTATACTGAACCGAATTAAATATAGCAAACTAATTCGAATTTATATTATATTTTGATATGTTCCATATCACAACCCTTAGGAAGTTACAATCTCCTTTACAGCAACGTTGTAATTGTTCTTGGGGACACCCTGTACATTGCGCCATTGGCTACTCATGCAGTTACGATACTATAACTATTTCCTGAAACATGTTTTTTAGGGAAGTGATTCCTATAATATCATGCTACCGTGAGTTTTTGCAATGGTTTAAAAACTTTTGTAATGGGTCTATAGGATGTTTATATAGTATACAAGTTACTCGGTTACCACGGCCTGCTTTAATCAACTTCCTAAACATCTATACATACAGTATATAGCTTCTGCTCACAATTAATACTACGGAAATTCTTACTAACTTTCCACACGGCTATTAGTTTTACCATAATATACTAAACAGTTTGTTCAGAAACCTTTCCCAATTTTCAAAGTCTATATATCTCAAGCATTACTGAACCAAGAGTAGGCATGTTAGTACTTCTTTCAATGCATTTCTCATGGTGATTCCAAATATGGTAATGAAATTCAATACTTTTGACACTTTTTAAACATTTTGTGAAATTTTGGAATATCGTCTGCAGACGCCTGCCGCGTTGAAATTGTTAAGAATAATTCATAAGCTGAAAATGAAATACGCGAGAGAAATTGAGATCAAATCTTCGCTCATATTGACTTGAGGCATCCCTTCCTTCCTCTATAGACGTATACTTATCTTATCTGCATCTATGTTTAGAAGCTATACAATTTAAGGGCACCTATAGTACCATCTATGTTTAGAACATGTTTAGAGGCCATACAATTTAAGGGCACTTAGTACCATACTACCATCTCATTGAGTTAAGTTGAATAACAATTCGCTTAATATACACTGTGATACTTTTTAAAGAACGCTTGTTTGCTTTTGTATTGGTATGTTGCATCAATACGGTATTTATAACACTGCGTATAGGTCCAGAGCCTGCCACACTCACACATGATTTCAACCCATAAAGTATAGAATATTTGACCCTAAAGTTACTTGGGTCATTTAAGGCATTAATTTGTTTGTGGTCAGAATGAACCTAATATTACAGGGGTCAAGTTGCAAAAATGCTCAGATGGTGTAATGTCTATCAAACTGTTCCTGAGATCTAAAGGAGTCGATGGTCGTATTTCCACCTGATGTTTAGTTTCCGAGATATAGGGCAAAAAGGTCAAAGGTCAATATTTTCCTAACATTCTTGGTACAGGGGGTCAAATTCTCAAAATGCTCCGATTTTGATCAGAATGGTCTCAAATTGTTCGGAGGATATGACATGCCATTAAAGAATAGTTTGCCATATCCACAAAGTGCGGGAGCAGGGAGCACCGCTCCCGGGAAATAATGAGCAGAATTGGGAAATAATGCCAAGTGGAAAAATAAAAAGTATTGGGGAAAAGGGTGAAAAAAGATGAAGAGAAAAAATGCAACTTTGGTCTATGAGCTGTGGTTGCACAGGTACTAACGTGTTTATTGTTTTATTGCTTTTCCCCAGTGGCGGAGCTACAGGGGGCAAGGGGTCATTTCTCAAACAAACAAATTGTGCCCACCAATCAACTTACACAATGTAGTTAAAATTAAGAAAACAATCGACAATTTTTGCATAAAAAGGCATTTTTTTCGCGATTCGCGCACATTTTCGTACTAAATTAGGTTCAATTAGGCAAAATTTGACCATTTTAGCGTAAAATATCACACAAAAATTCACGCTTCGCGCACATAATTTTTTTTCAGGCCCCTTTGTTAAATTATTACTTTAGTACTGGTACATCGAAAGAACACTATAGCTAACATATTGTTATCTTATTTGTATCAAACCTGTAAGTGTAGGTGGGGAAATGTTAAGCTCAAAACCTTGCTCCTGGGAAAGAAACAATTTTGTGCAACCCTGGCCATATCTAAGCATCTATAGTCAAAGGTCGGCACACATTATCAGGCTCCCAGACTACAAGCTACGGTTTACAATGGCGAACAGTTTGTCACACAATTGTACCTCGATCAAGCTCAAACGACAGAAATGAAAACAGAAAACTTAACAATCAAGAGACACTTAGTGTCCCTGAACCACTTTAGAAGATCTAAAACACGATATATTCTTCACGTTGTGTCGATGGACGGGAAAGATGACATTAAAGCTCGACGGGATATGCAAACCATCCCAGCCAACGTATATCCTTAAAGGGGTTTGCAGAGATGTTATCATGGATGGACGATGGAGTGGAAACCAGGGGTCGCATTCTGACGCGTCTGCGCGTCCTGGACCTCTCACTTTCTTGTTTGACGCGTCAGGATTCAAATTGGAAAGACTTGCGGGTCCCGATCAAAATTGAAGGGACCCCTTAAATTTGACGATGTGGAAATGGAAACCTTTAGAAATTCTGTAAATTACATATCCATCCTTTGCTCACAATATAAATTCATTAAAACTGTCCGTAAAAAGGTAAAATTGTCAAATACCCAAACTTCAGGACCCCTCAATTTCTTGGGGGACACCTTAAAAAAAGTCCTACGGGGTCCTGAAAAATGTCATGGGACCTCTCACATTTTTGATACAGTGCTATCCCTGGTGGAAACAGTTTTATATTTGCTTCAAAACTAAAGGTAATCATGGCACATGTCCAAATACAGTAGATCATTTGCATGTGACAAAAATGTATATATCCGTAGCAAATGCACAAGAGCTTCAAATACATCAAATTGAATGGGCTCCTTTGGATATACAGCGCCGCCAATTGTTCAAATGATAGGCACTCCGTACTGAACACGCTGAACTGATCGATGGCTAAGATAGAAGTGACTGTTTTGTCCACAGGAAAGAATTTCTGACGGGGATTTCGTTGCACCTTACCACTACTCTAAGGTTTTACTTAGGCCTATATAGGATATAATTTGCAAAAATACACAAATCTTGAATCTGATCAAAATTGGGGCGTATTGACATTTGTATCATTAAGTATCCCTTTCAAGGTTACAGACCGACATAGTTCTTTACCGGTAAACATACATCATATTCTGCTACTGATTTGTCGGTAGATACTATGCCAACTATGGAAGGAAATTGGATGATTTTAATCCTGCGTACGTACATGCGTACACTTTTTCAAAAGGTGAAATCACCATGTTTTACATACACAATGGAGTGCATCTTCGGTTTGATAAGTCCGATATTCATGATCTAACATAATAATGAAAGGGTACTGCAGTAAGTGAACGATGGTGCAAAAAAAACCGGACCTAATCTCATCGATTTTCAGGATGAAAAAAATGAATTGAACTTTGGGCATCGATGTGTACTAATCATTTTGGAACAGCCTGTGACGCAATTACTCTCTGCTGCATGTACCTGTATGGGTACTGTATTCTCAGTACTTATATATGAGTACCGTTAAAGTAAATTCCAGTGAAGCACCACACAAATACATGTATATACATGTACACTGTAAAAACAAACGTTTGACTATTGATAAACACTACAACACGTTTATTTGTTGTTGTTTACGTGTAAAGGTATAGGAGGTTGTTAAAGATAAACGGGTTGCATAAACGCTACAACGCGTTGATACGTTTATTAACTGTTATCAAAAACGTGTTTATACCAGCAATTATAAACACATGATTGCTGGTATAAACACGTTTTTGATAACAGTTAATAAACGTATCAACACGTTGTAGCGTTTATGCAACCCGTTTATCGTAAACGACCTCCTATACCTTTACACGTAAACAACAACAAATAAACGTGTTGTAGTGTTTATCAATAGTCAAACGTTTGTTTTTACAGTGTAGCTGTACTGCTCAGTACCAGTAATGTAACTCGACTACTAAGCGGCTATTTTGGTTGTACCGCACACGTACTACATAACAGATATTTGTCATTCAAAGCATATTCATTCATTAGTTTATTGAGATTGTGCCCTTAGTTTAAGAGATTGGAATGAGATGTTTTGTAGAGAAATGTCTGAAATGTTTTGGAGCTTTTTATTTCGAAAGTTTAGAGATTCAGATTGCAAATGAGAGAAATTGAACTAGTCGCTTAGAAGAAATCCAGTTCTTATGAACTAAAAGAGAATAATAAAAGGTGACTTTGAGGGCGTCACATACCTTGACCTCCTCCCCCGCTGGTGCATTCCAAACTAAATTTCCGTAACAGTATAGTCACCTGTCTGTACTCTATAATGATTGCTTTTTCTGAGATCGCAAACATATGACAAATGGTTTTAAATGTGTTGGTAAAGTAAAATATTATTGAAACTGAGTCATGCGTCACTGTATGTATTACTTTAAATCCAAGTACTTGAACTGGAATATTGAAAATCAAATCAATGGAAGTAATAGAGGGCGGTGAATCAATAGATATTTGTTTATCAGACGATGGTGGACACAGTACGTGGACATGAATGGTCGTACATTTTGAATCTCCGTTGGTGTCAATGACACTCAATTAATTCATCCTAAAACCGCTGGAACCCACTACAGTGTCAGTATTATTGTTTGAAAATCAAAAGTTAACCGCTAAGTTTACATTCGCTTGATCACGTAACCTCGTATACTTAAGTTAACCTTGAATATTCGTGAACGAGTCATCGTCTATTGTTTATGAATAGTAAAAATGTTAATTAAAAGGCTTAATGGCATTTTTTTAAAGAACGTGAAGTCAATGTTCTACCAGTATGTCATTACACCGCTGAATTGTGCAATGTATTTCTCACGCATATAGGCCTTATATGTTTTGGTCACAAGAATGCATGAACAATTTAAAATGTTTACATTCATTTGTACTTCGATTATTTTGCCTCCTATTTTACGCATGGTTACGCCTTGGAAAACATGCGTCTAAACCAGCAACACCATAAAGTTCATTGATGTGGGAGTCACCCTGTTCTCCGGGGGCCCGCCTCTTGACTCATACGTGCCGTCACATGGGCACACCTGTAATGCTGCATATCAGTAGGCCTAAAAATAAATAAAACAGTTCGATTGTCCTAACCCGACCGACCCTAAATACATCGCCGACCCTTAATATTGTTTTATAATTTTGAGGGATGAAAAAAATAAAAATAAAAAATGTTTAAATTCTTTTTTTAAGTACATATGGGCGATTCCATGAAAATGTGACGGAGCAAAAAACTGAAAAATGCTCCAAAAGATTTATTTTTACCTCTATGTTGTTCAAAGCTCATGCAAAGGTTCAGGAAAAAATTGTTACAACATTTGGCTAATGTTTACTATGAAAAAATTCTACTTTTCTTACCCCAAAAATGGTAACACGTGTTACCGGAGCAACAATTTTTTGAAAATATTTACTTTATTGATTTGGTTTTAATTTACGCCACTTTAAATTTAATTATACTAGTTAGGCCTTATTTAAAAATAGTAAACAATTAGATAAATTCATAACCACCACTCTACAATAGGCCATCAAAATGTCGTAACGCGTGTTACCAAACTCATATTCAGGAAAACGTGCTAAAACCTCAATTTTTGAAGTGTTATTTATCACTATTTATGGTTAATATGTTAGTTCAATTGCCAAAGTCAAAATTAATTTTAACTTAGAAATATAATAAAGAATCTAAGGCTAGTAAATTATGGCTGGACAAAGTGTAACGCGTGTTACCGTAACACGTGTTACCGACTATTTTGCATTTTACAAACGAGAACTTTAATTCTTGTTATTATTCTAGTTTTATAAACCTTGTAAAGGTACTTGCTTACAGTAGTAACCAATTGATTGTAGGTTGGTTATTTGAAATACACAAGCAAAACAAAAGTTGGGATTTTTTTTAGTGGGTCTTTTTTCGTAACGCGTATTACCGATATTCGGAGCGGTCTTACATTAACGTGAGCTAATATTTCATATTGGTGTTAGCATAAGGATCTAGCCTTAAGTCTTGGGTATTACAATAAAAAGATGAAAAATTCATTCAAATTACTTTTACAGTTATAGAGTGGAGAATAAAGAATGGCGCGCTTAAATGTAACGCGTGTTACCGTGGAATCGCCCATGTCTGATGATTGGCTCCACCAGAAATGGTTGGTGAGCATGAAACTGGCATTTACTATCACTGTAAATGAAAACGTTTAGGTTTTAAACACTTTAATAAACACTTCAGTGTGTTTTCTTGTAACACTTTATAAACACTGTAATGCATTTACTTTCTATACAGCATGTTTAAAAGGTAAACACTGTGCTTAGTTACTACGCACTTTAATAAATACTTTTTAAACACTGTAATGCATTTACTTTCTATACAGCATGTTTAAAAGGTAAACACTGTGCTTAGTTACTACGCACTTTAATAAATGCTTCATAGAGACCCAAATAAACACTAAAATACACATTCTGTTTAGGTGGTAAACATTCCATTTATTCAGATAAACACGCAAATGCATTTATTAATTAATCGCTTCAAGGTATTTACAAGCTTGCGACACTTTTTATACACATATTGGCATTTAGTTCAATAGTTTTTAAACACAATGTTTACAATACATTTGAAGATAAACACATGTAAACATAAACACTTATAATAATTTAAACACTTATAATTATATACACTTCACATTTACCTAAGTGTTTAGATGCAAAATGTTTATCTCATAGCAAATGTTTATCACAATAAACATGTAAACATTTGTAATAACATACTGCTAAACACTCAATTGTGTACGATTCATGTGTTTAAATTATTTTAAATGTTTATTCTGTACTTCTGTTTATCAATTGATGATATTAACTCTTAATTCTGGATCTGCCACTGAACATTATTAATACATTCCATTAATTGAAAATTACATTCAACAGATATAACTATTTCAAATTGTGCAAAAAGCAGCAATACAATCAAGGAGAATCAGTTTCTTTAACACTGACCTGCAGTGTAACACCATGTTAAATAACAATTGCTCAATGCTCATGAGCTCAATATAATGTACACATGATGAATTTATCAGATACCAAAACAAAATTACATTCATTCAATGTTAAGGATGAAGGGTGTACTTCTAAACACTCAATTGTGTACGATTCATGTGTTTAAATTATTTTAAATGTTTATTCTGTACTTCTGGTTATCAATTGATGATATTAACTCTTAATTCTGGATCTGCCACAGAACATTGTTAATACATTCCATTAATTGAAAATTACATTCAACAGATATAACTATTTCAAATTGTGCAAAAAGCAGCAATACAGTCAAGGAGAATCAGTTTCTTTAACACTGACCTGCAGTGTAACACCATGTTAGATAACAATTGCTCAATGCTCAATATAGTGTACACATGATGAATTTATCAGATACCAAAACAGAATTACATTCATTCAATGTTAAGGATGAAGGGTGTACTTCTGACATGTACATGAAGTGTTTGAAGTAAAGGTTGCTGGGCATATACTCCAAACAACCTGGACTCCAGAGATACACTATATTGCTCCCTATGGGCAACAACTGCAGATAGAGAAACCCATAAACTTGCTCAAACCCTTATGCACTAACAATTTAACAAAGCAGAAATTTTCAATAATTTCACTAGCATCTACTAAATTCACTTGCATTAAAGGGACATTTAGTGATTCTTTGAAGGGTGACTAAATCGCTTTTGTAGCTGATTTGTAGCTCAGTATTACATAAAACTCCGCCAAGTACCTTTCGTGCAAGGGAAAATTATAATGAGAGAACAAAAATTGCAAAATCTACAAAATTTGAACACCCCATTCCATTTGCAATGTTAAGTTTTTGTTTTGTTACAAGTGAACTTTGTTTCAAATTGTATTTGACTGTTAGTCCTAACATTCCTAGGACATGGTATATTAACACACCTAACATACATTTAAAAATGCAAAAACCTGATTTTTGATATTTTTTCACGTAGTCCCTTCAGAGAATCACTGTATGTCCCTTTAAATTCAAATAATTATTTCAGAATGTTCATAAACAGTGGCGTAGCGACGGGGAGGCAAGGGGGGCACCACTTGTAGGGGGTGCCAAATTGTACCTGCGGGAACAAAAATGTGGACCAACCATTAGTAATAAACCTTATTGCAAAATTGCTTTAGACCCTAATTTGTTTAAATAGTTGAAATTCGGAACCCATTTCCTAGTTATATTTACGAATTAAAGCACAAATAAAGCTTGTAATTCATATACGTAAGTGTGCAAAAAACGGATAACCTTTTTTTGCGGAGTAATTTTGCATTTTGCCGGGGTCAACCAATTTGGAAAAATTTCAAAGTTTGCCCCGGGCGCTTCAAACCCTCGCTACGCCCCTGTTCATAAATATTGTTCATATCATACCATGCATCTAAGTATACTTCAAAACACTTGACAAAACTTTTACTTAACCAAAGCTATATCACCTGTGGTATTCTCTCTAATCCTACCTCCCCCTCTAATAAACACCCTTGCCATCTTTTCTAACTATCTAAAAAATGGCTAAAACCATTCGAAAGGAGTGCAAGTTGTCACCTTACCAGTTTGATAGTTTGATGCCACTGTGGTTTGATGCTGAATGATTTTTTTTAAATATAAAAGGGCACAAAGTTCAAATCTGAGCACATAAAGCAGATGAATACTCTTGTACTTGCTATATAAAATACTTATCAACACCAAGATGTTCAAAAAATTATAGCCCTATACTTCATGATAAGTTATAAATCTCTGATCAATGAATTTGGAACATGTTTTTATAATTCTGATGCAATCTGTGAAAACCCTCACATGGTGAAATTTTAACTGTTTTAGTTTTTTACACCTATTTAAAGCTGTAAGGGAGATTTCATGATAAGTTATAAATCTCTGATCAATGAATTTGGAACATGTTTTTATAATTCTGATGCAATCTGTGAAAACCCTCACATGGTGAAATTTTAACTGTTTTAGTTTTTTACACCTATTTAAAGCTGTAAGGGAGATCTTTACAAAACTTTGTAAATTGTGTTTGAGTTCGCGCACGCACGCAATCTTCTCCCCCGAGTTTCAGCTTTGTACGGTGTTCACTTGCCTAACAGTAGACCATCCAAAGGCAATAAATGTGCTTTAAAAAAATGCATCACGGCATTTTTTGTTACAGCTCTACATTTAGGCTAAATTAAGTGCTTAAATAGTAAGGTTTCCAATGAAGGGGGGTGACAAAAACAGAAATAGATTTTTAGGCCATTTTCAGCATAAAATGACCGTTTTTGGGCAAAAATATGATTTTTGTGTTTTTTGGTGCAATTCATATCTTTGAACAATGTACTATCCACCGGTAATCAGTTTGACCTGATTTAATGTTTAGTTAAGGAATAATCCGTAATTAAAGCTGCTTAAATATAAAGAAAATAAAAGCATAAGGGAGTACAAAAAGGCACTTTTCTCAGTTTTGTAGTTGTATTTGCCACTTATATTCGCTAGTTGCTTAATCTGTCATGCGATGATTGAATAAATCAGCAAACTAGTTTGACATGGTCTATGACATTTATAGATAGTTTTATGATGACAAGTATGGTAAAATTCAACATTAAAGGGGTATTCCATGGTTATTTAACATAAAGGTGTAGAATCGTTATAGTGACTTAGAGGTGTATTTAAGGGGAGTGTCTTCTGTGCACTTACAGGACTCCCAAACCTACTTTTTGAACCTCTTTTCATGGTCCTAAAACATATTCAGGGTTTTACCAAAATTAATGTTAGTATGCTAAGGGGTTATTCAAAATGGCGTCCAAAATGGCCGCCAAAAGGGTCAAATTTCGTAAATGTATGATAAAAGTATACTTTTTAACAACGGTAATACTTTGAGTTACTCGGTATGTATGTATAGTAACTCATATCCAGTACTTTTGCATTGTTAAAATAAATTAAATCAAGATGGCCGCCAAGATGGCCGCCCTATTTGTAAAAATAGCGTATAACAGCGTATATTGCATCATATATACCATGTTCTAAACTGCTAAACTAATGCTTTTAGATAAACGACTCACCTCTGTGAAAGTTTTGAATATTTATCGCATTCTAAAATGGCTGCCAGACGATTAGAACTGATGTTAAATGACCTAAAACAGGTGGTTTACATTATAAAAATAACATAAAACAATGTAATACCTATACCGCTAATGAAACAGCATTCTTTAAATTTCTATGATAAAACGTAATATTTTTAATATTTTAAAATGTGCAAGATGGTCGCCGAAAAAGTGAATCATTGAATAACCCTGAGTGATCATTTAATGACGCCATCTCACCATTTAATGACGGGGCCGTCATCTAACACACACCCTACATGACCATTTATTGACTCGATCCAAGTGATATTGTAATAAATCTAAGTGACCATTGACACAAAGGGATTGTTTAATGACTTCATGTGATCATGAGTGATCATTTCATTACCCCGGGGGATCATTTAATGACCCTAGCTGATAAGTTAATGACACCAAGCAATCATTTAATGACCCGGTTGGTCGCTTAATAACCACAGGTGATCATTCAATGACCCCAATTGACCATGTAATGACTCAACTGGATCGTGTAATGACTCAACTGGATCGTGTAATGACTCAACTGGATCGTGTAATGACTCAAATGGACCGTGTAATGACTCTTGAGTATTCATTAATGATACCAAGTGATATGTTATGGCCCAATCCATCATGTGATTACTCAAGCCGCCCAAACTGTCATCCAGTAACACCAAGGGATGAATTCATGACCCTAAGGTAATATTTATTGACTCGATCCAAGTGATAATTTGATAACCCTTGGTGACCATTGACACAAAGTGGCTGTTCAATGACCTAATGCGATCCTGAGTGATCATTTCATTACACCATTTGATAATTTAATGACCCTATAGGTGATACTAGCGTAATGACCCCAAGAAATCATATAATGACCCGGACGTTCGCTTACTTACCCAAGGTGATCATTCTATTAACCCAAATGACCATTCAATGATCCAAAAGGATCAGTTAATGACCCCGAGTGATTATTTGATTAACCTTTACCTAGGTGATCATCTACAGACCGCGAGTGATACCGAAATGACCCCAATCAATTAAGTAAGTAATATAAAGGATATCTGATTAATAAGGTCATTGATGGATTCATACAACTACCTATGCATACTTGGTGGCGATTGGGATTGATTGATGATCCTTTTGGATATTTCAATAATAAGGTAGGGTTTTGAAGCCCATCATAATTATCCCCATTACATCACTAACTTATCTGTTTAGAAAGTTGGATACTGGTAGATAGCGAAAATGTATAGTAGATAGGGTCCAATCAGCTATTTCTGACCATATTGTAATCAATTTGGTAGCCATCTTGCTATTTTCTTCTGACCAATTGGTAGTTAATGGAGTCCATCTGGTAGCCTTAAATCATTTGATGAATATGATACAAAATATCATTTGATGAATATGATACAAAATATGCTGTTATTATTGGCTATTTTTATGTTTAGGCGGCCATCTAGGATTCAAAGTATGTTAACAATGCAAACGTGCTGGATGAGAGTTTAATACATACACCCTATAGTTAAAACTACACTGTCATCGTACATTTTGGTTGATTGAATGATCACCTGGGGTTATTAAGCGACCATCCGGGTCAATTAATGATTGCTCGGTGTCGTTAACCTTTCACCTAGGGTCATTAAATGATCTCACGGGGTATTGAAATGATCACTCGGATCATTTGGAGTCATAAACAAATGTCAATGGTCACTTAGGTTTATTACAATATCACTTGTATCGAGTCAATAAATGGTCATGTAGGGTTTGTGTTAGATGACGGCTCCGGTCTTTTAATGGTGAGTTGGGGTCATTAAATGATCACCCAGGGTTATTCAATGATTAACTTTTTCGTCGACGATGTTGGATATTTTAAAATATTAAAAATATCACATTTTATCATAGAAATATAATGAATGCTGTTTCATTAGCTTTTGCGGTATATATAGGTATTACATTGTTTTACATGTTATTTTTATAATGTAAACCACCTGTTTTAGGTCATTTAACATCAGTTCTAATCGTCTGGCAGCCATTTTAGAATGCGATAAATATTCAAAACTTTCACAGAGGTGAGTCGTTTATCTAAAAGCATTAGTTTAGCAGTTTAGAACATGGTATATATGATGCAATATACGCTGTTATACGCTATTTTTACAAATAGGGCGGCCATCTTGGCGGCCATCTTGATTTAATTTATTTTAACAATGCAAAGGTACTGGATATGAGTTACTACATACATACCGAGTAACTCAAAGTATTACCGTTGTTAAAAAGTATACTTTTATCATACATTTACGAAATTTGACCCTTTTGGCGGCCATTTTGGACGCCATTTTGAATAACCCCTTAGCATACTAACATTAATTTTGGTAAAACCCTGAATATGTTTTAGGACCATGAAAAGAGGTTCAAAAAGTAGGTTTGGGAGTCCTGTGAGTGCACAGAAGACACTCCCCTTAAATACACCTCTAAGTCACTATAACGATTCTACACCTTTATGTTAAATAACCATGGAATACCCCTTTAATGTTGAATTTTACCATACTTGTCATCATAAAACTATCTATAAATGTCATAGACCATGTCAAACTAGTTTGCTGATTTATTCAATCATCGCATGACAGATTAAGCAACTAGCGAATATAAGTGGCAAATACAACTACAAAACTGAGAAAAGTGCCCTTTTGTACTCCCTTATGCTTTTATTTTCTTTATATTTAAGCAGCTTTAATTACGGATTATTCCTTAACTAAACATTAAATCAGGTCAAACTGATTACTGGTGGATAGTACATTGTTCAAAGATATGAATTGCACCAAAATACACAAAAATCATATTTTTGCCCAAAAACGGTCATTTTATGCTGAAAATGGCCTAAAAATCTATTTCTATTTTTGTCACCCCCCTTCATTGGAAACCTTACTATTTAAGCACTTAATTTAGCCTAAATGTAGAGCTGTAACACAAAATGCCGTGATGCATTTTTTTAAAGCACATTTATTGCCTTTGGATGGTCTACTGTAAATATGATGACGTATTCGGACTTTTTCCGATTTTAAGTTCCGTGCGTGCATAGGCTAGATAGGATTAAACGTTAATCCTATCTAGCCTATGCATGCACAGTCAAAATCGGACAGAGCTGAAACTCGGGGGAGAAGATCGCGTGCGTGCGCGGACTCGAACGCATGACGTCCTGGGTCATAGTCACCGGACAACCACGCCTTTCCACAAGGGAATCACTGCCTTGGGCAGTGGTTCCGTTAGCATATAAGCTTCAATGATTGTGCAATACCCCAGGGTGCAGCACGGTGGCGAATCTGGCATCTTGGCCGGAAAGGAGTAATTACACAGAAATTAACTTCTCAAAAGCACTTTGGTCCTAGCAGTACTCTAGGTACAAATACAAACATTAACAAGTCTGATGATAAAGGTGGTCATAAACCTTGCAGCCAATCACTGTTCACCGCTGGCCGCTGCAGCTTCCTCCTCTGTTGCACACTTTTCTGCCCTTACATTCTCCATGGATGCAATGAGTTTTGGCAGATACTTCTTATATTTAGTTGACCGCTTCCCTGTATATGATTCAGGTGTGAGTACCGTCTGCAGTAAACCCAAAACTTGCGAGTATATGCGAGGATACTGGAACTGGAATACGTAGTATACGGCGATGAGTTGCAATAAGGCTGCTGCACTGCTGTTGTCACATGTAATGATTACCATATCCCCAACAATGTAGAATGATTCTTTGTTGATTACTACCAGGTGTGGTGGTGCATTTTTCTCGCTTTTGAGAGCATTATGAACATCATGTACATCCTGTTTGGGGGGGGGGGGGAAAGTTCACATTTTACAATGTAATAATAATAATGAAGCCTGTAAAAACAATACAAGAATGTGAGCTGTAAGTTTGCTTGCATTTGCTGACCTATTATTAACTTTTGTTAACTTTTTACCCCACCTCTGAAAGACATCCAGAGGGGCACCCCGGGGAAGATAAATGGCATGGGTAGGTGTCTTGTGATTATCTGTGATATGTCCAAGTTTGGTTACAATAGCTGACCTGGAAACAACGTTATGACTAATTGATAAGTTTTATACCCACGTCCTACGGACTCCGGCCTACGGAGGACGAAGTGGCTGCTTTGTGTCTCCCTACATAGCAGGCGACACAAAAACTGCTGGAATTTGAACTTCATGAAAGCAGGAATTCCTGAAATTGCAGGAAAACTTACATCCTGATAATATTGCAGACAGTACGGGGGCTCCGTATGGGATCTCAGGGGTTGGCGACCCTGCTCTCCCGAGCTAGATTTTCACCACAAAATCTTCCATCATCAATTATGGGAGAGGCTTTGGCCTCAGGACCACTCATGTCAGAAAACGGAGGTTGGGGGCTAAGCAAGGGCATGCTCCCCGTAGAAAAATTGCGCTCCAATAAATCCTCATGGTGGCAGTCAAAGTGATTGCTGCTTGTGCGAGGTAAATCCGGCCACCCCCGTAAACGGGGATAAACCCGGATCAAAACTGGTTTAACTAACTTGATACTTTTTCCTTCCAAAGCAAAAAATTAAGCTTATGGAGGAAGATGAATCAGGACTTTAAAAAAAAATCAAAACTGGTTTTTAAAGGAATCATTATTGATGTTTTCAAGTTTTCATTACCAACCAATCTAGCTCCCTCCTTTTAAGGTAAAACTGAATTATTATACAATTTTACTCCTCAGTATGGCGAATGTGAACTGTATTAAACATGCCTTAACTAATAATTGCCCAACTCATATACTACTTTTTGAGTCTAGTTTTGCCACCGACTAAATGCAATAATTAGGCCCCCCTATGTTGGCATGGTAGCACATTTGGACACTTTGGACTTGACTTAAGAACTAATTTATGTAAAAATCTCAAAATCTTAATTTGTAAAAAAAATGAGTTAGGCAATTATTTTATTAGGCTTATGATTTACAAAAGTGGACTGGAGAATACAACTTGCCATACAAAATATGACACACAGTATCCATATGTACTAACCTCTTTCATGGCAATGATTGTCTTGGTTTTTTCACCTTTTCCTCTGTCCAAGCAACTGTTGTTCTCCATCGTTTGGATGGCAGTGATTATCTGGAAAGTAGGAAAGGTATCAGGAATTAATTACAATAATGCACCAATCGGAGTACCGTAAGGCCAACAAAAATTGTTTCCTGTAGAAGGCATGGAAAATCAAATGCAGAATGCATTTTTTAGGTCACATATTTGTCTTAATTTGAACGAAATTGCACATTTTTTTTTATATTTTGATATTTTACATGAATTTTTGTACAGTATACAGGGGGTTAGGTCAAAAAAAAATCGCACGGTCACAAAATTTCGCACTGTCATAAAATCGTACAGTCCAAAAAGCAGCTCAGTGAACATATAATGGTCATTTCGTAGGGTTTTAAACAATTTTTTACAAAAAAAATTCATTTATTTATAAAAACTACTTCTTTTTTTTTACCGTTGAAAAATGTAGGGGGTTCGATCGAACCCCTCGAACCCCCTCTGGCTACGGGCCTGGTTAAAGCAACACGTAGAGCATGCAAAGCAAGTATTATCATTCATTTGATCAGTTTACGTAGAGCCTATTAATAAGTATGGTTTTCCACTTCAATGCAATTAAGGCTTGAGATACATGTACATGTGTGTGCATCAATGAAATTTTGCATTGCATGAATATTATGTAGAACCTGATCGGTCATTTGAAAGTAGAATGTTACAAGTTGACTGAGCAAATTAAACTGTTTTATACTTGTCAATAAAATTTCCTGTGAATGTGGAAGTGGACAACCATTGTTTTTGATTATGATGTAATGCTATGAAATAATAATGATCAATAAAAAAGAAAACTTTTTTTCTTCAAAAACAGATTGCTTGATCAATGATTTTCGGAATGAAGAAAATGGGTGTCTTCCAAAGGCAATTACCTGATGGTGTAACAGCAATGTTGTGAATAGTAGTGTGGTCACTAGCTTGATTTTTGTCAGACCTAATCAGACGTAACAGCAAAACAGCAATGTTGTGAATAGTAGTGTGGTCACTAGCTTGATTTTTTTCAGACCTAAAAAAACAAAACAAAAAGATGTATCAGATTATTTTTTACATTATATAAGAATCATATATGGGCTTGCTTTAAAACTGTTACAAGCACCATTGAATTTTACATAGGACTAGACCGATCAACTTACAGTTTCTTTTACATAAAAATGATAGCAAGTGACTGCAAAAATGTACAAGATGCAATGCCATTCTGGTTGCATTTCATATTTTAATCACAGAAAATGTCAAAACTTCAGAATTCCTGGACCAATTTTATGGGTTTTTTTCCAACCCCCCCCCCCCCCCCCCAATAGTCTTGAAGCGGAGCATCTTTTTCTGGTACTCATAGCGATATTCCAGCAGCCAAATTTAAATAAAACGCAAAAATAACACAAAATAGCGCCATCTATTGACACACTGAGTGTGCGGTGGCACATACGCGGGTAATTCAAGAAGCAAATTTCTACAGACATTATCGCGGTGCATGCAGAATCTCAACATTAATCTATAGATACTGAACCAATGTGATAAGGTCGAACCGATGTGGGTTTTCCCTTTACCGATACGATACCGATGTTTTTTCTAGCAATATTCAATCGATACAATACCCGATACGATGTCTTATTGCGTTTTAAAAAGCCATATTTCAAGGGAATTTTAATCACATTTACATAGTTAAATGCTCACGGAAGCAGCTTATTTCAGCTTTTATATATATATATATTTTTTTTTTACCGATAGGATATTTTACCGATATGGCCTTATATCGGGCCGATACGATGGCCGATACGATACATCGGTTCGACCTTACAATGTGAAAATTGTTGTTATCGAGTATCCACCCAGTCCAAACATGAGTAATGCACTGGCATGACTGGGGGACAGGCCAAGAAACTGGAAGGGAGTGTTCATAAATACTTTGGTGGGATTGGTTGGAAAAGTTGGAACCTTGGACGTCAATTTTTTTCTGATCACCCCCCAAAAGCCATTAATTTTTTTCGTGATCCCCCCTTTTTCGGTCAATTTTTTTTCAATCCCCCTTACCCTGGTACTTGGGATTGGGAGGTGGTCGTACTGGAATATTGTACTATTACTGTGCGCGAAGCTTTCAAAAAAATTTGAAAGCGCACTTTGCTCGCAAAATTTTGTTTGACAATTTTTGTTGATCCCCCCCTAATAAGGAATAAAAAGAATTTGATCCCCGTTTTTAGGACCAAACATTTTTTGATCACCCCACATATTTTCAAACCCCCCTACCAACGTATTTATGAACACTCCCTAAGTTACTTGCCATTTAAATAACACATAATTGCAAATTTTTATTGTTCAAACCGTTTTCACATTTATCTTGCGTAAACGCCCAGCTTTCATACGAATTTTAAATTTTGAAAATCGGACATTTCTGATGGAAAATAGAGACTTTTTGGTAAAGATGGTAGATTTCAATTTTGGTCGAAATGATCAATATAAAAATCTGTGAAATTACTAACCCTACCTGAGATACCCATCTGTCCATAGGACAGGGTTTATTTTTGGTCGTCATATCTCAACTTTTCACATCACTTGTATAACTTTTTATTATTTGCATACTTTTGTGGTGAAATTTGGAGATAAATTCTGATTTGTAATCCGCAAATAAACCCGGATTTGTTCTGTTTGAGTGGTTTTAACTTTCCTTTCTTTGGCGGGAGCTTTGAATATTGCTTATGTGGTGTGAGCTACATTGTTTGAAATGTTGGGTTAGTGGTAGAGAGGATTGATTGAAATTGAAAATACGTTTTTCATAGATTTTGGATTATGTCTTGCCACACGAGAACAAAAAGAGATATCTCAATGAAATTAACATATAATATAGGAAACATGTTCACCTTTATATTGCAGGGGTTTAAATTTAAAACAATAATCATTTTGTATTTTTTATGTATTTTAGAAACACGGTACAGTTCTTTCTGATACACCCTGTATATCATCGTTTTAACTGAAGAATTGCGACAATTGGCCAAAACACATAGGCTCTTATTGTACATACATGACCGCATGCATAATTTTGTAAGCTTACAAGAAAAATGCAGTTTTCCATACACAATCTATTAAAATATTAAAGCAATACACTTCTTGCACATTACTAAAATGAAGCATCATCATAATCTTAAAAGGATATTTCATGATAATATGAAATAAAGGAGGATTAAAATGGATATTATTGTAGTCAAATCTTACCTCTTCACGGTCACGGAAAGCTGCAAACCGCGTGTGCTGGACAGTGATGGTTCATAAATTCCTCTTTCGAGAGGAGCACCTTATCATATCTAAACACTTCAATAAATGATATGTTTATCAGCTAAACACATGATTCCCTTATAAATAACCAATTGCTCTTGATTTAAACACTTATGTTAATTTAATGTTTATTTTGTAAACACATAAACACTTGGGTCATAATTCTGTTTATGCATTTAGAAAAGTGTTCACATGTTTAATAAAGTGTTTACATACTTGGGAATGTGTTTATTAACATTTTGCTATTTTTGTGCACTCAATATGCATAATGTAACATTCTTTCTTAACTTCTTAAATACTTTTTTAAACACATAAATGCTTACTTAAACACCTAAACACCTAAACACCTAAACGTTTTCATTTACAGTGATATGTATAAGTAATTATCAATTTAAGTGCTTGTTTGCTTTCATTTTCGGCTATTTTAAGTCCCCATCGAAACAAAAAGCAGGTAATTCAAAAAAAATCCCGACAGGCCTTACCAGGAATACGTCCTGCAACCTGCAACATACAATTATAGCTCTCCCGGTTTTAACTACCTGATTAATTATTCATGATGTCTTTATCATTTACTCCTGCTTTTACAGATATAGGCCTATGAGTACTGAGATCATGGTCGTATGTAGCCAAGATATCAATCTTTCGCATAATATAAATAGGTCCATTCAATCTTTAAAATTGGTGTCTCTAGAACTCTTCAAATGAAAATAGGGTAAACACTCCCGCTCTCCCCTACATTTAGACGACGAAAAAACCCTGTTCTACGGGTCCGACCATTCACCAAAATATATGTTACGGTGAACGTGGCAAGCTTGCAACATACTACTTTATCTATTGTGTGTTCGCCAAATTCAACCAGTGGCCGCAAAGATGAGAATCACGATGTGGGCAAACCTGCTCGTAGGGCGTACACTCCCCACTCTCCCCTATTAAATAGCAATATTAATGACCATGATAACAAAAATGTCAACGATGGTGGCGTAATGTAGCTGAATCGTGTAATAGCAGACGACGATGGACGTGGTAATTTCAGCTTCATTCAGACGCATTTACGGTACAGTGATTTTACACTACAATGATCGACGAAAACTTCAAAATACTCAAAATAAATTAACTATTATATTGGCCTATATGCATGATTCTATAGCAGAATTTTACAGGGTGTCTAAAAAAACCGTGCACGTGTTTACCCAACTTGTTGACCATGAACTTCTTGAATTTGGTGTAAAAATTGTATATAGACTAAACGCTTAGCTTTCATGTGCCGTTAATTTCATCTAATTTGGTTTTGTCAATCCTGAGATATGATAAATTAACAAAAGCTACCTAAAATCGACGTTGTGCCACTTTTACAGAAAGCTTAAGATAAGCATTAAAACCCTCGTCCTTCTAAGGGAGGGTGGTCGCCGATTGCGCTAAAACGCAAAGAACAGTGACCTAGGGCGTCTAGGTGATCGCTTTTACATCCTCTGCCCTCATTTTGACGAAAACAAATTGATGGTGCCACCTTACCCGAGGGTAGGGTAAGCCGTCAAAGTCCGATAGTAGGGGGGGTGGGGTGGTTGCCACCTTACAATTTTTCGCCATTTTGGAACATATTTTAATTGTATGGTCCTGAATATTATAGCATAGGCCTATGCTAGAAACATCATTTCCCTCACTTATAAGCAAAAAACCGGGTGAAATTCCGATATTTGAAACTTTTTTGGCGAAAATTCCTATGTTGGCCTATTTCACTGATGTGTAGCGACTACGGCGGGATTTTGAGGTCGGCCATGTTTGGTGACGTCATTCGTATGATGTTTACTTGTTTTGGTATGTATGGATAGAGGGAACCTCTAGCTATACCATGGTACCCAAATAAGCATACTCTGCATTTTGGATTAGATTTGTTTAGGGGGTGGTAACAACCCCCAACCCCTCTCCGGAGTAACCCTTTCTATTCATAGCAAACTGTAAAAGTGGCACAACGTCGATTTTAGGTAGCTTTAGTTAATTAGGCATATCTCAAGATTGACAAAACCAAATCAGATAAAATAAACGGCATATGAAAGCTAAGCGTTCAGTCTATCAATATGTATACAATTGTTACACCAAATTTTAGTTCATGGTCAATAAGTTTGGTAAACACGTGCACAGTTTTTATTGAGACACCCTGTACGACTAGCGAAACTCAATTCAAAATAAATGTATTTTAAACAATTACAGTGCCAAAGTTTGCCGACTCATCTTTAAAAGTCATTGAACTCGGAAACGGAAACAAACAACAACACAAAACATCTTTATTTGGTATTGGTTTTACCTGTTATCGTGAAAATGTACACTCTCAGAACCTAAGACCGACTCCTACAAATTTTGACTCTTGGTTCAATTCCCAATTCTATGGTCTACTATTCCATCATCGATTAGAGACTCTCTCACCACATGTAGCAAACCAATTTTTAAAACCCATCTTAAGCGTCACTATAAGGAAAATGATGTATAGTGTGTTGCCTTTCTTGTATTTTTTATTTTTGTCTATTTATATTTGTACCTGTATATGTATTATTTTCTTGTATTTGTAGAGCTCTACTGAGTTGAGAGCACTACACCTTGTAGTGATAGTACTCTTGTGTGCTTTCAGTGCTCCCTGGCTGCTCAGCAGACCTCCTTTATTGTTTTGTTTATATATATTTTGGTGTTGATAGCCAGTTGAATGAATAAATAAATAAAATAAATAAATAAAGTATACTACATTGGTTAAAAATTAAGCGTTGGTTAAAAATTACTTTTAATACTGCGTTGGTTAAAGAGTAAAAATATAATTCATTTATTATTTAACGTTAGTTAAGGCATCATAATGTTAACCAACAATAGGTCCTAACAAGATTCCCGCAATAGGATTCCAATGGCGGGAAAATATTTTGTGCATATTATCAAACCAATATTGGACCAATATTGGTTTTACATTGGCGCTCTTCAATTGGCATCATGTTGCCAACCAGTATTGGACCAATATTGGTTTTACATTGGCGCTCTTCAATTGGCATCATGTTGGCAACCAATATTGGTCCATTAATGGGCACAATATACCATGGAGGAAAATGACACCATTGATTTCATATACAAATTCTGACGTGGTCTAAAAATTGCGGCCGCTGTTATAGTTATCGCTTCCCGGCCTTTTGGCTAGGATCAAGTTTGGCTAAGATCATGTGTAGTTTGTGTGACATTGTCATACTTGAATACCCGCACACTGTTGGGTCTGCACGTGGAGGGTGTTTCGCAGACAGCCGACCATTGCACTCCCGGTTGGTGACGAAGCTATCTGCCATGTTAAGCTTTATGCTTCATGGGTTCATCAGGTAGCCTAGTCATGTCTGCAAACCACCTTCGCAGTGCCATTTTTTTAGTCCCCGCGTACATGGCAAGCCGGGGTAGACTGGATTGCCTTTGGGTTGTCCAGCCTACGTCCCAAATGACTTGTTATACGGGGCCACAAAGGGTGGACCGGTTGTGTCTGTCCTCTAAAACAATAAAAATATATATTAAAAAAATATTTAAAAAAAATTTAAAAAAAGGATCAAGTTTATCATGTGGATGTAGCGGTCAGATCAGAGGGCGAGCATTCGGGCTTAAAATGGGGATGGCGCTGTTTAAATTATCATATCGTTAAATCATTTGAAGACGTAAGACTTGTTGACGATTTTATAAAATGTAAAGCATGATCTTTGCCTTCAAGCATTCTCGCGAGTCATGCCAAAAATAGGTACAAAGGGCAGATAAGTGAGGCCGATTTGTGCCTATTCTACGTGTTATTTTATGGGACACTTATTTAGTGCTGTGACCCTTTGGAATCACTCAGGGCGCCCTCACTTGTTCTATGAGAATATCACAAACCAACGGCATTTTCCGACATGGGATCATAAAACATTGTAAACAGCGGTATGATAAAATACAAAATTCATAGCCAACCTCCGCTGCATATATTTGACCCCGTCCGCAACCTGTGTCTCAGGAAGTGTTTATATTTTGACACCGCTGAAATGATATTCATGAACAAGTGTGTGTCAAAACACTCAGGGGTTGGTGGTCGGGGAGGTAAACACAAGTTGTGGACGGAATCAGATATATGCAGCGGAGAGGTTGGCTATGAATGTTGTGTTTATATTTTGAAACCGCTGAAATGATATTCATGAACAAGTGCATGTCAAAACACTCAGGGGCCTGGTGGTCGGGAGGTAAAAATAAGGATGGCCTGGTGGTCGGGGAAGACTAAAATGGTTATGGAAAACTTTCCTGAAGCCATCTTGTTCAGCTTGAATAATGAAACATTAAAATTAATACGCGCGAAGCGCGAACAAATTGGCAATTTTAACACTTAAAAGGTCCAGTATGAGGTTTTTAACGTCCCCCATAATATTTACTGTGGTTCGAGACCCATTTTAATGCTGAAACCTATAGGAAAATGAGCGCGAATCGACTAATACGTATCAAAGCGCGCAAAAATTTGCATTTTAACACTAAAATAACATAGTGAACTTGTAGTTTGGTAAGTGTTAACTTGGGTATCTAGTAGTCAACATCTATTACTGGCATTGTGCTATAATTACAGCAGTGGACTTGTCTAGTTCATTATTCAACACTTTTGTAGTTTTTTATATTGTGTCCCTGATGAAGGGTGGTATATCCACTTGAAACGTCTTTATTGTTACCATATATCTATGTTGTTTTATTGCACAGCAATTTTCATTGCTTGTCCCAGTGTATTTCCGTGTGTTATTGTTTTTTTGTCATCTGTTTTATCGCGTTATTCTCCCTTGTTATTACCTGTTTTCCCACACCCTGTTAGTATATCTTGCTTTTACTCTTAGCATTTTTATATTTTCGAGATATCCTCTTGTATCGGTTTTATGATCCTTGGTGTGTTTTGTTCCTGGTTCTGTTGGATTCATCTTTTTAAATTTTATACAGTTTGATTGAGTTTATCATCATAAAACCTAGGAATAAATACCAAATTTACATCTCTAGGGTGATTAATACCAGAGTTATAGCCATTTTATAATATTGGCGGCCATCTTGGACGCCATCTTGTTGTAGAGTGCACCCGAGTGTCTAGGAAACTTTAAACCAGTCTGATTGAGTTTATCACATCCTAAAACCTAGGAATAAATACAAATTTTTCATCTCCAGGGTGATTAATACCAGAGTAATAGTCATTTTATGATGTTGGCGGCCATCTTGAACCCTATCCTGAAAATAACCCCTTTCCGGAAGTTAGATTTTTTGGGACTTTCTTTTGGCCATTCCTGATATCACCTGAAAGCAGAATTAGTTGAAAAACCTTTTGTAGCAATTTTTTGGGGTTGAGGTGTTTTTCATTACACAAATTGACCCACCTATACCGGTTTATCGAAAGCAAGGAAATAATGTTGTTATATTACAAATATCTCGTATCAGAAATATCTCGTAAAATCCCTTATCCTTATTGTTACCCAAATTAAAATTCCAAATCACAGTGATTATTTTAGCTCGTGAGACTTGATTGACATTAGGTGCGTTCTGACGGGCATCGCTAACTTAAAGTTAACGTCTTAGTTTAACTTTGTCGAGAATTAACTTCGCAGTTTTCGCCCGTGTAGGCGAGCTCGTGGTTAACTGAACTTAAAGTTAACTTACAAATTATAACCACAAGAAGTCTTGTAGTTAGTGCGTTAACTTCGTAAATAAGTGGCCGTCTGGACAGACTCGAAGTTAAAGATAGTACGATGTCCTAATGGCGCCATACCATTACACATTGATAGGTACCCTAGGAACTCACGGAAACAATTGTTTAAGTCAAAATGATTTTGAAAATGGTATATATGTTAAGTAGTAAATTAAATGAACAATGAATATGTTTGAATTGATTAAAATAGACTCAAAAATAATACGGTATATTATTTTCAATCAAAAAATTTAAAATTTACGTTCATAACGTGACTTTAAAGGTGATTTAAGATACATCAATTCCCCGTAAAGTTTTGCATATTTAGCAGATAGAATTACCTAGCTTTTTGATATATTTAATACATTTAAAACAAAAGAGGGTTTGCGCGCGATAGTTTACAAAAGCGCCTCAGATAATCAACATACGCAACGCGCAATGGACACCTTCCACGTACGTGATGTCTTACAATCGGCAATGGATGAATAACTTGCACGCGTTCTGTAAAAAAAATTAAACGCACAATCATCCGCGACGATTCAGTGCGCATTTATACATGGCGGAACGACGCCCCCCCCCCCCCCCCCCCCCCCCCCCTGTGCGACCCCGTGAAATGTTGCAAGTCGCCAATAGAACACGTGTATTAGATATATGGTTCTCGCCCCCACCCCCTTAAAAAACTCTTCCCCTCCCCTCCCCACTATACCCTACAGTCACTGCATTTATAGATTCATTATTACGTGGTTGTGATTCATGAATCATTCATTGTGTGTTTATGGGATTTTCCTTTGTTTTAAAGTTTCCCTTTCGCGTTTTTGTATTGAAAAGCACGAATCTGATCATTCTAAACAGTAATGCAAACCTCTTTCTATATATAGGATGATTGTCACTTTTGAAACTGGACCCACGACCATTGAAATGACAATAACTCCGCTCCGCAACATCGTATCTCATCGATCGAGGTGTCAAAATACGCAGAACAAAATTATGCACTTGGTTATTTGCTTCGATTAATGCATACCCTTTCGAGCCGTTATATATTGGATCATTTCTAAGTGTTTCGATACTTTTTGTGAGCAGTTTATATGTTCCTATTGTAAGCGTTGTAAATACCAACATACCATTGATTGACGTATTCAAAAGGCGCGCGTTAAAATGTTACTATCATAGGAACAGGGCCGTCAGAAGGGGGGCTGCGTTGGATGCGGACGCACCCCCTTGAAAATCTCTTCTTTTTTTCTTTTCTTTTTTTAGGGTAACATGTTGTTTTATGAATGGAATGGATTTTCAGACTTTGACCTGTAAAAAACATGTGAAAACGTGCATTATGTGTAAATATGATAACATGAGTATGTAAAGGAATCACTTTGTCAAATATTCTGTTCGATGGTAACATTTCACGGGAGTACAAAAAGGGTTACATTTTGGCCGTGTTGGTGATGGTGCAATCTGAATTTGTTTGAATTCACGTAGTTTGTGGTCAACGGCATGTGCAGTGGCGTAACCAGCGGGGGGGGGGCATGGAGGCGGGAGCCCCCCCCCCCCCCCCCCCCCACTTGGAACCCTTGCCCCCGCGCTTGCCCCCCCCCCCCCCAATGAAATCAAGTACGGCTGTAAATAAAATTTACAAACAAAGTACACACCAAATCCCCCCAATAATGACAAAATTTCGCGCGCTACGCGCGCATAATGTCTTCCCAAAATGAAATATTCTTTGGTACAAGCTTGTTTAGAGCCAAAATGTAGCTCAATCGTCCAAAAAATAGCTGTAAAGCCGAAAATTTTCGCGCGCTACGCGCGCACCCCTTCTTGCCCCCCAAATGAAAAAGTATAGTTACGCCACTGGGCATGTGACGTCACTCCGGGCTCACCTATATGAGAAGACGGATGCCACTGTTCCAAAAGTGTATGTCAAAATATAAATAAATAAATAAATAAATATGATGTAGTATTGGCGTAAAATAATTTATACGATAACACTGTTTGCGCAGTGATGCTTCAATAATTAGGTAACAGAAAAAAAAATAAGAAGATTCTATTCAAGATAATTCCATCGGTTTCATGGAATTATTCGTAGTTATCAAGTGTGCAATTACTACTCTATTCATAGATCCAGAAGGTCGTTTATTGAAGATCAACCAATCAATAAATAGAACTATACATCATACATGTATAGAATATAGTCTGACCATGGCAACATGCACAGACTACGTATTAAAACTATACTATTGTCATAAGGCAATGGTGTGTCATAGACACTGTAAAAAGCGTGCACAGAACCCGGCACAGAAATCATTTCATTGGTTAAATTCACAATGTGGTTCCCACCGGTGGTCTCCGGAGACTGGAAAGCATCAAATAATGCTCATCCCACTGTGAAATAGGCATCGTTATGAAAATGCTATCATAAATCTTTGGACTGTTAGCGGATTTAAACACATCAAGATGCCTTCTTTGATCGCCAGCCTCTTCAGTGACTCCACCACCTTGCAGACATCTCTAGTCTGCATCGCTACCTTCACCCTCATGGTCTGGTGGTGGAACACACCGGAACGTCGTCTGCCACCAGGACCGCGTGTATGGCCTCTCGTAGGAAATATCCCACAGATAGTGTATCAGATCGCGCGGTATGGTCGTAAATCGCACGAGGTTATGGGTGATTTGGCTCTACGGTGGTGTGTACAGCTTGAAGTTGGGTACCAAAAATGTGATTGTCTTGAATGATCATGATTCGATCAAAGAAGCATTTCAGCATCCGAATATGAGTGATAGACCACATCATGTGATGGTTAAAGACCTTGGTGATGCTGAGACAGGTAATAAGATGCGTAATTGTTATTTGTGTAACATCGGGGGGGGGGGGGGTGACACTGACACTTCGAAAGTGGTATCTAAGTGTAATATGTCACCTTTATAATTTGTGGTGGGGGTGGGGGGCATTTTCCTGAATTTTCGACGATTTAGATAAGAAATAAGTTCTTTATTTAGCCATGCTAAATTCAGATCAAATTTTTATAACACACCCCTGTCCGAACAAGCACGAGATGTGGGGGTGTGTTGATTGTGAAAGTTCATATTAATGGGAAAGTTGGATTGAACCAAAACAGGTAATATTTTCATTGTAGACAAAATAGAGTCTACTTTTTTTTCGCCTATCACATTTTGATGACTAGTGAGTGTAAAAACATAGAAAAAAACGAAAACATAGTTGACACGGACCGGCAAAGACCTTCTGCGAAAAACATTCACGGTGAAGGCGTGTTGTTAGTGTTTCACTAAAAAGTCTTTTAATGCCCACCCTTAGACATCAAAATACCACTGCATAAGTAGTATTGTGAAATACATGTACTGCTGACGGGCTTGAATTATCGGTGAGAGTTCTGCACTCAAACATTGACTGCTGAAACATATACGGTCGGTAATTCAAAGTCACATGCCATACCGTATATAAGCAGCATTTGGCACGTTTTAATCTGTTTTTTATCTCTGATATACAGGGCGCCATCTCGCGATCAAAACGTCTTTTAAAAGTTTAATCTTAAAGGCACTTTCGAATCTCAAATTACTCGCTACATACCCGAGATCCGCGTATACATCATATAAACCCCATGATGTAATGTTGATAGGTCGCGTACCGAAAGATTGGCTATAAACAGCAAAATGTACGAACAAAATTCATGTCTAGAAATGTTTCGAAAAGTCATTCTATTCATTTGAATGAAACCACGATTATAATCTGAAACAACATTAAATCATTTATTGGGCGAGAACCCTATGTTAAATACATACAAAAATAGAAATATAAGCATTTTAACTTCCTATTTATAGGATAGTGTTTAACTATCATTTGAATTTATGTCTGTTCAACTATTGTCATTCAGTGCTCCGTTAGCGTAATCGGTAGAGCGTCAGATTTATAATCTAAAGACCGTGGGTTCGAATCCCACAGAGAATGTTTTGTTTTTCCCGTTACTATTATATTTAGTAAATGTAGAGATTATTTTAATATCGTTCAATCATAATATTATTTTGATCCAAGATACTTTTCGTTTTATTTAATAGAATGATATTCTTATAGATTCAATGAGGTTTTAATTTGAATGTACTAATGTACTATCACTTCATGGGGGTGCATGTACATATACATGTACATCTATAGGTTTAATACATGCTTAGCGTTGCGTTTATTGAATTATTGCAATACCCCGCCCATTGTTACACCATAGTTATTCACGCAATAATCTATCAGGCCAATTGTTATTGAAAGAAGTCAGACGTCCTTGAATCGATTCTTATTTCCCATCTGATCTGTTTGTAGTCAGAAGTCAAGGCATGAAAATACCGTCTATTTTGTTCGTCCCGGCCCGCCAGTAAAGCGAGATTTTAAGAAAACATTTACAACTCGCGATTGTGACTGATTGCCTCCATCAATTGTGATCATCTTAGGCTCATTTTGGAAGGGGAAGTCCTATTTATTTAGGACATTATTTCCGATTTCACAAAAAACATGATTTTTGTTACTTTTTTGGAGTCGATAAAGATGCATTTTCAATGCGATCGTAAATATCATAATTTTGATGATTTTTAGATGTCGTAGCAAAAACTTTGTGCACAAGAAATGTTCCTAACGTATTACACTTAATCAAAAATATGTTTATTTGTAATACATTTTTGGACAGGGGTCAGGGCCACGACTTTTATTCACCTACAGTAAAAATATACGCCATTTTCCAACACACAGAGACTTAACCGTTTTTCTAACAAAAGGTATTCATCAGGATTCGAACCAAGGAGGGGAGAATCCATTAGATTACTAGTCCATAGTCGTAACCGCTAGGCCATAACTACTCAATGACGTGTGTATGTGTTCTCTACATAATGAACTAGTAGTAAACTATTAAGTATTCGACGACATTTTAGCCAAATTGAACCCAGTTTCTAAATTGTATTTTAAATGTGAAAACGGTGTCGCTGCAAGCTAGTTTTGGATTAAATGTAAAGAGCAATACATCGATGATATAAAAGGTTATTAATTTAAAGCTTTTAATGAGACAGGGGTCAGGGCCACAGGAAATATACCTTATTTTTTCAGTAATGACAAAAACATCTTCTAAAGAAAATGGCATTTTCAAGAAGAAGCACGGTCCCTGCAAACATGACTTAAGCATATCAAAATAATGGATTAATATTTATTGCTCCCCTTAGTAAAAATCCCCTAGTCACATGGCGTTGAACCACATTTAAATGCCTTGATGTTGGCATTGTATAAGGCTGACATTTTGGCATATTGAATTGCACAAGATCGACATCCTTTTTTCAAGGGAAAACAAAATTGCGTCGTATACAATAGACGCACTCAACCCTTGGCATCTGACTGGGGGGGGGGGGGGTACCGCGCCATTTTGTCCCGAAGCAATGGTCATGACGTCATATTTTGGTCGATTTTCTGAACCTTTAATTGTATTGGATTTACGTGCAAAATATATGCCCTTGGCATCATACTTTCCCGGGTGTGTGGGTGCACTTTAATTTTGGATGTCAAAGTTCAAAGTGTTTTATGATATCACCCAAACAAACAGGTATAATCAAAACAAAATACATAAAACATCAACTAAGCTACGTTAAAAACAACAATAACATAATACTTAAAAATATAATATTTATTAATAATGTTAGAAAATAGACGCGATGTAAACATGTTCTAAAATGGACGGATATCTAACCAATTAATTTTTAAAAAACACGATCCACACACCTCAGAATTGCAAAAAAAGCATAAAACAAGTCCACTTTTTTGTGCCTTTGAACAGAGTGGCGGCCGGGAATGTATAATTTAACACAGTGCATTACCCATGACCCATGATATAAATACATTATTTGCAACGATTTTTTCTCAATTAGCACGGTTAGTGGATAGACGTAGACATTGGGAACGAAAGGTGTGGGTCTAGCCCATTAGGAGCACTTTTGTTTTATATGCTGGATTTGCTAGCCTGCCGGCATCATCTGTATGCTTGCCAACACGGACACCACTGCTGGCGTTGACCGTATAAATTACGCATTTTTTCACGAAAAATGTCACAAAAATGTACCGTTCTTTTAAAAATAAGGAGTAAAATCACATTACAAACACATTTTGTGCGAGAGAAACACACACATTTGGCAAAAATGGCACAATAAAAATCCGTTCGTTATAAATAAATGGATATGGTTAAATAATAAAACTATCACAATTACAGTCGTGGATCTCTGTGGCGTGCATAGGTTGGCCATGTCGTTGGCAATCGGAAATCACGGTTCGATTTTCGAATATTCCTTGTTATCCTTTTATTTTTCTATTTTTTAAACTTGATGGTGGATTAATGTAACATCATTGTTATGTCAATTTTTATCAATTTTAAAGGCCGCCCATGCGTTTATAGTTTTCTTTTTATTTATTTATCTATCATAAATGTCTCCTTGATTTATTTAACTTTGTATCTAAACAATTAAAATGCGTAAACAATTATATATTATTGCTCGATAAATAAGTGATTTAACTTGAGTTCAGTTTGATTAATGATAGCAAAACTTGTTGTAAAACCATTTTACCAGTGTGCCCAACAATTTCTCCTTTGCACTCTTATTTATACATTCAGAGATGTCACTTTGGCTTGTTGTAGCTAGGTTCAATTAAAAGCAAGTTTGCGACCGGGTTTGCGACCTCTTTGATTTTAGGCTGGTAACACAATCCCACAGTGCATTTCGTTAAAACAGTGTAAATTATTTTTCAACGATACGTATCACGTGATAACCACGATCGTTTTCGCAAATATCGCAAAATGGCGCGGTACCCCCCCCCCCCCCCCCCCCCCCCCCCCCCCCCCTTCTGACTGGGTCTATTTCAACGAAGCAAACATGAAGAAAAAAACAGATAATATGTTGGTACATGCACATGACCGTACAATCATATACGCCTAAACATGGGAAATCAGAATATCGATTCAATGACGAAACGATCGACTCTTTTCATAATGGCACAATTGGTCTTTCCCAGATTATTTGTGTAACAATGGGGCTATAGGATCTCAATAATTCAATTTACGCAACGCTGACCATGAACATAAGTCCATGCCATGAACAAGTAAAAGTTGAACTGCATTCAAATTATTGAATTTAGACAATCATTCAAATTAAAAGTATCTTGTCCGTGGATTCACAAATATTATGAGGAACGATAAACAAACCCAACATAAAATTACTAAATTTAATATGATACTAACGAAGACAAAAAACATTCTGGGGTGGATTCGAACCACCGGCCTTTCGATCATTAACCCAATGCTCTACCGATTGAGCCAACGGCGCACTGTACTGTTGTTACAACATAAATAGATTCAAATATCGTTTGTGAACACGATTACTATCCATAAATTGGAAGTTAATAATACTTTTAAAATTTATAGTTTTGTATGTTTT
Source organism: Ophiura sarsii (assembly GCA_035610835.1). Classification (NCBI taxonomy): domain Eukaryota; kingdom Metazoa; phylum Echinodermata; class Ophiuroidea; order Amphilepidida; family Ophiuridae; genus Ophiura; species Ophiura sarsii. The sequence goes on from CM069452.1 coordinate 47,437,270, forward strand.
AACATAGGGTTCTCGCTTAAAAATTGATTTGATGTTGCTTCAGATTGTAACTCTGGTTTCATTGAAATAAATAGAATGACTGTTAGTAAATAGAATGACTGTTAGAAACATTTCTAGACACGGATTTTGTTCACATTTGATGTTTGTAGCCACTCTTCAGTATTGCATCATGGGTTTTATCACACGTGTACGCGGATCTCGGGTATGTAGCGAGTCGTGTGACTTTTTCCCGGGGCAAACATTTGAGATTCGGAAGTGCCTTTAAGATTAAACTTTTAAAAGACGTTTTGATCGCGAGATGGCGCCCTGTATATCAGAGATAAAAACCAGATACAAACGTGCCAAATGCTGGTTATATACGGTATGGCCATGCGTTTTGAACTGGGCCTGCAAAAAGGTGGAGTTGTGACATCGGCACATCAAAAAAGACATTGTCTATTCAATTTCTTGTATAAAGATACCACCTACATAGCTAAATTTGGTATCAAAATAAAGCTCTTATGCAGGGCAAGAAGATAAAAGTATTAGTATGTGTTAAAATTTTGTCATTTTTGGTTAATTAATGGCTAATTAACCAACATCAGGGGTGGAGGAGAGTCCGGCGCAGGAGAGTCCGGCGCAGCAAATTTGGCATCTACAGTACAGTTCAGTGCAATTGAGTTAAATCATGTTTATGGAATGAAATTGTTGCATCTAAGTACATAAACTCTGGTAAATAGACTGATTTGAATAATTTAGATGTTTAATAATGGGTAATCACCTTAATTAATAAAGAATTAATCAATAATTACAGACCCGCAATGCATTGAAGAACTACATGTGTATGACTGGATGGATCTGTACCGACGCAGCGTCTTTTACCAGCACATACGGTTAGGCAAAGGCCTATAATACTATTATTTTGGAGTAGGGCTTATTGCATAGAATCTGAAACTTACATAAACCTCATACTTAGCCTAATTAAGCCAATTAAAATAATATATTTAACTAGCAACCAAATTGAACGGAAGTAAAAACAAGGCTACAATGTCGCGCCATTCAAATCAGTAGCTTTTCTCGATTGAGTGAGTGCAAGTGATCAGGATGTATCAGAAGACTCTGCAGATTAGCAGACACAGATTTAAATTTGCCACAGGTGGACTATACTGGGTTGATTGTGAAGGACTCTGTCATTGCAATTCAGCCATCATCTGATGCAATATATTCCTATTTCGTGCTTCATGTCATATCGGATGGTGTTGTTCCCTTGGAACAAAATACACAGTCAGATTATGGTCACATGTACTTATAAATAATGAAAGTGATCATTGTATGGGATGCATGAGTGATTCTATTGAGGGGATAATGTGATCAATACAAAGTATGAACCTTTGTCTTTCAAACAATACACTTTTGGATTGTTAGATACCTTTGGTTATGTAACGTCATTAACATAAACAGGTTTCAGACACTGACTGAAATCTGCCAATTATTTGGCTGGATATGTAATATGTTGAATATGGGTTGATTGATACATTTGCGTATATCTCGGCAATGCAAGCATAAAAACAGATAACACTTGGCACATAGTTAGAATACACACTTATCTCTGTTTGACACTCTTTTTAGATCTGAATGCCTTAATACGAACAAGAAGGGACCATCTCAAATACGCTTTTATTTAGCAAAATCCACAATAATATACCTTAGAAAACAACAAAGGATAAAGAACAATAGAGGGATTATAATTTAATAAATTGTTGTGGGATGTAAAGCAATAATAGTGGGGATTTCAAAAGGAGCTGTTCATAAAATTTCCTCAAACCATTGAAATTATATGACGATTACTTACACAATACATATCTAGTAGCTCTAAAGATAACAGTAATAAGAGAGGTTGTGGCAGCCATCTTTGATTGATACATTCCTGTATATCTTCATTTTGACTATCACAATATGTTTACACATTGATTTAAACATTTTTCATTATTTCTGATTAGAATTTGAAGGCACAGTAAGCTTTTATCTGGTAAATTTCATGATTTTAGCCATTTTGGGCCCGTTTCAAAATTATCTGCCGTCTGCGCATGCGCATTTTTTCTGCAGGTTTCATGCGAATAAGTTCAGATAATTAGTTAACTATCATATGGAATCTTCCAAACTGGTTAATTGCTTGAATTTTTCCTAAATTGTTTGATTTTCCGCCATATTAGTGATTCACTGACTGGGCATTTTTAAATAAAAATTAGCTATTTGAAATACTGATATTTGTATACCTTTTATTCAATTGCTTCTCCTTACTTTTTCCTCTTATACTACACATTCTAAATTACACAGGGATTAAGGTTATTGTCTTTAGTATCATATTTATGCGGGGAAAAAATCGGGATTTACCTGCTTCTGATGTCATGTTATGCAATCTTCTTACCACGTGTTTCATAAAAACAATTCAAATTTCCCGCCAAATAACTGATTTAGCAGTGTCCCAAGTGTACTTACTTTGAGACAATGCTATGACGTCATAGTTCACATTTAAAAATCCAAAAGTGTATTGTTTGAAAGACAAAGGTTCATACTTTGTATTGATCACATTATCCCCTCAATAGAATCACTCATGCATCCCATACCATGATCACTTTCATTATTTATTGACTGCCCCTCGTATGTCAGATTTTTTTCTTCGCAAAATGACATTTTTTCCAGCCCGGTGCAAAATACTGTAAACATTACCTAGATATAGAAAGTTATATATGCTTGGAAAGCTTTTAACTGTCAGGAATTCAAATCTGCAATAATTAACCTTGTAGGGTATGCAGAATTTTTTTCATATTTTTTTTTTCTCAGCAGATTTTTTTCATAAATTGTTGACCTTTTCAAATTCATAACCTTCTAGGGGTTCATCCTATGTTAATTTTAAGTGCATTTTTGAACTCCTAAGACAATTTTAATCAAGAAAATGTATACTTTTGTGGGGGTAATGCCTAGTATAGAAAAGTTATCGCCATTCAAATGAAAATACACGCGATATTCACCAATTTTAAGTTCGTCACACGAGACCGGCCCAACTTAAAACGCATGGCCGTATGTGAATTTGTTGTATTTCTTGGAAAAGAAACCATCAAACTTGGACTTGAAACAGTTGACTGTTGGTTATACTTCTACAGCTGCGCTGGGAAGTAGGTTCCAGTTGTCGACGACTCTGTGCGTGAACTACCCTTCATTGTATCCAGTCGTGCCCTTGGTTTCTGAATTCTCTGTCTGTGTCGTCTTAGGTCTAAGTTGACGTCTTTCATCTCAAATATGACATTGTTCATGTCATTCATGATTTTGAACACTTGCTGCTCGTAGTCTCCTTATGCCAAGGTTGGTAGATTGAATGCCGTTCAATGTAAGGAAGATCCGCAAACGTAGGAATTATATTAGTTGCCCTTCTTTGTACCTTATAGAGTCTTGTGATTTCCTTGCGGAGGAATGGGCTCCATACACAATTCGCATACTCGAGATGTGGCCTCGCCAAAGTCTTGTACAGCTACAGGGGAACAAACATGTCCATGTATGTGTAGGTCCGTTTGATTAGCCCAAGTACGCTGTTGGCCTTGTTCGCTACTTTCCCCACATGATTAGTGCTGAATTTCAATGTAGGGTCGAATACCACTCCAAGCCGTCCAAGGTCTTTCTCTTCCGTACGAGCATTCAGATTGGCTTTGTCTTGTCCTTCCCGCATGCTATATGTATTTTTTTTCCGCTGATGGCCATAATGCATAATACCACATTTACCCGCATTGAACTACAGCTGCCATTTCTCTGACCAGTTACTAAGGCTGTCCAAGTCATTCTGTATTAGTCCACAGTCGTCGTTATTCCTGATGTGAGAGTAAACCTTGGTGTCGTCTGCAAACATTTTCACGTGGCCTTTGAGAACATCAGGAAGGTCGTTGATGTAAATAACGAATAAGATTGGACCCAATACATACACTGCCTTGAGGGATGCCACTCAACACGTTGGTCCAAGATGATTTTGTTCCATTCACAACCACGCACTGTTACAGTACATGTTGCCGTTTATACATGTTGCCATTTATACCATGTGCTTTTAGCTTCTTAAAGGCATATTAAAGTGATCTTTTCCAGGGGCGCCCTCTATTCATGATTTTTTTAGAAAGTAGATTTTCTTGCAGATTATACATTTCTGATCATAAATGATGTGAGTTACAGAGCGATACGATTCCTAATTACTTCAAAATCATGGTTTAAAGAGTGAAAATAAACTGTCAAGTCTGCGCGACAACTTACAGGGTGTCTTCATGAATCTTCATGGTCTGTCGTGCTGAACACATCAACCCATCATCATACGCTACGAATACGCTACGCTACGTTAAGTATACGTTAAGCATACGATAGTCATACGCTCGCATACGCTCGCATACGCTGTGATACGCTGTCATAAGTATGTTATAAGTTAGTGATACGCT
>CM069452.1:47441820-47529781 GCA_035610835.1 Ophiura sarsii
CCTATGATTTCCAAGGGTGATTTTGGAAAAAACGGTACCCAATTTCTAAGGATTTGCGGCCTCATCATCATGATCATTATAGACTCAATTTTCGCACAATTATCGAGAAAATATCTACAATTTTAGCAAATGTTCGCGACAAAGTAGCCAGAATTTTTGCGAAAATAATAACCATTTGTAAAAAGTGACCCCATTATTAGGGATTACACAGCATAATTCATACTCATGCTTAGATCTCCACATCGGTATACGGGGATGAGTAGCCTCCCCCCCCCCCCAGTTCCGGGATCGGCCCAGCCTTGACGGGACCGTAGGTTATTACCGGGAACACAGGGCTGATGCAAGGGGCACAAATGCCCGGTAATAAAGACCTTTTCCATCCAAAGTGCGGGCCACAGTGTCCCTCACTCAGCGTAAAGGGGTATTAAGAGATCCTTCACGGTTTTTTCACATATTAGTAATGCTTTATTATACGTAGGCCTACCACCCAAAATTCATGGATTTTATAGCGTTTTTATAGCGTTTTTTTTGGAAGAAATCTGCCATGAGGGTTTCTATGTATATCATGACTGACCTCCATGATACAATTGGTGATGATGGTGACTTTTAACCAAACTACAAAAAAGTGATAAGCACTAATACACCATCAAACATGTCAAAAATGATGTGAAATGAAAATGTCTTTATTTTTTATTTTTAATGATTTTTTTGAAGAAATCTTTCATGAGAGGGTTTATATGTATATTATCTATCTTAACAAGGTAAAAATATTTAATTTACATTTCTGGGAAATCACTCTGTGCCTCTTAGCTTTAAGCCCAACTCATTTCACCAAACAATCGAAATAAGTCAAAAATGTATATACATAAAAGCCACAATGTTGACCCCACCAAAAAGAAGAAGTTTGGTGTCATCCAGTTTGTTATTCTTGTCCCCGCCCATTAAGGCCCCCCCCCCCCGCCCCAATGTTGATGCTGGCGAGGGGCCACAATAGCTCCACACTTCTTTGGGCCTATTCTGTTCTATCAAGAATTCCGAAGCCCTATCATAAACCCTATAGCTGGTACATAAGTTGAGTGCCTCCCCCTCACCCATTACCAAACCCCGTCAAATTTTATTTTCAGAACTCCTCAAAATCTCGGAGCGGCTTTTCCAAAAATGTAGGGTCGTAAGAACTTAAGAGATATTTGATAAAAGGTCGGGACCCCTACATCTGTTTAGTATAAGGAACGCCAATTCGAATTTGGGCTCAAAATGGGAGGGGGTAAGGGAGGGGCGGAAGAGGGTGACAAAAGAAGGGGTCTGCAGGGCGGCACTTATCATGCTTTCCAATGTCAGTTACCGTCTCCGGCCAATGAGAAGCGGTCATGTTACTATATAAGGCCCACGGTGGTGTTACCATCGCCAGTGAAGAAATTATAGACGCGTACAGCAACCAAATACAGGGCTTAACGCTTAAATATTGCCCGAATTTGCGTATTTATGATTATTTACGATAGTGATGGAAAAGTATAATGAATTGCGCCTCAACGCCGAAAGAACATACATTGCTGAATTGATAGATATGTCCCTCGCGCGCGTGTCCATCGTCGTCTGACGAAATCTTTAACAGAAAGTGAGCCCTCTCTTGATTTAAGTTTGAAACCACACACGAAACCGAACTTACAGTGTGATTGCGCCCTCTCCATTAGAGATAAACAAAATCAAGGGGTGTATTACCAGGGGGCATGAGGCGGGGTGCATCATTTTGGTTGCGCCATTTGTCCCGAAGCAATGGTTATGACGTCATATTTTTGTCGATTTAAGAACTCTTGTATTGGATTTACGTGCAAAACATATGCCCTTCATCATACTTTCACAGGTGTGCAGTTCATTTCAATTTCAGATATTCTAAAATTGATGGTTTTCTAAACAATTCGAGAAAGAAAATCGAACTGCACACCTCAGAATTGCAAAAAAAAACCATAAAACAAGTCAACTTTGTTGTGCCTTTGAACAGAGTGGCGGCGGGAACCGTGGGAATGAGAATTTAACACAGTTTTTAAACTTTGTGGATTAATTAATGTAACATCATTGTTATGTCATTTTTTATAAATTATAAAGCCGCCCATGCGTTTAGTTTTCTTTTGATTTATTCATCTATCATAAATTTATCTATTGATTTATTGAACTTTGTATCTAAATTAAAATGCGTAAACAAATTATATTATTGCTCGGTAAATACGTTATTTAAAGGCATATTATGTGATCTTTTCCCGAAAGCGCCCTCTATTCATTATTTTTTTTAGAAAGTAGATTTTATTGCAGATTTACATGTTTGACCATAAATCATACATCATACATAGGCCTACATTTCAAGTTGCAGAGCGATACGATTCCTAATTACCTCAAAATATGGTTTTAGAGTGAAGTTAGAGTGAAAATATAAACTGTCGGTGTTATCCGACAGTTTATTTTCACTCTAAAATCATGATTTGAAGTAATTAAGAACCATATCGCCCTGTAACTTGGAATGTATGAACGATTTATTATCAGAAATGTAAATCTGCAATAAAATCTTCTTTTCATTTTCTTTTGATGTTAAGGGCGTTCCGTGGAGAATATATCTTTAACTTGAGTTCAGTTTGATTATAATAATAGCAAACTTGTTGTAAATCTATTTTACCTGGCCAACAATTTCTCCTTTGCACACTTTATATACCTACATTCAGAGAGTCACTTGTATTAGCTTGTTATAGCTAGGCTAATGATTATATAATATACAATTATAAGCAAGTTTGCGACCGGTTTGCGACCTCTTTGATTTAGGCTGGTAACACAATCCCACAGTGCATTCTGTTAAAAAAATGTAAATTATTTGTCACGATACGTATCACGTGATAACCACGATTGTTTTCGCAAAATATCGCAAAATGGCGCGGTAACCAGGCATCAAATTTCGTCATTTTAGGGGCACGGCCACTTTGGCCTTAAGAATATACCAAGGCCAAACCAAGGGCACACACGGCCTCTGTTAGCCTTGCCATCAAGGCCTTCTTATTTGTAAAACCAGTTCACTATCCAAAACAGTATTTCACACTTTCACCAGGCAATGATGTTACCCCATCCAGTATCCACCTGTTATTACTCATCACTGATAGGCCAGAAAGATTGGTTGCAGTGGCGGCCAGCGGTTGGTGTATTGGGAGCTCAGTGTTTGACAGGAAAGAGCCTAGGGTGTAGTTATGTTTTGTCAAAATATCCATCAATGAAACAGTTACTAAATATACATGTCATTGTCATGAATGATAAGTGTGTGGTGTAATGGTGGTCATGACCCTATATGAGGACACGGCATCTCTCACACATTGTCCCAAATACATACATGTAGGGTCAATGAGATATGCACTAGCTCTACAAAATATTATATTTTTGAATCAATGGAAAATATGACTTGTACCAGGAATTGGGAGAGAGAGGGTAGTGAGTCTGAGACTTGAAATCAAGTCTAGGCCTCTGTTAAAAATAGGGCACGGCCATTAGGCCTAAAAAAAGAAGTTTGATTGGCGTAACATGACCAAAACAAATAGGGTAGGTCGGTCGGGATTTTTTTTTTTTAATTATTTTTTTATATTTTTCAAATCACCTACTTTTGAACACTTGAAAGACAGCAGTACACACAAATCATAGCTCTAGCGTATTTAATTGCCGGGCAAAAATGTATTGTTGTGCTCAACAATATATCATTTCGATGGGGACTTAAAATAGCCGAAATTGAAAGCAAACAGTCTTCCCCCTCAAAATAATAAAAAATATTCAGGGTCGGCGATGTATTTAGGGTCGGTCGGGTTACGCCAATCAAACCTTTTTTTTTAGGCCTTATGGCCGTGAATTTTTTACTGATCCGAGGGCATCGTAGTCTACTAAATATACCCTTTTCCCTTTTTTTGTCACTATATGAACATGTACCGATAGAGGGCTCACTCACCATGGACCGCTCCCCAGACGACGCTGGACACGGGCGTATTTACGAATATTCAGGCAAAAATATGCGAACGAGGTTACGTGATCAAGTGAATGGGACGAACGCTTAACAGCGGTTTAAATTCAAAAAATGATACTGACAATGCGGATGGTTAGCCATCCTCAGTGGTTTTAGGATGAAATAATTTAGTTCCAACGTGTGATGAATTTTATTGGGTCATATAATCAAAATTCACTGTTACATTGAAACCAACGGAAATTCAAAATTACCGGCCGTTCGTATCCACCGTCGTCTGCCGCTCCCCATCCTCTGATCTCACCCCCGGGAAAAGGTTGGTCGGTTCTCGGATTGGAAGTATCAGGGGGGGGGGGCGGTGTTGTTCGATTGTGTGACTGTGAAATTATACAAGGTATACTACAGCAACTGCAATTTTGTCATAGCTAACCGAAATATTTATCACACAGCTTATTAATTTATACTTAAAGGCCTAATAATTATTTTCTAAGTATCAAAGTATATTATCCTTCTTCAATTCGTTCTCGATGCACCGCCAGCCACTTTCCTGTAAATCAAAAGAGAAAGAAGTCAATATCTAAATTAGTAGAGAATAATTTGACGTTTCAGCCCATCAGCTTGCTGATGTAGTCCTTGAACTTTGAATGTTCAGGGTTGATATGTAGGCCTACGTGACGTGTTCTACCGAAACCAGACGGAATTAGCAGAGCTCCAAACTGAGAAATAGCCCAAAACATAATTGGGGTGTTTTTGGGGGGATTTTGAGTTTCTTGTAAATAATTGAACTTCATAGTGGTTATTATAACATTAGTGTGACAGTTTAAAAAATCAATCTACACCCCCCCCAAAAAAAAAAACCGGCCGCGTGACAGGCGATATATACTACCACTCAGCCACGGAGGGGGGGGGGGGGGGGGGGGTCTTCACATGCTAAAAAATCGGACACCATAATCGGACACCCCCCCCCCCTCCCCCCCCCCCCCCTCATGATAGGCATATATGTATATTATGCAGTGGCGTAGCTCAGGGGGGGGCAGGGGGGGGGGGCAGTTGCCCCCCCTGACAGAACGTTTTTGTGCCCCCGCCCCCCTTTGTGCCCCCGCCCCTCTCTTTGGATATAGTGTTTATATGTGGGGTAACCATTTAAAAATGGCCATTTTAGCTTTGTTTTTAAAAATAAATGACAATTTTTGTTAAAAAACTGCTTAAAACCCTGAGGATTGGCCAAAATTTGTTGACTATAGTGCTTTTTTGGCTGGGAAACTTTGTGTCCGTGCGAATTTTTTTGACCGTGCGAATTTTTTTGACTTCACCCCCCCCCCCCCCTCCCCCCCCCCCCCCCCCCCCCCCACTTACGTGAAATTCACGAGGTGACTGACTTGGAAAAATGTTGGGGCAACCTTTTACGAAAATTTTAGAAATCTTGCCCCCCCCTGAAAAAAAAACCTAGCTACGCCACTGATATTATGGCTGAATGATTGACAACCGGCTGTAATCAAATCCCGTGAGCAAACGGCAAAACCTTAGAGCAAAATCTTAATATTCAGGAGCGAGCTATACTATTATCCGGCATTGTCTGCCAGACGACGCTGGACACGGGCGTATACGAATATTCAGGTTAAAATATGCGAACAAGGTTACGTGATAAAGTGAATGGGACGAACGCTTAACAACGGTTTAAATTCAAAAGATGATACTGACACTGCGGGTGGTTAGTCACCCAGAGTGATTTTAGGATGAAATAATTTAGTTCCAACGTGTGATGAATGTTATGGGGTCATATAATAAAAATCCATTGTTACATTGAAACCAATTCAAAATTAACGGCCGTTCGTATCCACCGTCGTCTGTTGTCTGCATACGAAAATTCAGCGCCCTCTATTAACAATGGCCCTGACAACAAATGTAAACCTTTTCCGCGATAAGGTATGGTCGTGCCCGGGGCGATATTCTGTACCGTAAACAACATTTTATATACCTTGACGGAGTAAAGAAAAGCGCATACTATTATATATAGGCCTACACATACATAATTGTACACCCCTACATTTATACCGTGTTTGGCCAAAAGTGTGTACGATTAATAAATTCGCGCCCATGTGGACGGGTTACTATCGCCAGAATCGTACGTGTACCGAAAATACGACTTTCTCTATCACAGGCCTTCCATTTTTTTGGCCAATTTCCCACCCGTCAATACAACCATTTTTTTACGAACAAATGCCTCAAAATACACCCAATTTCTGCCAATTTGGGCGCTTTGGTCTGTGATGAAAACCACCCCATTGCTATATCATTTTTTGTTAAAAAGCACCACAAAGGGCAGGCACATATAGGCTACGTTTGCCATATCAATGTGGGAACCCCTTCCCCTCTCACATTGAGATGGTATACTTTGAATTTACATCCTTGCTTTATTTTATTTTAATTTACAATTTTTTTGTTTAAAATTTGTTCAAAATCATTCATAATTGATATCAACTTTTTCAGCGTGAAATTTTGAACAAACTAGCCAAATAAAATGACAATTGAACAATCCGTTTTTGAAATGATCTGATCACGGAGGCCACATTTTCCGTAAAATCACTATTATTTTCCGTTTTTTGACTCTGGACGCGGCACGCTTTGACTTGTTAGGCCTACACTCACGAAATTAAAACTTTTTTGACTCAAATCCAACTGATTTTGATTTTGATCAGTCTCTGATTATCATGATTATGTCGACCTAAACCCACCTATAACACAACAACTGAAATAACGCCGTGTTTTTGTGTAAAAAAGAGCAACCACACGCCCCCCCCCCCCTGTTTTTTAAACCGGAAAAAGTTGGCCTATGCCATAAATACACTGCCCAGTAGATATCAAAACGCATAGATTTGGATGAAACCCGACTTTCATTTATTGCATTGTGATCAAGTGATCAAGTGAATGGGACGAACGCTTAAACAGCGGTTTAAATTCAATAAATGATAATGACACTGGAGTTGGTTATACTCCAACGGATTTTTAGGATGAAATAATTAAGTTCCAACGTGTGATGAATTTTATGGGGTCATATAATCAAATCCGTTATTGCATTGAAACCAACGGAAATTCAAAATTAAAGACCATTCGTCGTGTCCAATGTCGTCTGACAAATTTTACAGGTCTAAGGATAATGCTGACTAGGGGTTCATTGCACGTTCCTCTGATTTGGAGACGATCCATTGCCATCCCAAACCGCCTTTAACCCCCCCCCCCCCCCCCCCCCCCCCCCCCACCCCCCTAATCTTTGCCAAAATCGTACGTGTAATGTGCCGATGCCGGACTTGGACAATTTGACTTCCTCTTACTTTCTCTATTTCTTTTTTTCTGGTCAATTTCCCACCCATCACTATGCCATTTTTGTTAGAAGCACCGAATTTTGCACAAATCCTCAACCTGTGATAAAAACATTCCATCGCTATACATTTGTTTGCGAAAAAGCACCCCAAAATGCATGCACATGTACGCATACGATATCAATGTGAGAACCCACCCTTCCCATGTCCCCAAACCCCATATTCCTTTAAAGTTTCATGCAACGACAGGGTAGGGGGCAACCTTAACAATTTTTTGGGACGCCCCCAGTGGCGTAGCTAGGTTTTTTTCAGGAGGGGGGGGGGGGGGGGGGGCGGGGGTGAGATCAACAAATTTCGCACGGCAAGGTAGTCTACTCGTATGCCTTGTATAATTTCACTGTCACACAATCGAACAACACCCCCTGATACTTCCCATCCGAGAACCGACCTCCCGGGGGTGAGATCAGAGGATGGGGAGCGGTCCATGGGGAGTGAGCCCTCTATCGGTACATGTTCATAGAGTGACAAAGAAAAGGAAAAAGGTATACTAAAGCAGACTAACGGCAAGGTCAACACATTTCGCACGGTCAAAAAACAAATCGCATATACAATTTTGCCTTATATTTGACTATTTGTATGTACCTAAACATAACCGCCCGCGCACGCCATCTCAGTCTTTTATCATTTGTTCCACCTTTTTTTAATTTTTTTTTTAGAGGGGATGGGGGGCCCGGGGGCACAAATGGGTTTTTTTAGTCAAAGGGGGTGGGGGTTTGCCCCTCCCCGCTATGATGTACGCCCCTCCCCATCCAACTGGATAGGTTTTATTGTTTGACACTGATAAGCTTACATTCCGGAATGATTTTGTTTATTTTGAGAATAACTTATTTTTTAAATATCATATTAATCGACCGTTAGGCGATCGGACCCTTTGAATAAATTGTTTTGATATATATTAAAATCATAAGTAATTCTTCAATCTCATTTGGCATTGCTTTTTGGGGGAAAATCAATATTTTGTGATTTTTCGTCTGTGAAGAGTAGAGTAGCACCCCCGGATTTTTTTTATTGTATTGTTTATTATCATCTCTTTCTTTTGTAACCTACCCGGACGTCGTATCTTTTTAGGATTTTGAGTTATTTATGATTTAAAAAGTACACAATTAAATAAAGAGTGGTTCCCCCGGAATATCTAAGGAATATTACCTTAACATGTGTTCATAGTCCTTCTCTCCTTTATATTTTGAAGCAATCGTGTACCGATAGTTTGTATATTAAGAGAAAACCTACTTTTTGCAAATACCCACTGATATTATTGGGGGGAGTACCCCCCTGTTTTTTCGGACTAGCGGTGCTTCGGACTGACGGGACGTTTTTATTTTTTCTTCGGACTGACGGGCCTTCGGACTAGCGGGCCGTTTTAAAAAATCAAAAAAAAATCGGACTGACGGGCCTTCGGACTAGCGGGCCGTTTTATAAAAAAAACCAATTCGGACTAGCGGGCCTTCGGACTGATGGGACTTCGGACTGATGGGCAAACCCCGAATGAATTTGTAGTAAGCTTACTTACCATTTTAAGCTTATAATACAACTTCTGACTTTGATATTTCTAATCCGAGATTTAACCCCGGGGATTTAACCACCCAAAATCATGTTTATTGTGCTAGGGCATTGCTTTTAGGACAACAAATGTCTTTTGATCACAAATCTGTTACTGATCATACGTAGCTTAAAATCGTATCCTAAAAAGCAAATAAAGGCACATTATATGATATTTATTAATATTTGCCTTTTTTTTCGGAATTGGTTGGAAAAAACACATTTTTCTTTGAGATTTCTACACGAATGTCATTTATGTTCTCAAATTGGTTGAGGATTGACCGTGCAGTGATACTGATATGATACGTAGCTCAAAATGTGATATCGTATCCTAAAAAGTAAATCAGGGCACTTTATATGATATTACTAGCCTATTTTGTCCACAATTGGTAGGGAAAAAACCCTGTTTTTCCTTGATCATTTATGTCGTCAAATTGGTTGCGGATTGACCGATCAGTGATACGTAAATCAAAATGTGATATCGTATCCTAAAAAGCAAACCAGGGCACATTATATCGGGCATTATATGATAGTTTGTCTATTTAGTCCCTAATTGGTAGAAGAAGAAAAATCCTTGTGATGTCACGGCAACACGAACGTTATTTGTCATCAAATTGGTTGCTGATTGACCGATCAGTGACACCGATATCATACGTAGCTCAAAATGTGATATCGTATCCTGAAAAGCAAATCAGGGCACATATTATATGATATTTAGCCTATTTTGTCCGGAATTTGTTGGAGAAAAGAAATAATTGCGATTTCAACGCGAACATCATTCATGTTGTCAAGTTGGTTGCGGATTGATCGATCAGTAAAACCGATATCATACGTAATAACGTAACTCAAAATGTGATATCGTATCCTAAAAAGCAAATCAGGGCACAATATATGATAGTTTGTCCATTTTGTCCGTAATTGGTAGAAAAAGAAAGAACAAATCTTTGTGATGTCAACGGCAACGTGAACATTATTTGTCGTCAAATTGGTTGCTGATTGACTGATCAGTGACACCGATATCATACGTAGCTCAAAATGTGATTTCGTATCCTAAAGCAAATCAGGGCACATTATATGATATTTAATAATAATAATAATGGAAACTTATAAAACAAGTATCTGTCTATTTTGCTATTTTTACACCATTTTTACTTGCGATTTCAATGTGAACGTCATTTAAGTCGTCAAATTGGTTGCGGATTGACCGATTAGTGACACCGATATCATATGTAGCTAAAAATGTGATATCGTATCCTAAAAAGCAAATCAGGGCATCAAATGATATTTTGCCTATTTTGTCCGCAATTGCTAGGAAAAAACCCCTGTTTTTCCTGGGGATTTCAACGCGAACGTCATTTATGTCGTCAAATTGGTCGCGGATTGACCGATTAGTGACATAGATATCATTCGCAGCTCAAAATGTGATATCGTATCCTGAAAAGCAAATCAGGACACATATGATATTTAGCCTATTTTGTCCGGAATTGGTGGTTGAAGAAAACCTCAATTTTTACTTGCGATTTCAATGTGAGCGTCATTTATGTCGTCAAATTGGTTGCGGATTGACCGATTAGTGACACTGATATCATACATAGCTAAAAATGTGATATCGTATCCTAAAATGCAACTGGCACATTATATGATATTTTGCCTATTTTGTCTGCAATTGCTAGGAAAAACCCTGTTTTTCCTGGGGATTTCAACGCGAACGTCATTTATATCGTCAAATTGGTCGCGGATTGACCGATTAGTGACATAGATATCCTTCGCAGCTCAAAATGTGATATCGTATCCTGAAAAGCAAATCAGGACACATTATATGATATTTAGCCTATTTTGTCCGGAATTGGTGGTTGAAAAAACCCCAAAATTTTTACTTGCGATTTCAATGTGAGCGTCATTTATGTTGTCAAATTGGCTGCGGATTGACCGATTAGTGACACTAATATCATACATAGCTAAAAATGTGATATCGTATCCTAAAATGCAAATGGCACATTATATGATATTTTGCCTATTTTGTCTGCAATTGCCTTGCGATTTCAACCCGAACGTCATTTATGTCGTCAAATTGGTTGCGGATTGACCGATTAGTGACATAGATATCCTTCGCAGCTCAAAATGTGATATCGTATCCTGAAAAGCAAATCAGGACACATTATATGATATTTAGCCTATTTTGTCCGGAATTGGTGGTTGAAAAAAAACCAAATTTTTACTTGCGATTTCAATGTGAGCGTCATTTATGTTGTCAAATTGGCTGCGGATTGACCGATTAGTGACACTAATATCATACATAGCTAAAAATGTGATATCGTATCCTAAAATGCAAATGGCACATTATATGATATTTTGCCTATTTTGTCTGCAATTGCTAGGAAAAAAAGGTTTCAACCCGATTTCAACCCGAACGTCATTTATGTCGTCAAATTGGTTGCGGATTGACCGATTAGTGACACAGATATCATACGTAGCTCAAAATGTGATATCATGTCCTGAAAAGCAAATCAGGGCACATTATCATGATATTTAGCCTATTATAAAAAAATGCATGATATAGGAATTGCTCATATAAAACTCTAATATGTTTCGCATTTGTTTACAAGCATTTCCCTTTTAAAGGGTTTTTTATTCACATCGAGCATTGAACTGTCAAACAGTTATGACCCCCTCAGTGACGAACTGGATTCGCTAAATGTTTCAAATTTGGACGAAGTGGGTAGCCCAAAAACATCTACGCCAAATAAAGCCAGGAATGGGGATTCCAAACTTAACAAAGCCAAGACAAATCATCAATCTCACAAAAAACGCAAGTACCGCCAGGAAAAACTGAAAATCCTTAACATCAACTGTCAAAGTGTAAAGGCCAAAATGGCAAACTTCCAAGCCTTGATAACTACTGAAGACCCGGACATCATAGTGGGAACCGAGTCGTGGTTAAATTCAAACATTGCCTCTGGCGAAATATTTCCGCCATCTTTTCAGATATTCAGAAAAGATCGCATCACTGACTCCCATGGGGGTGTATTTATTGCTGTCAAGAACAATTATATTGCTTCTAAAGTCAAAGAACTGGACACCAACTGTGAAATAATATGGATCAGCATTCTTATAAAGGGACTCAAAACAGTTTACGTAGGGGCATTTTATAGATCGCAAACAACTGACGTTAATTATCTTGCTGAACTCGACTTAGGTCATGTGTTTTAAGCTCGCCTCCTTTCGCGTTTACACACGGATTTTGGCTTTCGCGACATGATTTTAACTTTACACATTTATATTTGCTTATATACCCCCTGAGGTAGTAAAAGTATACATTTTTTAAAGGGAAATTGCATGAGGAAATCAAATATGCCATTAAAATTATAGTACGACCAAGAACTAAAATGGTATGATCGGAAATGTTCGGGAAAATATCAGAGTTTTTTAATTTTTAATTTGAGATCCATATATTTTTTATACCTACCCCTATCATTATTTACTTTACATATTTTAATTCCTCATGAAATTACCCATTAGATGATATATAATTGTCAAAGTTACTACGTAATTATACCGGCTAGTGAATATCTCCAATTTTTATTTTATATATTTTTAGAATTTTCAGAAATATTTGTTTAAGGATGAACCCCTCCCTGATATAAACTGCATTTCTGAATTCCTCTAGTTACAAGCTTTCCAAAAATGTATACTTTTGCTATCATAGATTGAAAACTTTTTCTGTTATAGTCATTTTTATAAATCCGGTAAATTGAGGCTGATTATTCATGTTGACTGTGTAGCGAATAGGAAGAAAGCTGATGTTCATGGTCTTATCCATAATTAATTAGTTGTTACAAATAGTTGACAAGTCTGTTGAACCACATACTTAAAGACTACTAAATATCCTTTAAAATGGGACCAGAATGATGTTTGTAACATTAGGGGATGACTAGTTATTGTAAAAAGAACAAAGATTATCGCCATTATTGGATTATCCCCATTGAGTTTGTACAGGCGGCACCCCTTCCAGCGGCACCCCTTCCAGCACCACCCCTGGTCTCCAAACATCAAACAGCTGTATCTCTCCTTCTGTATTAGCTATACCAATGCCATTTTGCAGGCAAATAGCTTGTTATTAGGGCTTTAAAATGATACCAAATTTGTTGAGATAGCTTTTGTGGTTTTGAAAATATTTGAGGAAAATGACAGCATAAAACTAAAAAAATGTAACGGCACCACCCTATTGGGAGGAGAGTTCATAACGCGTGACCCTTATCCACTGACTATCTGTGCCTTATCACTCTCAAAAATTCCAATCTCAGCACCCATCTGGCTGCTGGGTGATTTTAATCTCCCTGACATAAATTGGATAACAAATACCTTCACTCCGGGCGGTCGATACCCAGCATGCAGTAAGAAAATGTTGGACATTGCGGACGACTACAACTTGACCCAAATTATTGATAAACCTACAAGGGACAAGAACATTCTTGATTTGTGTTTTGTCACCAATCCATCGCTTGTTGCAGACCAACAGGTTCTCGCCGGGATCAGCGATCATGATGTTGTGATGGTAGAAGCCAAATTTGCTACCAAGTCAATAAAACCTCCCCGCAGGAAGATTTTTCTCTACCATAAAGCCAACTTTAATGCTGCGCTGAAGACCTGCTGAAATTCAACGAGAAATTGACCAATGCTTATATTGCTTCTGCAAGTACAAACACACTGTGGACTGATCTCCAAGCAGTTCTTCAAAGAACCATCAACAAGCATGTACCCTCAAAAATGAGCTCGACGAGGTTCAACCTACCCTGGTGGACAAATCAACCAGGCGTTCTATTCGCAGAAAACAGAGACTTTACAACAAAGCTAGAAACTCCGGTTCCCCCGAGGATTGGCTGAAGTTCAAGTCCTCACGACGCTCCATCGATCGTGGAGTTAAAAAAGCACATCGGACGTACATGAATGAGGTCATTGGAGAGAGCCTGAAAGCGATAACACTAAACCATTTTGGAAATACATAAAGTCCACTAGTCAAGAAGTATTCGGTATATCCAACCTCTCTTCTATGGGTCACATGGTATCACTGCCACAGAAAAGCGCAAGCTCTCAACACTCAATTTTGATCAGTCTTCACTAAGGAAAATCTGCACAACATCCCGCAAATGACGCCCAACAGTATCCCGGACTTACCAACTCATCATTAACACCAAAGGGGTAGAAAAGCTTCTCACAGATATACAACCTAAGAAAGCTGCTGGACCGGATCAAATCCCGGCAAGAGTACTCAAAAGCTGTGCAAAAGTCTAGCACCCATTCTTGCAGAAGATCTTTCAAAAATCCGTTGATACTGGTGAACTTCCGGACGAATGGCTCAAGGCCAACGTCATCCCGATTTACAAGAAGGGAGACCGCACAAACCCAGCAAACTACCGACCAATTTCACTCACCTCAATCCCATGTAAATCTTGGAACACATTATTCATCGCCACATCATGGATCACCTGGACAAACACAAAGTCTTATCAAACCATCAACACGGCTTCCGCCAAGGAAGATCATGCGACTCTCAACTATCAGGCCTAATCGACGATTTAACCAAGATCCTTGACAACAGGAGCCAAGTAGATTTAATCATATTGGACTTTAGCAAGGCCTTCGACACAGTTCCCCACCAGAGGCTTCTACAAAAACTCAAAAATGTCGGCATAAATACCAGCCTGCTGGACTGGATTGATCACTTCCTCACATCAAGACACCAACAAGTCCAGCTAGAGGGAGCATCTTCGCCAGAATCGCCAGTAACATCAGGTGTACCTCAGGGGACTGTGTTGGGGCCTTTGCTTTTCCTACTATATATCAACGATTTGCCTGATACCGTGTCATCCAAAGTAAGGCTGTTTGCAGATGACTGCATATTATACAGAGAAATACGTCACCAAGACGACAGCAAACTCCTTCAACGCGATATTGACTCGCTCTGCCAATGGAAAAGACCTGGCAAATGGCGTTTTAACTCGACCAAGTGTTACTCCATGCATGTCACACACAAAACCAAGCCCCTCACTTTTGACTACAGCATGAATGCCAGCGTTCTCCAGACTGTTGACCACCAACCATACCTGGGAGTAAATATAAGCAGAAACCTCGACTGGGCCTGCACATCAAGCACGTTACCAACAAAGCAAACAAAGTGCTAGGACTCTTGAGAAGGAACATCTACTCGTGTAGCAAAACAGTGAAAGAGACCGCCTACAAAACTCTTGTGCGTCCAAGATTAGAATACTGCTCAACCGTATGGGACCCCCACCATGAAACAACAAGGCCTCCCTCGAGAAAATTCAACGCCGCGCAGCTCGGTTTGTCCTCCGTGACTACAGTAGAAGATCAAGCGTCACAAAAATGCTCAACGACCTCAAATGGGAAACCCTCGAAGACCGTCGAACCAAGTCTCGACTAATAGCCATTTTTAAAGAAGTACACAAAATATTACCATCAAATGTAACACCGCACCGAAACCAGGGAACCCGCGCCACTAGAAATCTCACCGGGGTGGGTTCGTTATTCCGAAGGGTCGTTATTCCGAAGGGTCGTTATTCCGAAGGGTCATTATTCCGAAGGGTCGTTATTCCGAAATAACTATAAGGGTCACTATTCCGAAGGGTCATTATTCCGAAAATGTAATAGGGGTCGTTATTCCGAATATACAATAAGGGTCGTTATTCCGAAGGGTCATTATTCCGAAATAACTGTAAGGGTCATTATTCCGAAGGGTCGTTATTCCGAAAATACAATAAGGGTCGTTATTCCGAAGGGTCATTATTCCGAAATAACTGTAAGGGTCGTTATTCCGAAGGGTCGTAATTCCGAAAATAACATAAGGGTCGTAATTCCGAAGATACAATGAGGGTCGTTATTCGAAGGGTCATTATTCCGAAATAATTGCAAGGGTCGTTATTCCGAAATAAGCAAGAGGGTCGTTATTCCGAAGGGTCGTTATTCCGAAATAAGCAAGAGGGTCGTTATTCCGAAGGGTCGTTATTCCGAAAATACAATAAGGGTCGTTATTCCGAAGGGTCGTTATTCCGAAAATACAATAAGGGTCGTTATTCCGAAGGGTCGTTATTCCGAAAATACAATAAGGGTCGTTATTCCGAAGGGTCGTTATTCCGAAATACAATAAGGGTCGTTATTCCGAAGGGTCGTTATTCCGAATATAAAATAAGGGTCGTTATTCCGA
The DNA here is from genome assembly GCA_035610835.1 of Ophiura sarsii. Lineage (NCBI taxonomy): Eukaryota > Metazoa > Echinodermata > Ophiuroidea > Amphilepidida > Ophiuridae > Ophiura > Ophiura sarsii. Next base: position 47,457,941 of record CM069452.1, read on the forward strand.
ATATAAAATAAGGGTCGTTATTCCGAATATAAAATAAGGGTCTTTATTCCGAAAATAAAATAAGGGTCGTTATTTACAGATAACAGACACAGGAGAAACAAAAATGGAGGTATTGCTCATCGGCTACAACGATTTATTAAACCTTTGCTGAGCACCAAAAATGGCACTCTTATTCATTTTCAACTATGTGGAATCACTATAATTTATACTGGTAATTTCAATTACATCATTCATTTGTAGAATTAAATTTAAACATAGTTTTAATTTATTCACGATATGTCACTACATAGGCCTATAGTAGTACCTTAATAATACATTGGATAGTAAATGTATCATACATTTATCATACATACATACAATGTATAGTTAGATTGATCTGACCGTCCATTTGACGATGCTTATTTGTATAATAAAATAATATTAAATAAGTCATGGAAATATAAAATAAGGGTCGTAATTCCGAAAATATAATAAGGGTCGTAATTCCGAAAATAAAATAACGGTCGTTATTCCCCTGAAACTGAAAATTACATGACCCTCCCCCTGCTAACCAGTATCTTTTTACACCCCCCCCCCCCCCCCCCCCCCCCCCCCCCCCCACTTCCGAAAAAAAAATCAAATTACCATTATTTGACAAGTTGTTTTTTTCCTTTGGAATGTTGTTGGCAAATTGTGTTTATGCCATGTCTGAACAGCCAATTTTATGTGTGAATAATTGCAAAATAATTGTCATATTTATACATTTTGGGTGATTTTTTTGTCTTTATATTTAGTCTTTATATTTATAACCCGAACAAGTTAGAACATCCTGGCAGAAACGTGTATTATAGTGATGAAACATCCTACTTTTGTGAGCATTGGTGCAAAGCTGACACGAGGTGAATCAAAAGCAAATTACAATTTTTAATCACAACATTGAATTGGTTAATATAGGCTAAGTGTTTGGGGACCCCAAGTGTTTTGGCCCGCCCAGAAGAGATTTGTTCTCCGGGGGAGTCGTCTCATAGCAAATGTTTATCGAGGGTTTAATGCAACAAAAGGCTATCTGCATTTTAGCCAACATGAGATTTTGGTAATAAAATTATCCGCACAAGATCGGGAACCTAATCATAAGACAATAGTAAATTTACTTAATTAAAAAGGTTTGAATATAATTTCTTTTAATTGTCGAAACCAATAGGTGACAATGATGGGTACAAATCTTTAATTAACTTTTTCTCTCAAAATGACCGAAATGCAGATAGCCCTTTGTTGCACTAACCCCTTGTATGTTGCAAGAAAAACGTGCACTAACTAGGGATATGGCCCCTTATCCATAGATAAGGCGCGTTATTCGGGGTTTACGTCCCTTATCTGTTGTAAACGCGCCTTAATCCCAGGAGCGTTAACTAGGGATAAGGCGCCTTAAACCCAGATAAGGAGTGTTAACCAGTAGCGTATCTGGGGTATTTTTCAAGGGGGAAGGGTTTTTCCCCGGGGAACACCCGTTCGACCCTATTAAGTAAAAAAAATTGCGCAGCTGGGTTGTTTATTCCAGCGAATGACGTTGCATTCTAAAGTTGATGCTCGCGTATAGCGCGAAATTTTTCTTTCAAACGGGCTTCTATAATGATATTCCTGGACAAAACAAAAATTTGCCATTTTTATACTAAATCCCTTAGATTTTCTCTTTCCTTTCCCTTTTATCTCCTCTTCTCCCTTTCCTTTCCTTTCTTTCCCTTTCCTTCGATTTTTTTAGCCCGGTGGTTTGAGCTGGCCTTTCCGGTCAAAGCCTTCTGGGGCACTCTGCCCCCATGACCCCCCGGACGATACGCTACTGGCGTTAACCCCAGATAGAGCCGTCTATCAGCACTCACAATACCCATGAACAAACAAACCAAAAACAAACCCCGTAAAAAACTCAAAAGAGACAATTTTAAATAATCATTTACCTGCAGACATGTATAACATTGCATATACACCAACAATACTATAACAATAAAAATGGATTTATAGAGTGATACAAAATGTAAACCACTAAAAGACCAATATACACAATAATTTGGTAACAAATCAGGCTGAATTATTCCACGGGGAACAGATTAGAGTTAAAAGCTTTTTAAAGCGTAGCCAGCTTTCCCGGTCAGGAGATGGGGGGGGGGGGGGGGGGGGAGGGGGGAGGGAGAATACAATTTTCGTCCCGGTGTTGGTAACTGTGGGAAGTCGGGTAGTCTCAGCATGTATTGTTTCTTCTTCGTTGTTCGTTGTGGAAGAGTCAGATGGATATATAACCATCAACGGCGGAACCAGCATTCTTTTTCATTCGAACATTTTTGGGAGCAGAACATTTCGGCTTTTTAAAGCCGAAATGTTCTAATGTCAAAATTGCATGAAATTAACTGCATGGAATTAGATATTTCAGATGGCAACATAGGTATCTTGCCAAGTCGACATATTATCAACATTATGTCGACGTGGTCATATATTTTGTCTCGCTTTATTGACTTAATAAGGTGTTTAGGTTATCATGCGGAGATAAATTATCTTACCAAGTTTACTTCACAAAAAGTAGATGTCATCATGGTGAAATAGATCATCTTGCCAAGTTGACTTCACAAAAAGTAGATTTCATCATGGCGAGATAGAGTATCCTCCCAAGTTGACTTCACCTAACGTAGATGTTGTCATGGTAACTGGGACATGACATAAGTTGCCCTATAAATGCTATTAATCTGGTGAATCTATTGTAAGTGGTTATACAGGCTGTCCCAAAATGATTAGTACCCATCGATGCCCAAAGTTCAATCATTTTTGTCATCATCAAAATCAATAGGATTAGGTTCGCTTTTTTACATCATCTTTGTCATACTGTACTATTTTATTAGAATTTTAGATCATGAATATCGGATTTATCAAACTCAAGATACACTCCATTATGTAAAACATGGTGATTTTACCTTTTTGACAAAGTGCTAAAAAAATGTGTGTGCTATTACAGCTTGTTTGAAAGAAACTTGTGTATTCTCATAATCTCTTGTTACTCGATAATCTTTGTGTGTCTTTCTGTTGTAACTGTTATTAGTTATGGGTGTTCAAATCATTAATAATTATATTCCTTAATTCAATTTAACGGGTAAAAGAAGTTTGTCACACGTGAGTGACCCCGTGCATTGTTTTATTTGACAAGTGTTTAGCGACTTCTAAATGAAGTGGTATTTGGTGAATCACCAGATATCATTTTAACGTTGTATAATGGATTTCGTGAGATTAAACACTAAGGGACTATTATCATTTTCAGCAAGTTTGTAGGAAATTGCATCCCCAATATGAAAAAGAAGTCTAAGCCACTGCTAATTACCCATGACCACGTATATATTTACCTGTTTAAATGTCCCTCAAGTTTAGCCTCAGAACTTGCTCATTATAGAAACAAAGCTTGGGGTCGCTCATGCGTGACGATCCAATTTTACTCTTCAAATTGAATCAAAATGAAGAAGTATTAATGGTTTGAACAACAATATGATACAACAGCAGTTTAAAATAGAAAGGAACCAAAGCTATTAGCAGACAAGCGATTGAGAGAATGTATTAGTTTCTTTCAAACAGGCTGTTTAAATCACATTTTTTTGCACTTTGCCAAAAAGGTGAAATAACCATGTCTTACACAATGGAGTGTAACTTCAATAAAATAAGTCCGATATTCATAATCTAAAATTCTAATAAAAGGGTGGAGTATAGCAAATATGATAGAAAATTAACGAATCTAATTTCATTGATTTTGATGATGAACAAATTTATTGAACTTTGGGCATCGATGGGTACTAATCATTTTGGGACAACCTGTATACTAGGCGTGTTTAGGCGTGCATTGCTCTATGCATGCTTTAAACATGTTAAATATAAGCATGAACTAATATATGGCACATAATTTTAAATTCGGGCAATGTTTACTGTTGTAAAGCGCATGGATGAGTTTTCAATTTTTCATTATTGAAATGCAATGATTCAAACTGCTTTCAATTATGATACCAAGTTTCCAAGCGGAATAAAGCTGTGCTATTGGGTTGTTAAGTCAAGTTAAATTCACTGAATAGTATCAATTCGTTATTGGCATTACCTTATCACAGTATCGCCCGGTATTGGAACATAAACATGTTCCAGTATCGCTCAATACTGACACATGACATAAATTGCCCGCTTACAAATCTATTGTAAATAGTTACTAGGCGTGTTTAGGCGTGCATTGCCCTATGCATGTTTAAGGGGAAGTAGGGGTTAAGAGGTTTTATAATATGGATTTTCTGTGGTTTGCAATTGCAGCCCAGAGAATTAGCTTTCTTTTGCTTCAAAAATGAACACAATCGGATATTCCTCTGCAACGTTATGATACATTTTGCGCGTCCAAGTCTGTCGCGAAGTCGAAAATTTCGTTTATTAACGCATGTATTTAGTTCTTACTAGATTTCGCGGTTCGTGGGTTGGGCGGTTCTCGGGTTGGGGGTTTATGGGATGTGTATACTCTTAAAGTTATCACAGGTGCCATTAATATTCCAAATCCCCATAATACAGGAACCTCATGTGCCCTTAAATCCAGGTAGGCTACCCCATGTGCATCCACGTATTCAGTACCGGTACATGTGTTATATATTAGGCCTAGGGTTAGGGGTTTATACTGGGGTCTAAGTTCTGAGGTCTTTTAGTTTTAGAGTCAGCGAGAGGAGGGGTCGATCGTCATGATCTGTCTGTGCCCAGTATCGAGAACTGTGTGTCGACATTGATTATTCCTCCGTAGGCATGCCTAAACATCATATGTATTTAAATCACACATGTTTTCGCACACCGATATCCATGTAACATTCCCAGTTATATAACAGACATCCCATGATTGGCCTAGGGCCTATCCGAATCGCTATACATAGTGTTAAACTTTAACAACACTGTACATACTTGTACGCTCAAGGTCTGGGTTTGATTCATGGCGCATGCAGACTGAAGCCCCCCCCCCCCCCCCCCCCCACCCCATCCCTGAAAACTTAGTCAACATCAACAATCCCGAAACTTTCAAGACAAACGTTGCTGATTCATCAGACGCAACGAAGCACCAACGCAAGACTAAAAGAACAACATATATAGGGCCTACTGTATGCGCACACACCATCATCTCGTTTGGCTTCTGAAGGAGGCGTTGAGATTATCATTCAGATTCAGAGAGATTCGACTCTTTTCATCCTGATCATGCATGCATAGTTTAACGCGGGAAAAACCGGGAAAAACACGCCCGAGAGTTAAAAGCTTTTTGGAGGTAAATGTTTGCTCACACCGTCCCTTTATATTTATACATGTATATTCATTCCCATTTATATAAAAGACATCCCATGATAGGCATGATGAGGGCCCGTTGTGGCCTGCGCGCATATATATTAGATGGGTCCGCGATGTTGAGGCACTGACATCATACCACAGCAATTCGCAATCACTTTAACAATAACATGTTTAATACATAACGTGTTCCTGGATGAAGGCCTACGGTTTCTACGGTTTACGCTCCCAGTTCCTTTATTAACCTAACCCGCCATCTGATCCTTTTTTACCTCCTGATCATATGCATAGTGTAACTCATACAAAAACACGCCCGGGAGTTAAAGTTAATTGGAGTCCTTTTCCTATCCTTGTTAGCCACCGGACGGCTTCCTTTTACACTGTTTACCCGCCCCATGAAAATACCCAGTTTGCGCCACGAACGCGTACGCACCTAACGGTCTGCGCCATTACGCGTGCGCCGACAATCGCGTGCGACATGTTTTGTTTTGTTTATACGCGAGCGCGTAGCAACAGTTTGTTGTCTACGTGGGGCGAAGATCCCTGTGCATAGCGATTACATGGGCAGGGATCTGCACCCGAAGTCATTGAACGGACAGACAGACTCGCCAAAAATAGTATTATAGATGTATTCTAATGTTTTAAGTATCTCATTTCTGGTCAAAAATGTCATATTTTATTTGATTGACCCAATAAGTGATGCATTTAGTGTTCTAAGTTGCCTAAAAATAAGTGAAAACTTCATTTTTAAATTCAAATACTTTCCCTAGTTAATAGTGTCCAATTGCTTAGATCCTAGTTCATTACAGCCTTATCAATCAGTTGTCATTTGATTTTTGTCCCAATACTCTACGATAAATAGTTTTTAGATAACTTGCGCGCAAGGTGTAGTAAAGGATGATCCAAGATGGCGGTTCAATGACAACGGGTCACATAACCGACCAAGTAGCGATATTTTTTGAACCTACAACACATACCCAATTATATAACAATAACAGTACCTTAACAATAACAGAAAAATTAGTTTTAGTAAAATGTGCTCTGAACCCATACTTCCCCCTTAATGTTTATAAGCATGAATTTACATGGCACATCATTTTATATTCGGGGCATGTTTACTGCTACTGTTTGTAAAGCGCTTGGATGAGTTTTCAATTTTTCATTATTGAAATGCAATGATTCAAACTGCCTTTCATTTATAATACCAATAAATAAATAAAGCTGTGCTATTGGGTTGCTTAAAAGTCAAGTCAAAATTCACTCAATAGTATCAATTCACTATCATCATTGTCTTTATCTTTCCTTGTCATCAAAAGTTAACACACATTGCTTCCGGGCATTTCGTCTTCACAGAGTAGTGTTTGATTTTGTAAGAAATTGACAATGGATGTTCGAACTTAATGAGGCGGGGAGGGGGTATTTAATTTAGCAAATTACCGGGTGTCCCTAAAAAAGTGTGCACATGTTTGCGCAACCTGTTGACCATGAAGTCCTACAGTTTAGTGCAATATATTTATACACCCGGAAAGGAAAAACACTCAACTTTCAGATGCCGTTTATTTTATTTCATTTGGATTTGTCAATCTAGAGATATACCAGTTTATTAAAGCTACCTAAAATCTACGTTGTGCCACTTTACAGTTTCAAAGGTTTAATCCTAAGAATAAGATACAACTCTTTGCCCTTCACCAGTGTTATGCAAAATAACATTTTGTATTGAGATTGAATAGGTTTAAATAATATAATGAGTGCCTGTGTATCCAAGCAGAACTGAATATAAAGATGTTTGTTACATGATTCGAACCAGTCCTTTTGACGAGGTTTCACAAAATGTTTATTGGGCTTACATTTTCAAAACAAGACAGAAGTCCATATGGCTGGGTGAGGCCTCGATTTCCATTAGAAAAGGGTGTTCAAGGTCTTAAAATATCATGAAACGAGATGTCCAGCAGAAGTCACTATAGAGTTTGCCATTCATTTCCTAAACACTCACGTACCATTAAGAAACCTGCAATTTAACCTTTTCAAATTGGGAAATACGGTGAGGGCCTATTCAAAGACAACACATTTAACGAAAAGGGCAATTATGTATTCATTTTATTACTTCAGAAAAACAAGAAGAAAGGGGTTTAATTTATTGCTTTATATATACACATGGAAAAAAGTATCGCACCACTTGTTGAAAAGTGCAAATGTGGCCTCGAATTTTGCCACCATGGTGTGATATTAAGGATCATTTGTTTGCGTAAGCTGTCCAACAAAATGTTATGCAATAAAAGGGCCACATTTTAGTTTGTGATGTAATCGATGTAATGATTTTCAAGGCCAAAGTGAAAATGCATAAAACAAGTTTGGGTAAAACGCGATATTGAGAGGCCCAATGATTAATCTCTATAGTTGCAATCCTTGGTAACACATTCAAGTCTTCCAAGGTCAAAGGTCATCTGGGGTCAAATTTCAAAAGTTGCCCGATTGTTCTCAAACGTGAAAAAACTCCCTTTTTCGTACGCCCAATGGTTATGGGGTCGAAGGTCAAAATAGGTCAAATTTTAAATAAGTTCAAATGACAAAAGCAATATTGCGGAAGTGTTGACCTAGGTCAAATAAATGTAAAAAAATCAACGGTGACATCATCGTATGTTTTGGCATGTTTGGACTCATTCACTGTATTGTAGCCTATAACGTCTAAATGAAACATTTCTTGCGCCAAATACAGAACTAATATAATAACTATTTTAAGTTGTTGAAGTCTATTCAATATCGAGTTATACCCAAACTTGTTTCATGCATGTTTTTTGGACAAAAGCATGCATTTCCCCTTGGCCTTGAAAAACATCACATCGATTACGTCACAAACTAAAATGTAGCCCTTTTATTGCATAGTATTTTGTTGGACAGCTTACGCAAACAAATGATCCTTAATATCACACCATGGTGGCAAAATTCGAGGCCACATTTGCACTTTTCAACAACAAAAAAGTGGTGCGATACTTTTTTCCATGTGTATATAAATATCAAATATTTTAGAATCTGCGACAATTTCTCCGATTTCGAGCATAATTGAAAATAGTTGTTGCAATAAAATAAGTTTATTATTTACACATACAGATTAAAACAGCGTTCTTTGCAAAGATGTAATTATTGTAGAAATAAGTGAAGAAAGAAAATCCAAATGTAGGCCTAAGACAGAGATTTTAGATGAACTTAGGCCGTGTTCCCACATAAGTAGAAGTTGTCCCGATCTGGACTAGTCCGGACCAAGACCCACTTGTTCCCACATAAGTGGTGGTCGTCGCAACGGTGTCTATACACATGGGTGCTTTATTCCTAAATTGGAAAAAGTGGGTTCTGAACACGCTCTATTTACACATTTGACATCAGATGGATCGCACTATTTCACCAGTTAAGGTCAGATTGATTTGGCTTTTTATCATGTATATCTTAAGTTATACGCTCTCAAGTGTTTGAACACAGTTTTGGGGACACGCTGTATATTAAAATTCTTTTAAAGATCCGAAAAATAATCCTGAAACGCTTTACATGTTTTAAATGTCGATTTTGCGAAATTTATCAAATCAAGTACATTCATCTATACGGCACGGTGTGCCAAAATGAATATAAAGGACATTCTGGAAGAAAAAACATATTGACATAGGTTATGAAATAAAGCACTTACCATCGAGAAATTTTTGAATCTTTTAATCGTAGGCTATTTTATTTTAAACATAGACATAAGAAACCATTTCTTATAGGTACTTATGATGATACCCTTTTTGCTTCAAACGTTTGACAACGTTTCATATAGGCCTATCCTATGCTCGTTTTGATAAATACGCGCAACTATGTGATTGGTGCGCAGAAGGATGTGCCGATTTGTGCTTACTCGATATCCATGAGGCTGGAGGCGAGGCTTGAAAGCACACAAAATGCCGATAGTTCGGTCCCGGTCCGATAAAACTGGAGTTATTCGCATTCAACGTCAAAGGTCACATGTGTTTCAACGGGACCTTAAAAATGAATCTTAAAAAAGGTTATTGACCCAAAGAGTATCATGTTGTTGGACTAAGTGTTTCGAACAAAAAGGTTATTACAAATTTGTATCGTTAATCAACGTTTATTTTTTAATGTAGGCAAATAGAGTTCAAATTGCAAAAATACTCAGATACTGCGCTGTACATATCAGATTGTTCCTAGATCTGCTTAAAAGCAGCAAACAATTTAACAGTTAAAGCAGCAAACATCTAAACAGTTAAAGCACCAGATAATAAGTTTTCGTCTAATGGCAGAATAGGTCAGAGGTCACATTTATTCCTCAAATACGTTACAATACAGAGCTTAAATTCTGAAATGGTCCCTGATTTAAATGAACATGGCTTCAAACTAGCCGTCGGATTGATAACAGTATGCTCAAACCATGACGTCTCTAACGACGGTAGACTTTATTGTGATGTGTGTATCATTTACTATAAAAAGAAACATGAAACAAAGAATTCACTATCCACGTTATTTTGACTTATTCTAAATCGGCGCAGGCTCAGAGCAATTATTTCTCGTCAAAAACATTACAATATTCTTCTTTTTCTGAACTGTGAACTTGTAAATAGTTTGTTCAAGTTAATTTCAAGAATATATAGTAAAGTCAAATAATGAACAGTTTAGAAGTATGAAGATATTTTTTTTAATATTTAGTACGGCAAAATTCTCCATATAATAGCTAACAGCATGATAGCTCACTTAAATTCCTATTCGGCGTAACGTAAATGCGCTAAAAGTGAGAATTACGTCAATAGAAATATTTATTAATGCTGAAACACTAAAGGTGTTATTGCAGACTACGCCTTATCCGCTGTATTTTTTACATGTATACATCATGTTTGTTTCGTGGATAGCGTTCATAACTCGCCATTTACGTGAATTTATGTTAATTTAACAGTTAAAATGATTTCTTTCATATTTGTTGTTATTTTAATTTGTAGTCCTAAAAAGTTGATATTTAGATATGTTGACGTTTATGAACACATAAGAGAATTGAAGACGAAAAGAAGAAAACAGTCAAATGCAATCTCATTTGAATACTAGTGGTGGCCCTTGATTTTTTTTACTTAAAAAAAAATTGCATATGCATACACTATGAATGTCAGGATGGCATATTGTAGTCAATTAAGGAGGAAGACAATGTTTCTTGATACTTACAATTTTAAGAGGAGTATAGATATCTCATTACCTTAGATGTTGTCAGGGTCATCCTTTGGTTCGTGTGGTTACGACAATTCTATTTTTATTTTATTTGAAAGAACTTGGATTTTGGGGTTCAAACACATGACACGAACGGTCACAGGTGCCGCCAAAAACATATAATTTAGTACAATTTAGATGGGCTTCTTTTCAATAAAATACGCCTTTAAGGGTGATTAAAAAAGTGTACTGAACTTAAAGAAATTTAAAGAATTTTAGCTGATTTGGTACACCGAACACTCTTTGCAAATATTTTCTCTATAAGATGTATTGAATTCTACTATTTAAAACAGTCCAGTACGAGCTTAGTCAGAATACCACAAATCCATATTGTTTACTTCTGTTGCTGAAACCGTGTAACAATTTCTTTTTAATGATTACTTTCATTATTTCGTATTTAATGTGCGAAAATACCACTGAGAATATTGTCTTTGTCTGTATTAGTTAGGTCTTATGTACCTTATAAATACATGATCCACTTGTTCATTAATAACAAGTACTATTGAATAAAATATTCAATATTGTGTTACGTTTCAAAACGCAGTAACTTTACCAAAACCTTAATTTACTTTAAGTACACTTGTTTTCAATCACCCTGTTGTTAACATCGTTTAATACTAATGATAAAAGGCATTCCGGTACAACTTTTGTTACTAGCGTTTTTCACTGTAAATATGTTTTACGATTGTTAATGTAAAGATTACAACGAAATATGATTATGGTTCACATATAAACATGTTTCCATTTAAGAGAATTCTGTAACTTTGATTGTATATAGAAGTTTTTCATCTGCCTAGCGCCTATACGATATTTCAGTGTAAGGCGTTTTGAGACATTTCTAAATGGTATGTGTATTGATCATTTATGTGACTTACGGTATATTATCTGACGCCCTCAATCCTCGAAAAATAATTTGAAAACAGATGTTCTTGCAGATTCACATTTCTGATCATGAATCGTAGGCATACATACATTCCAAGATACAGGACGACACGATTCTTTCAAAATCATGTTTTAGAGTGAAAATAAACTGTCGGAGTCTGCGTCGACAACTTATTTTTACTCTAAATTCACTCTGAACCATGCTGAACCAAAAAATCACCGCGTTGCTAATACGAGGGGGTATCAAAAGGGTTTTTGAAATCACCCATCCAGAAGTGAAGGAGCTATATCGATGAAATCTTGCCAGTGTAATCACTGGTCCTTACAAACATTATGGTGCAAAAATGGTCTCACAAGTGTGTTTACTTTTTATACAGGTGGCGCTAGATGCCAAGGCCATGTGAATCAATGACGTCTCCAGGCGATGCTGTGTACATGGTAAATGATAATGGTCCAAAAACTGATCCTTGTGGGTAGCCTTCCAGAGGAGTACGAGGCTTAAAATTGTCATTTACAGAAATGAATTGAGACCTACGAGTGAAAAATGACAACATTTAAAAACAAATCTGAGCCTAATATTCTTCTGGAAGGCGTCCCACAAGAATCAGTTATTGGACCATTATAATTGTCCATGTACACATCACCGTTGGAAGACGTCATTGACTTACATGGCTTTGGCATCTAGCGCCACCTGTATAAAAAGTGAACATAGGCCTACTTATGATACCATTATTGCACCATAATGTTTTAAGGACCAGTGATTACACTGACAAAATTTCATCGATATAGCTCTTTCACTTCTGGGTGATTTCAAACACTTTTTGATACCCCCTCCTATAACTTTTCTTTATCATCTTCATCTGTATATATAATTTCTATGCTCTGAGGTCTCTGGGCTGCGGACCAGACTCTGGCGGGTTAAACCGGTTTTGTGAGCGCTAAGCCGTCCCCTTCCCTCATGGCATATTGTTGGAAGTGGAATTAACTCCGCTTGTCTGAAAGCCTTGGTGCTTCTGCAAAGCCATGTAGCGGGTTTTGGCTGCTGTGTCTAATATTGGTTTTTTCCTAGTTAGGTCAGGCATTTACTGATCGTGGTATTATAAATCCCCCTGCTTCCCGGGAAGTTTACAGACCATCCGTTATTTTCACATTCTGCTACAAGGTCGTGGTATTTATATGTACTTTCTTCCTGGCGAATTCATTTGCAAGGTTTTCCTCTGCGGGGACTGTCAATTCAATGATGATGACATTTTTAAATATGCAATCATGGCAATACAATATGCTTCCAATTTATTTTCGAGGATTGAGGGCATCCCCTGGAAAAGATCACATAATAAACCTTTAATCCTGGAAAATAAATTGAAACCTTTATCGCTAAAGGAGCCAGAAAACTGTGATATGTGATCCTTCAGACATCTTTACAAAGTCACTGTGCAAAATCACACATGCCTTTCACTATTACCTGTCCACAGCTCAGACCGCCATTGTAGAGATCCTCAGGTTGACCGTCATTGATTGAGGCTCAGATTGCCTCAGATTGCGATATTACCAAAACAGCAATAAACAGTTAAGTTTTCTTTTATAAAAAGGGGGTCAAAGGTCATTATAATTTATAAACAAGCTTGGTGACAATCATCTTATGGGTAACATCGGGTGTACACATATTGACCTCTAATAAATGACCCCTACATGACCTTTAACCCCTTTGTCAAAACTTTAATTTATTGCTGTTTTGGAAATAACGCAATCTGAGGAAATCTGCAATCAATGGCGGTCAATCTGAGGATCTCTATAGGCTAATATAATGAAAGTTCCAGTTTCCCGTTTCTCTACCGACTTAACCGTTCAGTTGTACCAAAACTTTCATTATTTTCTGACAAACTTGAATAAAAATCAAAACTTTTAGATGCTCAAAATACCAGACATATCTTCCTGTTTAAAGGATTTTAATGGCAGTGGTGTCATGGCATATATGGTTATTAATAATAATAATGATATTGTTTGCATTACCTACTCAGATTTCAGACAGATTTGTTAACATTTTCAATAACACATCTACAAATGGTTCCTTAATTGTTTTTCAAAGTGTTAAAGTGTTAATTAAGGTGTATATAATATACGAATCAATAGTTATTAGTTAACACCCCTTAATACAGATGCAATAATAAATTGAGTGAAATAAAGAATAATGAATAATGAAATAGACACCTACCCACTCCTTTAAAAATATGAAACGGGAAACTTGGTATCATATTATTTCATATGGCCCAATGGCGGTCTGTGGACTTTGTAAAGATGTCTGATGGATCACATCAAAATAAAAAATTGTGGCTCCTTCATTTCTGGATTATTTATACAACCTGTTGATACTCCCTCGCATTGACTCCTTTCTTGTATTTGAATTTGAGTAAGCATAGATCCTTGAGAGGATCTATGAGTAAATGTAATTGTATGGCATGCAATGACTGCGTGATTTGACAATAGTTTAAACTTTTTTCATCATCTTGCAGTTCCATAATCATATAGTTTCCTTGACACAGTTTCTTAACAGGAAACATCTTAGAAACTTAGGGTCCATATCCAAACTCTCAGTGCTTTTAAATCGTTTTTCTAGCGATTTAAAAGCGCTTTTCCAACGGTATTTCGTTCTATTGTTAAAAGCATCGGAAAAAGATCGGTGATTAACTAGAAACCTCTCTACTTATCTGGCGTTAACAATAGAACTATTGTAGTACTCTTGATGGCCCAATTAGTGAAGCAGACACATGAAAGCGCGAGGAAGATTGTGTTATTAAGCTGACCAGTGTTCACCCGACCCCTGTTGTGACGTAGAGAGCGACCCATTTGCCAGATTGTACACCTATCGGGTTTCTAGTACAAGTCCCGGGGGGGGGGGCACTGACATTTGAAAAGGGTATAGTTAGGTGCCGCGCTGAAGACCCCCTTTTCACCCTCTGCTGCTAGTTCTTATGACCCCCCCCCCCCCCCCCCCCCTTTCGAGCCTGCATCAGTTCTTAAGACCCCGTTTTCATTGAAAATTCAAAAATCGCGAAATTTTGCGTTCCAAAGCACCAATTTTTCGAAAATTTTGCGTTCTTAAACAAAAATAAATCGAAAATTGAACTATAGGCCAGTTCTCAAGACCTTTTTTTTTTTGGGAAAAAAATCTGTTCCTAAGACCATATTTTTCGTCATAAAATCCACTCAGTTCAGTTCTTTAGCCCCCTTTTTGAGACCCTGGGCGGCACACCCCTACCCAAAAAAAAAGTTGAGTGCCCCCCCCCCCCCCCGGGTACAAGTGCCAGGTTTTATCATGGCAGGTGATAGAGGCTAATCGCGACACTCCTCAAACCCCGACTCAAACGATATGTTTGTAGCCGCCTATTCATTGCTAGGCTTATCGTAATCCACTCGTTAACGTCATAAGAATAATCCTCCTTGAAGTGGCCTTTAAAGACTATTGTTCAGCTGTGGATGATTTTAGAGTAAGCAGGGAGGTGTCAATGACACCTCCCTGGTACAAGCATGGATAATGTTATCATTCAATACTAAACAATATGGGAGCCATTAAACATACAACGTGTTATTGTTTTCTGGTATAGGCATAATGTGTGTAATCAAGTAGCATTATGAATCTTACTCCCCTAAATAGTGTCATTTTTCTGTGTTTTTAGACTATTTAAGAATGTTGCATACACTCTGAACGTGACCTAATAAATAATAAATAAATAATAAATATGAAGAAATTAAGTAATTGATGTAAATAAATAATATATAGATTAATAATTATATCAATAAAATAGTATATTAAGGCCTATTTATAATTAATTGATTGATAAATAATTAAATAAACATCAACAATTAAGAAAGTAAATACAAAATAAATAAATAACGTTAAAATTATGTCAATATAAACGAAAACCCCGAACGGACGTATAATGAGAGAACAATAATAAATATTATATTTCGGCATACTTAAAACCCTAACCGACCTCTACCCAGACTCGACCGCTCTA
The DNA here is from genome assembly GCA_035610835.1 of Ophiura sarsii. Lineage (NCBI taxonomy): Eukaryota > Metazoa > Echinodermata > Ophiuroidea > Amphilepidida > Ophiuridae > Ophiura > Ophiura sarsii. The sequence goes on from CM069452.1 coordinate 47,473,372, forward strand.
AGCATAGAGCACAAGGAATATAAACCGCCACAAAGATTCGAACGTACGGCCTGCTGATTGAGAGTCCAAATCTTTACCAACTGAGCTATTTCGATTTTCCTGAAATCCTCAGCGCTTTATACCCAAATATAGTTCTCATTCAACTATTCCCTAAATACACACGGGTTTTTCAACACGGTGTTGTTGTCTATAAAATGAGTCTATGATTTATTAGATTTAACGAATAACAAATCCCGTACTTTGTGAACCGATTCTTAAAGGGGCGTGTACATCTCAAGTGTTTGTCCTGGACAAAAATCACATGACTCGCTTCGCTCCCAAGTCCTCGCGTGCCCGGCAAAAAGCCCATGATGCAATACTAAATCGTAAAAGTGTGCACATAAATCGACAAAATGCTGTACAAACGAAATATAATATATCTAGAATTGTTTCAAAAAGTAGTGTTATTCGTTACATTTAAATCAGAATTACTTTCTTTAACAGTAAATAATCAACTTTTGAGCGAGAAACTATCTTAAAACTACAAAGATTAAGAAATATAAAGCATTTTAAACATCTAATTTAGAGAAGAGTGGTATGTTGAACCATATTACTTTTGTTTGTTATTGCGTTCACATAGCGCATAGTTGGCTCAGCGGTAGAGCATTGGACTAGTAAACCGGAGGTCGTGGGTTCGAATCCTATCACGTTTTGAAATTTTATTTTAATCGTTTATATACATTTGTTTAAAATTAGTTTTCGATATTGTTTATCATTTCGTATAATTATTCATTATTGTTCAATTATAGTTTATTTTGGAATGTGGAATTATTTACGATTTCATTTTAATTTTCCACTGACTGTTTAGTGTGCATGGCATCATGAAATGTGAATGAACCGCGGTATACCACCGAACTGTCCTAGTCCTATGCAACAGGCCAATACAATAGAAACTCGTTGTGTGTTATTATCGATTGAGCTAAACTTGTAAAGTAAATGCCAGCCGTTATGTAATACAAATCAATTTGCCTGTATTATTATTATTGAAATAATGTTGCGGTGGTGTAGGAAATAGGAAAATCGATTCAAGGACATGAGCCGACTGGCTTCTTATTTACATAACAATCGGCCTTTGCAGATCATGTTCATAGACTAGCTAGGGGCCATTCCATGTAAGCCTAGGAGTAGTAAACACAATTATATTTACAGGACATTCTTTATCGCAGTGAAATTGCAAAAGAATTCAACATTCAATAAATATAGCGAACGATAAGCAATCCTGTCAATTTATAAAAACAAACAGTGTAATAACAAAACAGAAAAGAAAACATCCCCATCCGCAGGATTCGAACCACTGACCTCATGATTGTGAAGCCGGCGCTTTGACGTTTGAGCTAATGAAGGCTATACATAAATGTTTTGAAGAAAAACATTACATAGGGTTCAAAATACAAATATATCTTAAATCGGAGGCTAAAATCGAAAGGACAAAAGTCGGAAACAATATCCTCTCTAAACTAATGACTTGGATTATATATTGTATAATACATAGGTATTATATTGTATAATACTTCCAAACACGATGGTCAATATATTACGCCCCTCCGTCATCACCCATCCATTGTACAAATATGTTACGTGACCTATCGCCAAAATGTTTTCAGCATTGATTTCAATGGAATGAAGGGGGAAATGGGCTACTTTCACAATATCTTGGCAATACTGCGCCAAACAATAGATGAATAGAGTGATGGAGCGGTAGCTTAATTCATATTTCTAGACGACCAGATACATTGATCGGCGGTGAACGTAAACATTTTATGATCGGATTTAAAAAGCTTATAAATAGTATTTCTTAAAGAATATAACACAACCTTCCTCGCGCTTTGATGTGTCTGCTTCACTAATTGAGTCATCCAGAGTACTACAATAGTTCTATTGTTAACGCCAGATAAGTAGAGAGGTTTCTAGTTAATCACCGATCTTTTTCCGATGCTTTTAACAATAGAACGAAATACCGTTGGAAAAGCGCTTTTAAATCGCTAGAAAAACGATTTAAAAGCACTGAGAGTTTGGATATGGACCCTTATGGAAATAAACAGCATCTCACTTTTTCCTTTTAATTAGCGACGTGAGTAACCATATTTATTTATATGTTGTATGCCATGTTTATATTGTTAGGTTTTAAAATAGTTTTGCACTTTTTCAGTCATTAAGGGATATATTTATGTTATTCCTTCAACCACGTTGTGCATGACATGCATGATTTGTGTTGATATTCGCTCGTTGCATGGATTCGCCAATTGCGAGAAAAGCCGAACTGGAATCAGATTGGCGTGATGCAACTCACAAACTCACTGCATGACCAATCATTTTCTTCTGAGGAAGGCGAACTATACATGTACAGTCATCACAAATAAATAACTGACCAGGTAATAAATGGGCTGATAACTCTAATAGTATAACTCCTACATAAACACATTAAATTATAAACATGTTGAGCAATTTCTCCTCTTGAATTTGAGATATTACACGCTAAGAATAGCTGATTATTAAAGATGTTACAATCCCAAGTACTGTCTAGTCTGATTTTCATTTTCACATTTTACAATTTCAACACGGGAACTCAGACCCGCAAATTATTGATTACTGGTAGTGGTAGCTTCCAATTCAGCCGTCGATGCCCTGGTTGTTGGATAGTCGGCCGGTGGCATTGTTACGGTTGATCAATACGGCACACACGCTTTACCTGTCGTACTCTCCCCGTGTTGAAAAGAAAAAATTTAAATTGAAAATCAGACTTAACCTCACGTTTGGGATTGTAACTACCTCATTAATCAACCATTCTTAGCGTGTACTATCTCAAATTCAAGAAGATACATTTGTAAACAACCTTATATTTAAATATGTTTATGTATTAGAGTTATACTTTTAGAGTTATCAGCATATGTATTACAGGGCTGTCAACTTTTGGGATTTGCTGGGAGGGAGAGATACAGACTCCAATTTTTTTTCTCGTAAAACATGCACAATTTTCCCCCATCAGCAGCTGAACTCCTGCTAAGTGGGGGGGGGGGGGGGTTAGCGATGATGTTTTCCTCAAATCCGCACGAAAATTGCATGGTCAAAATCGCAAATGTACCGACAGAAGCTAGTACAAAGGTGTTGATGCACATTTTAATTGATTGAGGTAATTTGGTTGAGGCGGGAGATTTTATATGCTATGCGGGAGTGCGGGAGAAAGAGTGTCTATGCGGGAGACTCCCGCCTAATGCGGGAGAGTTGACAGCCCTGAATTACCTGGTCAGTTACTTATTGTGATGACTGTATACGTATACCGGGGTATACATAATGTTATGAAATAGTCCCATTCAATTAGTACCAGTTCCAGCTCTCCTCTCCTCGTAAACTGTTAATCCGTGCAAAGAGCCAAAAAACAGTTCGTGACTGTTGTTTGATAACTGTATGTTGGTATTATTGTATTGCAATTTACAATTTGTATCCATAAAGAACGTGTATTTCATGTTCAAAATGTATAACACGTAATTGCTGTTGCTAACATTAGCATTGTTCAGGTGCCTTGTGTGTAGTTTGACCCTTGAGGAATAATATAATTTATTCACATACACCCAGTCTATTCATATTGAACAGTCCGGGCCGATTTCCCGTTCAGGTTGCCTGAGTGAAAGTAATATCCTTAATCCCGTGCTAATGTATGGCAAAGTATTTGTAGTGGTTATAGGCTACCAATTTATACATTTCAACCAAAAATAATGGATCTACGAACCAATGACCGTTGGATTTTACATTGCATGAGGCGCGACCGAGTGTAATGGAACTGATACAGTTTTACTATTACAAAAAAAACGTTCAGTATTTGTTTTATATCATGATACCACATCATACTTTTCCAGCCATAAGGATATTGACTGCAATGAGTGGCATGGTACAAATTATATTCCCAAGGTGATCTGGTCTGGAGATCACCGCGGGCCTATCATTTGTACAGAATGAAAGCAATCAATATTTGATTTATATACCAACAATTATATAGATTGTTGTCTTTGATTGGTTCAAAGAACATTTCCTATAGACTTATTCACCTTAGGCCAACCAAAGTTCCATGAAATTAATATACACTAGACCAAATTAATTGTTCTGTCGCCTAAGAAAAAAGCAGAATCGGACAAAAATATCGATTTCTGAATGTGGAAGGTTTGTAATTGTATATTACGGGTATTACTGCTAAACTGCTAGAGGTAGCGATTCTAGGCGTATTTCACTGAACACTTTGCATTTAGGCTAACTGAATCCATGATATCTTCGATACCTTCTTCGTCAACAAGCGCAGAGCTATTTGCTTTTAGTCATTTCTTAAAACGGTAAAACAACACGAAACGCGCATAGTCGCGACTAAGCTCGGGCATAGTTGTTTTCATGGCGTCATCTTGAAATTGAAGACATAGTTTGACCGGGAACAATCCCCCACTTTTAACCAATCAAACAACAGGAATTATAAAAATGCTATTGACGAGGGAGAGAGGTACTATTTGGTATATAATAAAAATTATATCCTTCATCAATATATTCCTGTTCATTAATTGGTTAAAAGTGTGTCACATGATCAAAAATAGTCTCACCATTAGGCAAGAAAGACCAAAAATGCTATTGACGAGGGAGAGAGGTACTATTTGGAGAATGAAATAGTCTACTATTACCCTATGACCTCGATTTACGTGTCAAAGTTCTCTTTATGTTAATATTAGGACAGTTGACTTTAGGATTGACAAGCCTTAAAACGTAAACAGACAACAGTTTCAACAATGGCGGCTGCTGGTGAAACTCCACGGTTTCGGCGTGTAAATGAGGATCAATTGACAGCGCAGACAGCGAGAACACTAAAAACAAATAAAATATGGGGTGTCATTTTTTCGCGAATTTTGCAAGGAAACCAACGCCGATTACACTTTATTGGAAAACGCCGTACCCTGGCCGTAGGCCTACTCGACATGTTGCTTTCCAAGTTGTACGCCGGTGCCCGTAACCGAATGAAATTTGAATTGAACAGTTCGTGAGTTGGAACTTTTTGAAACTTTTGAACAGTTAACTTTTGACTTTGAAACATACTGCAGCTAGTGCCAGGTAGTGAGTAAAATTCTTTTTTTATATTTCTCGTTGCCTATGCCCTAGGCCTAGGCTAAAATGTGCAAAGCTTAGTGTTAGCCTAGTAAGGCCTAGGCTTAGCTCAGTCTTGAGAGTCTACTTTTAACAAATTAATGAACAAGAAATATATTGATGAAGGATATAAAACAAATATTTTCTGCTCTTTATTCGGGATCTGGTGGAATCTATTTGGCCCCTCGGTGAACTGGAGACCGTGGGGTACTATTTTCGGTCTCGGGAAAATAGTACCCCACGGTCTCCAGTTCACCGAGGGGCCCAATAGATTCCACCAGATCCCTCAAGAGCAGTAAATATTTGTATACTATAACATGGTTGAAATCAAGCCTAGCATGATATAACACTAAGCGGCGACCATGGGATTATCTTCCTTCCAGTCCATCCAGTGAACACTAATCGGTCAATCATAGGTCTGATATGTTTCTGTGCAAGCATATAATAAAAGCGTGTTTACCAGAAAACACGTGCCTTTGATCATTTCGCATGTTTGTAATGTCATAAGAAATGGGTCGAAAAAGCCAAATGCAATTGATGAAACTACGAACATCAAACGACAAACTTATTACAGTTTGAGACAAAGCCTTTTCTCATCTTAATTGTAAAGTGTTCAACAAAAGAAAGTCGAACACTTTAATTTTACCCTGTGCTTTTTAATGCTGAACCAAAAAGGTTAAACATTTGGTTAAATCTGTATGATACGATTTGGGAACCAAATCTGCCCTCAAAACAAATAATAATAATAATCTGTGCAGTTCCAAATTCTCATGTTTCTATAAACTACGATTGAAGAAAAGATCAACGCAGTTACTCTGTGATTTACCGCAGATTTTGACGAAAATGTGGATTTTGTAATGTCACGGATTATCAGTAAAGGGCGCTAATAATGGGCTGATGTTATTTGTTGGTAGCAAAATGGTTACGAAATGTGCCATTTTTTAAAGATCCAAATGTCTATCTAGCCTGTAAGTCGGAAAGCACGCGATCGATAGAGATAGGAGTCTGGAAGCCCTATTTCGTGATTTGATGGGAGTGGGAAGGGTATTTCCTTCAATTCATTTTTCCTTGGAGCCCAAGGATCTGATATAGGCCTACAACAAGCAACAAGCAAGCGTATTTTTATACACAGAAACCTCGTTGCAATGGTTGTAAGGTTATAAATTGTGGTATTGAAACATGAAAAAGTCACACAATTATTTTACCTTTAAGGTGGGTTAGGATCAGCCCATATATTTGAACAGTTATTTATTGATTGAGAGTTATGTACTCTATGTTGAGTTTTCTATTTACACTGAACGTACAGGTACGTGCATGAACCATTACTAAGTATCATGATTATGGTCGCTGAAAAAGAAATATGTTTATATTCAATAAAAAACCAATTAGCTGTTGACAAACAATTGTTTTAATCGTCTCATTGCATTTAGGTCTATTGCCAGTTGGCCTAAACCACTTGGCCTAGGTCCAGTTGTTCTATCCAAAATTGGTTGAAATATATAGTCTGACCCATTTTGTCTATAATACCCATTAAACATCCAAGTGAGCTAACATCCAAATGGTCTAATAACACTCGTGAGAGTGTGAGTGTATTGGAGAAAAGAACATTCTCGGAGAGACTTTCTTTAACTAAACTAACGTGCGTGACCGGTCAGTGACGGATCCATGTGGTAGAAAAATAAACAAGAAGAGTCTTAAAAAAGACAAACAGTGCTCAGAAGGTGTAAATTTGAATTAAGAGGAACTTAACAGGGGTGAAAGAGGTTATCAGTCACACCCAGGATATTGTCACATAGGATAATTATGTGAGTATTGCTTCATTGCTCCATACCTAAAGAAAAATGATTCATTCTGCATTAGCAGGTTGTTAAGGGAACACAATGTGAATACGCACTGAAAAAACTCACAGCTAATCAGCTAAGACTTGTATTCTTCACAGCCAGATAGGGCCCTTTGTCCCGCACATTGCGGTTATCACTCCAGACCCATTCATCTGTCTCGTTCAGATAGCACACATAACAGTTATGACAGTAATCACACACAAATCAATGATTCCTATACCTAGTGCAACTTTTCTGTTGCATGCGCGGTCATTGAAATCGCCATAACTTTAAAAGTATCCATTCGATTTTGTTGAATGAGGTATCAAACAGAAAAAGAAATTTGCTCATTTAATGTATATCTCAGATTTTTTGTACCGATTATATATTTTGAATTAGCGAACCTCAAAGCCCTTGGTCAGGGACTTTATGTGCTAGGTGTATATAAGGAATAAGAAAAATCAGCCCTCTTTGAACAGCAAAACGTCGATTTGTTTTATTTTATTTTGATAGAGCCGTAACCAGCATTTTACCGTAGATAGTGTCCCCCTGCAGCACGCGGACTAAAATCAATCCAATCACCACCATCTTTTCGTTTAAACACGTGTACATTTGTTTAAAAGAAAAGATGGTGGTGATTGGATTGATTTTAGAGACTATTTTGGAGTGTAAATGGCATTTTTTTCTGCGCTTCGCGCATATTTTCGAAAAACCTATCGACTTAAGAAACTTTTACTTTGAGACGACATCTGGACAGCAAATCGACGATATGGTGGAAAAAACATCTATATAATCATCAACGGTCGAGACATTGGAACCACAGGGTGTATACGACGTAATGTTACAAAATCCAATATCATGATTTAAAAATGTTATTTATTGCATACTTTTCACCTCATCTCTGCTTTGCCCCAATTGCTCACAAAAGTAGAACGTTTCACTGGATTATACGTTTCTGCTCAGAATGTTCTAACTTGTTCGGGTTATAAAGACTCACAAAACCATCCAAAATGTATAAATATGAAGGAGCATCATAACAATATTGGCCGTTCGTTCAGATAGGGCACAAACAACATTTTCCAACGTATCCATGAACAAAATTCCAAAGGTAAAGACAGCCACTTAGTATGAGAAAAAGGCTACTGGTTAGCAGGGGGGTCATGTACTTTTCAGTTTCAGCCGTAGGGGGGGGGGGGGGGGGGGGGGTAGGTAATATTAACATACGAGTCTCAAATCCCCCCCCCCCCCCCCCACCATAAACTGATTGACCAATAGGTACGTTTCATCTCTTAACATAGGCCAAATCAATAATACTTCGGCGATATTTTGCTTTTTTCATACGTTTCCGTCACAATAAATGATGTTCGGTTTTCAATGCATCTCCAGAATAGTACAACCATTACTCGGATCAATTTACAATAAATCTGTAGCTGAGATTCCAAGATACAATTGTGTAATATTTCATAAAACTGGCTTATATGATAACAAAGTTATAAGGTAGGAGGTAGAACTTATTGAATGACCCTCATATTTCGGACTAACGACCCTTATTTTATATTCGGAATTACGACCCTTATTTTATATTCGGAATAACGACCCTTATTTTATATTCGGAATAATGACCCTTATTTTATATTCGGAATAACGACCCTTCGGAATAACGACCCTTATTGTATTTTCGGAATAACGACCCTTCGGAATAACGACCCTTATTGTATTTTCGGAATAACGACCCTTCGGAATAACGACCCTTATTGTATTTTCGGAATAACGACCCTTCGGAATAACGACCCTTATTGTATTTTCGGAATAACGACCCTTCGGAATAACGACCCTTGTTGTATTTTCGGAATAACGACCCTTCGGAATAACGACCCTTATTGTATTTTCGGAATAACGACCCTTCGGAATAACGACCCTTATTGTATTTTCGGAATAACGACCCTTCGGAATAACGACCCTTATTGTATTTTCGGAATAACGACCCTTCGGAATAACGACCCTTATTGTATTTTCGGAATAACGACCCTTCGGAATAACGACCCTTATTGTATTTTCGGTATAACGACCCTTCGGAATAACGACCCTTATTGTATTTTCGGAATAACGACCCTTCGGAATAACGACCCTCTTGCTTATTTCGGAATAACGACCCTTGCAGTTAATTCGGAATAATGACCCTTCGGAATAACGACCCTCATTGTATTTTCGGAATAACGACCCTTATTGCCAATTCGGAATTATGACCCTTCGGAATAATGACCCTTACAGTTATTTCGGAATAATGACCCTTCGGAATAACGACCCTTATTGTATTTTCGGAATAACGACCCTTCGGAATAACGACCCTTATTGTATTTTCGGAATAACGACCCTTCGGAATAACGACCCTTATTGTATTTTCGGTATAACGACCCTTCGGAATAACGACCCTTATTGTATTTTCGGAATAACGACCCTTCGGAATAACGACCCTCTTGCTTATTTCGGAATAACGACCCTTGCAGTTAATTCGGAATAATGACCCTTCGGAATAACGACCCTCATTGTATTTTCGGAATAACGACCCTTATTGCCAATTCGGAATTATGACCCTTCGGAATAATGACCCTTACAGTTATTTCGGAATAATGACCCTTCGGAATAACGACCCTTATTGTATTTTCGGAATAACGACCCTTCGGAATAACGATCCTCCTGCTTATTTCGGAATAACGACCCTTATTTTATATTCGGAATTATGACCCTTATTTTATATTCGGAATAACGACCCTCATTGTATTTTCGGAATAACGACCCTTATTGCCAATTCGGAATTACGACCCTTCGGAATAATGACCCTAACAGTTATTTCGGAATAATGACCCTTCGGAATAACGACCCTTCGGAATAATGACCCTTCGGAATAACGACCCTTCGGAATAACGAGTAGTCCCCGGCAGAGCGCGACAATGCATTTAGCGTTCGATGTGGTATCTCAGCTATACAGTGTGTTGATCGTTATTTACCTTATGCCATAACAGAGCGACAATGCAATCTTGAGCTTACGGTTACGGACGGCAAATGCGAACCCTGTACCTGCACCTATGGATTAGTTGGCCCGGGGATCCAGGGTGCAGGGAACCAGCATACGCGAAATCCGGACTTCATGATAGACGTCATTACTATCTGAACTGCTATCATAAAACGTTGGACTCTTCACGGATTTAAACAAATCAAGATGCATTCCTTGATCGTCAGCCTCTTCAGTGACTCCACCGTCTTGCAGACATCTCTAGTCTGCATCGCTACCTTCACCTTCATCGTCTGGTGGAACACCAGACCAAAACGTCGCCTGCCACCAGGACCGCGTGGATGGCCTCTCGTAGGATACCTTCCAAATGTCGCGTATCAGATCGCCTGGCGTCGTCGTAAATCTCATGAGGTTATGGGGGCTTTGGCTAAGACGTACGGTGGTGTGTGCAGCTTGAAGCTGGGAACCAAAAATGTGATTGTCTTAAATGATCATGATTCGATCAAAGAAGCGTTTCAACATCCAAATATGAATGATAGACCAGAGAATGTGATGATCAAAAACATTGATGATGTTGGGACAGGTAAGAGGATCAACTGTGTTACACCGGAGGAGGGGTGATACCCGGGGGTGATACTGATATTTGAAAGCGGTACCCAAGCGTGTGTTACCTTTATTCTTCGAAAAAAATGAACAATTGTGTTTAAATCCCTTATTTATTTGTAAAGTTTGGGTTCTTACCTCACAAACTTTGATCCAAATGTAGTCCTAAAGACTTTATTACTTCTCAAAAGGACAAAAATAACTCATTTTGATAAATCAGTCAAAATATACTTAATCCACTCTTCTACTCTTACCAAAAGAAAAGTTGAGTGAGCCCTTTCCTTCACGGTGGTGAAGTGTATCCGCATGTCACGTCAGCGTATAGGTTACCATAACCTATTGAGTTAAAAAAATATATAAACAATGTGAAAACAAAACAATAAGGATCTAAAGGAAATGAAATAAAATAAAAATGGCACGCATAAACGAATCACTATACATGTAAATGTTTTCTATCCATCAATTTGAATATGAATGTATCTGAATGTTTTACAAAACAGTAACCATAATATACCTCGATAGCTAGATAGAGTTTTCGCGAATTGAATACGCATAATACTAATTTGACCAAAGTGCGGAATTCCCAGGGAAACCTATTATCATCAAAATGTACGTATTAGATAAACCTCTCATGACCTTTTTGTTAACTTATGACTAAATTAAAATCCATGTGTCATTTGTAATTTGGTTGATTCCTATAGCAGAATCTTTTGTAAAAATAAGGCGTATGTTATATTTTTAATTAGAGATATTTTGAGTTAAAAAACTTGAAAGGCCCAAACAGAAAGTAGTGTAGGTACTTGACACAGTGCATTTTCACGAGGGACTCTGTCCCTAATTTCACCATGACTGGATGCATATAATAGCACCTACCGGTGGTTACAGGGGTGTTTGTGTAAGAGTACACAAATTTTATTTTAGTGTCAGATTTTATTTTGGTACAATTGTTTAAAATAATGCATGATTTATGTAGGGTATAAAGAGGAAGCAATTGGGGGTCCTAGACCACTAGGTTGAGACTTACTCCACCATCGCATAGGCCTACTGCTTGCACAATCAGTGATGTTTTATAAGATCCACCGCGGCCTGATCAACATCAAATTTAACAGTGCGTTTCATCTGCCATCTTCTTTGGAAGACAAGACCACCAACTCAAATTTAACACCATTCAATGCACAATTGACCCCTTCAAATTTTTATTTTATCCACGAACCATCCACATCTGGAACGGCCTACCAGCCACTACAGTCTCAGCCCCATACATTCTTCTGTATAGTGCGTCCAGTCATCACTTTCACTTTTTGTTCTGGAGATCGCCTTTTTGTTCTGGAGATCGTCTTCTTTCTCCATATTCTACCTTTTCACTGAACCACATCCACGTTAAGCTTCACAGCTGCAAATGGATTATCCAAGTACCAAGCCCCAAGTACCAAGTACCAAGCCCCAAGTATCAAGCACCAAGCACCAAGTACCAAGTACCAAGCCCCAAGTACCAAGCCCAAGTACCAAGCACTAAGCACCAAGTACCAAGCCCCAAGTACCAAGCACCAAGCACCAAGTACCAAGCACCAAGTACCAAGCCCCAAGCACCAATCACCAAGTACCAAGCACCAAGTACCAAGCACCAAGTACCAAGTACCAAGCACCAAGTACCAAGCACCAAGTACCAAGTCCCAAGTACCAAGCACCAAGCACCAAGTACCAAGCACCAAGCAACAAGTATCAAGCACTAAAAACCAAGCACCAAGTACCAAGCCCCAAGTACCAAGCACCAAGCACCAAGCACCAAGTACTAAGCCCCAAGTACCAAGCACCAAGCACCAAGTACCAAGCACCAAACACCAAGTACCAAGCACCAAGTACCAAGCACCAAGTACCAAGCACCAAGTACCAATCACCAAGTACCAAGCCCAAGTACCAAGCACCAAGCACCAAGAACCAAGTACCAAGCAACAAGTACCAATCACCAAATACCAAGCACCAAGTACCAAGCACCAAGTACCAAGCACTGAGGAGTGTATGTAAGCTGTCTGGCGGAGATGGCTAGCAGTTTCAATAACTTTCCTTTAACCCTAACACTTTTGGAATAGAAATGTTGAAAAAAATATCCGAGGGTGGAAATGGGCGAAATTTACCGAGAAAAACCGGACTTGCCGACGACAGAATTCGATCCCGGGTCCTCCAGCATGGATGACGGGGTCTTAGTCCACTCTGCCAGGGGGTCACGCGCCCGCAATTAACAATTCCGTGCGCATTTATCACCTGGTGTCAGTGCCCGGCGAGATAGACTGAGGTGACACGTGCCTCCAGCATAGTTTTCAAATGGGATTTCATGGGGTTCAGGGCTGTAAGGGTTATGGTAATACTAGAAAAAAGTGTATAATAACCCTAACAATTTTGGAATGGAAATGTTGAAAAAAATATCCGAGGGTGGAAATGGGCGAAATTTACCGAGAAAAACCGGACTTGCCGACGACAGAATTCGATCCCTGGTCCTCCAGCATGGATGACGGGGTCTTAGTCCACTCGGCCAGGGGGTCACGCGCCCGCAATTAACAATTCCGTGCGCATTTATCACCTGGTGTCAGTGCCCGGCGAGATAGACTGAGGTGACACGTGCCTCCAGCATAGTTTTCAAATGGGATTTCATGGGGTTCAGGGCTGTAAGGGTTATTTGAACTCAATTTAATAGTACCCTTAAATCACGAATTATTTTATTTTTACAGGTTTACTATATTCGTCGGGACACGTGTGGCAAGAGATACGCAAGTTCACCGTCACAAAACTGAAGAGTTTCGGATTCGGTAAAAGGAGCTTTGCAGAAAACATCACAACAGAGGGCGAGTTTCTGACCAGGGAGATAGCAAAACTGGAGGGGAAACCATTTTTCCCGCGTAGCCTGTTGGAAGCTGGAGCCATAAACGTTGTCAGTTCAATTATCTTAGGTAGGATACGTGTATATGCATCATGGGTGTAAATGATTGTCATATTCTATATTTTAAATGGCAAAGGAAAAATGGGATATTTAACATTTTCCACGCCGCAGTCCTCTGCAGACGACAGTTCCAAAATTTCACAAAATTATTCAATGTCAAGTATTGAAATTCTGCACCATATTTGGAATCACAATATATTTATCTTTTTCCCTGCTTGCATTTCCAGGACAGCGATTCGAATACGACGACGACCACCTTCAAATGATTCTGAACAATCTACGTAGAAATGGCACTCTCATCGGTTCTGGTGGCGCCCTTCTGTTCCTTCCTTTCCTTTCATCGCTACTGAAGAAGAACATCAACGAATACCGACGTAACCTCAACACGATACTTGATTACATCCGAAGCATCATAAACCAGCATCAAGCTTATTTCACTCCGGACTACGAACATGACTATATCGACGCACATCTCAATGAAATGCACCAAAATGAAGAGAAGGGTAAACCCTCCAGTCTTGATATTGCTAATCTTACCATGACCGTCGGTAATCTGTTTGCTACTGGGACTTTCACTACTTCAGAGACAATGTCTTGGGTTATTCTATACATGACCAAGAATCAAGATATTCAAAGGAAAGTTCAGCAAGAGATCGATCATGCTATCGGTCCATATCGGTCTCCCAAGATGGACGACAAAGCGCAGTTGCCATACACCTGGTCTGTTGTCTTGGAAACGATGCGATTGGCGACTGTCGCACCGATGGGCCTCACACATTCCGTTGCTAAGGAAACCGCCATGTTTGGTTACGTCATACCCGAAGACTCGATAATGATTCCGAATTTGTGGAACATTCATCACGACCCAGCGGTGTGGACAGATCCTTACGAGTTCAAGCCGGAGAGATTCTTGACTAACGACAACAAAGTTGAGGAGCCTCGGTCCTTCATGCCATTTGGAATAGGTAAATAACCATTTCCTTTGTCCAGTCGATCATCTAGGTTTCCCCTTTTTGCGAGCAAATTACTCAGATTTCACAGCTCGATTTTCTAAATGTATTCCGGTCTACACATGCACATACCTATTTTCTTAGCAAATTCATGTGACGTCATACCGACTTTAAAAATGATCAAAACTGGAAATAATTTTGATAACCCTGGACCATGCGTAACGTAACCGTCCGATAGTCATCTACATCGTTACTAAACTACATTTGTCTCTATACAATCCTTGAAAAAAGTCTTGGAACGCTTACTCGTTAACAACGGAAAACTATCTTCACCCCCCCCCCCCCCCCCCCCCGGGCAATGTTGAGGACTGTTAATATCTTCAGCAGTTGTTCAAGGTGTTCCAACATTGATCGATGGGGTGTGGGGAAGGGGAAATTGTTGTTTAAGATGTCCTATTCAAAGTTTTAAAAAAACATCATGTAAAGATCAGCAAAAACAGTTCTGCACATAATGCCTAAAACGTGTAAAGCGTTCCAAGGACTTTTTTCCAAGACTGTAGGTAACCCCTTCTGGGTATACACGATGTTCCATTAATTTACTAAACACGTTATATTTTTAAGGTAAATGTGTAATCTTCTTTTTTTAAATGGCTTTCATTATTATACTGCCACAAACAGTAGATTTAACTGAGTAAATTATTTCTTCTTAACACCACACATTATATAAATGCTAGTGTGTGGAGTTTAGAAGAAATCATTTGCTCACATCAATATACCCACATGATGAATTTACCTTTTTTAAGGGGGGACGTTTTTTGTTGAATGTTGTTAGTGCTGTAATTATTGAACTATGACTCAAATGTATATAAAAGTATACTTTTTTGGAAAGGAAATGGTTCAGAGAATCCTTTGAAATGTTGACAAAAAAGTGTAATTTTTTCACGTTTTTTGGCACTTTTTGGTCAAAATTTCCAAAAATATTAGATTAGGTTTAAAATTTAAAAAATATCGTCCCTTCATTAGTGTCTTTACATCATCAACAAGTGATTTGGCAACTTTTGTTTCAAATTTATTTTTGTTAGCTTTGTTCAAAAAAAATTGGGTCAAAAAGTGAATTTTGTGATTTTCTCAAAAAAATCTACTTTTTTGGTCAAAATTGACGCCAAATTTGGATTCTCTGATCCATTTCCTTTCCAAAAATGTATACTTTCATATGCATTAATAGTTCAATAATTACAGCACTCACAAAATTCAAAAAATCAAATCAAAAACTTCCTTAAGTCCCCCCTTAAGTAGATTGAAATGTTTTCACTGTTTCTGGCATTGTAACGTGTGACAATCATCACAATGGGACGTCACCAAGATTGTTTATTCTAAGAAAAAAAGGGTGTAATGTTCACCTCTCATTGAGATAAAAGGTAAAGTGTTAATCTAAAATATGAAAAAGTTACTTTCATTTAAGAGTAAGCAGCTACTACTAAATAACACCTTAAAACATGTTCATAGGAGATTCCAACGAAATTCACAGCTAAAAACATTAGAAACTATTATCCATAACTGCATCTTCAAGTAAGAGATTGATTTACTCATAATGTACTTCTGATTCGTTTCCTCAGGTCGAATATCATGCCCAGGCGAACAACTGTCCAGGATGGAACTCTTTATCTTCGTCACCCATCTTTTTCAGAAGTTCTCTTTCCGAGAAGATGAAAGTCAACCTTTTACCATGGAAGGCATCTTTGGCTTGGCATACAGTCCTGCTCCGTATAATGTGTGCGCTCATTTGAGAGATACGCATGAATAATTGTATACATTAAGGGAAATCCTTGCCATGGAATTTAAGCGCTCAGATATTTAGCATTAGCTGCGTTCAGACAGGCGTAGGCCCAAGTCTTTGTTTTGCTCATTGTCAAGACACGCAAAAAAATTGTGTCGGAATAGTATAGGCCTAGGCTAGGCCTAACGGGCAATGTGTGGGACCTTTAATTATACTAACTAGGCCTATTTCATTGTCGTTGTCAATGCAAACCCAAGTCAATAATGTCGCCAATGGCCAATCATGTTGGCACATAGGTTACGAAATATTAAATGCTAATTCGCCTATAATTATGTAAGTTGATGTAGGCCAATTGCTCTCATTGTACTGATTGTAGACTCTGCAAGCCCACTATCAATCTAATCGCAAAAGTAAGTCCAACTCCGACGTTTAGGTGTCAATGTAAAGCAGTGGCGTAACCAGCGGGGGGGGGGGGGGGGGGGGTGGGGGCAGGGTGGCGGGAGCCCCCCCCCCCTCTTGGAACCCTTGACCCCCCGCTTTCCCCCCAAATGAAATCAAGTACGGCTGTAAATGAAATTTACAAACAAAGTACACACCAAATCCCCCCAATAATGACATCGTGTCGGTTGAGATTGGCACTATCGGTTCATTTGACGAAAGGAATCATGGAATTATGATGGTCAAAAGTACAAATATGAAAAATTTTCGCGCGCGTAGCGCATGTGTCTTCCAAAAATGAAATATTCTTTGGTACAAGCTTGTTTAGAGCCAAAATGAAGCTCAATCGTCCAAAAAATAGATGTAAAGTCGAAAATTTTCGCACGCTACGCGCGCATCTCTTGACTCAAAAAATCTTAGGAGCCCCCCCATTTAAAGTCACTGCCCCTTCTTGCTCCCAAAAATGAAAAAGTCTAGTTACGCCACTGATGTCAAGTAAGAACTTATAAGTAGACTCTGTCCTAACTTCGACTTGAACAATGCAAATTATCATTATAATTAAGACAATAAGCACAACTGTCGTTATTTGCGTGAGACCAGGATTTGTGTGTGCACCAGGGGCACAATCGATATCTCACGTATGGTATAGGTCTATGTCGATGTCGGACATACAGGCTGTAGGCCGCGCCTATCATGCCTATACTGAACATTTGACAATGTTTTGTTAGCATTATTCAACAAAAACAAGATGGCTTCAGGAAAGTGTTCCATGACCATTTTAGTTTAAAAACTGAAAATCTTTGTGCGCTTCACGCGCATTCTTTCTACAGGTTCCAACATTATAATGGATCTCGAACCAAACCAAATATTATATGGGGGACGTTAAAAACGTCATACTTGACCCTTTAAGTGTTAGAAATGCCAAATGTTGCGCGCTTCGCGCGTAGTAGTTTCAATGTTTCATTATTCAAGCTGAACAAGATGGCTTCAGGAAAGTTTTCCATGACCATTTTAGCTTAAAAACTGAAAATCTTTTTGCGCTTTGCGCGCATTCTTTTTACAGGTATCAACATTATAATGGTCTCGAACCAAACCAATATGGGTGACGTTAAAAACGTTATACTGGACCCTTTAAGTGTTAGAGATGCACAATTTTGCGCGCTTCGCGCATATTAGTTTAAATGTTTCATTATTTAAGCTTAATTTATAGTATGTGAAGGCTTCCAACCAGTTTTCAATGACCATTTTAGGTCTAAAACTAAAAAGATTTGCGCGCTTTGCGCGCATATTTTCTACAGGTTTTAACATTAATATTGTGGCCCTCAAACCATATGATTTGGATCATGTCAGGACTTGATATGTGTAACTATGCAATATCAAACGGTCAAAAACGTCATACTTGACTATTTAAGTGTTAGAAATGCCTATTTTTGCGCGCTTGAAAAAAGCTTCAGGACAGTTTTCCATGACCATTTTAGTTCAAAAACTGGCAAATGTTGCGCGCTTAGCGCGCATATTTTATGCAGGTTTTTGCGCGCTTTGTATTAGTTTAAACATTTCAATATTTAAGATAAACAAGATGGCTTGAGGATGTGTGCCCCCTTATTAAAACAGTCCTGGATACGACCTTGTCTCCCCCAGAACTATTCAATCAGCGCTACGCGCTGCTTTGTTTAACATTTCAATTACCATTATCAAATTTGTGTCCCCCCCATGTCTGAAAATTGATTGACGGTTCTGACCATACAGTCCATACTAAAATATGCGTGTATGAATTCCGGCGAGCGAAGCGAGCCAAAAAAAAAAATTGTCGGCACAAATGGCTCTGTCGGCAATTGATGACCTTTACACCCCCCCCCCCCCCAATGAAAAGGGTCTGGGGACGCCCTTGCCTCTGGAGAGTCAAGGGGACACCATTTTTTTTCTACGCATGCGTCCAATCGCTTTGGATTTGTCCATCAAAATTGTGGACAAATTCCTAATGAGTATGTGCTGCATGGCAAGTGACACAACTTCTTGTAATGCGCTAATCAACCGTAGATCTAACCCCCGGGCTCCGGCCAGTTTGGGGTGGAAAAGCTCAACAGGAAAAGTTCACGGAAAAGGTTCATGCGCGTGTCTTTCTTTGACGGTTCAGTTCAATGGTATATCACAGATAGGCAAAGTGGGTATATCCAGTGACAGGTGTATATCCCTTGGTATATAGGCCTAATATTTAATTTTGACTAAAGCAGCCGACAATGCATTGATTGATGATAACATCCAGAAGCGGGTTTGATGTGATAATAATACCGCCGTGAAGAGCCGTGTAACGAGGGGCCACGCCGAACTATGATCGAGAGTGACCAATAACGCCGCAATGCGGACCACTGGCGCGGCGGGCCGGCACATCCAACATGCGTGAATCAGTGGCGTACGTAGCCAGCTTTAACAGGGCCATAGGGAGGGGGGTGGACTTATCAGACAGTATAAGTCCGAGTTGTACCGACGAAAGGCATGATGTACAGTCAATAAAACTATACGGTAGTGGCCACATGTTGTGGCGAATTTACACTTATACTTGCAACAGAGTGACGGTGGAATACGGGGGCCGACTATACGCCTGTAACAGAGCGACAGTAGAATCCGGTGTTTCATTAATATAGTCCCGGTTCTGAGCACTTCTCTAGCCCGCCCGGCATGTGGGCCTAAATGAGACGCCGTGCACTTTGCGCCGTGCATATGCTATAACCATCTAATGATTGGAAGCGTAGCAGCATAAAGTATTATGAGAAAATGTGTACATATTTTTTTATCTCCTAAGATAAAACATCACTTGTTGCTGATTTTTTGTTCCCCGCATTGGCCAAGTGGCGCCGGAGTCTACCATCGGACCGGGCTTTCAGTTGACCTACGCATAGGAGCATCGTTGAAGCGAGAATGTCCCCTGTAACCTTTTTCAAGATCTTTGGCACTGAAATTACAATTTTGGTTCATAAAAGAGGGAATCCACTTTACTCATGCGTGCCCGTAACAAAAGGTTTTCGCTCCCATATTATTCGTTGTTCAGATCAAGTCAATGTACGACCTTCAACAAGCCAACCCTTTGAATACAAGCGTTGCTCTGTTAACATAATGACGGGCTATTATACATTGGCGGGTTATTTTCAAACGAGTATACATCAACATGTGTGTTTCACAGAGTAAGATATATGTGGTGTTGGTCTTTTTAAATTCTGAACCAACTCTAGCTCTCCAATGGCCGATACGTGGATTACCTCTAATCCCCTTTCAAAGGTACAAGACTTGATCGCGTCTATCAATAGTTGTCTGATTGCCTTTCCACATTATATTTCGACATGAATATTGCGTCTCCCAGTTCGTTTATTAAAGCTAGCTAAATTTGGTACAAGAACTAACTTTCCTGAAATGAAGTTGTACCAAAGATTTTCCAGAAATTCATCGGTTGTACAGATTTTTAAAAAAAATGGTAATCATGGTAGATTTAACATTGGTAACGGCACCGCGGGAAAAAGTAGGCAATACGGAAAGCTCCTTGCCGGGAAATGAACACCTCTCGCGGGAAAAATGCAAAGAGTGAGGAAAAAAAAAGTTCAAAAAATCGAAAATGTTGGAAAAACATTTACAGTGCGTTTTAAAATTTACAAGGCAAGCCAAACTTTATTGTAGTGGGCAGCTGTTTACTAGTAGTACAAAAACTCTCACTTTATTAGCGTATTTAACCCACAACGTGCCCACAACATTACGTTATGGAGGCTACCATTTTGGAATCGGAATATTATCGTGTTTACGTTGTTGCCAGTTGGTTTACGCTAGGCCATAAATCGCTAGTGTGGTAACATGATAAAAATCCCTATTTATTTTTGTTCATAGTTAGTTTCGTCTCTAATTCATTTTTATAGTTTATTTTCTTTGTTTAATGTTTGATATGACTTTTATATGTATTTTTCGTTCATGTACACGAATCAAGGGATAAAGGAAGAACAACATTTGTTGATTCTGACAAACTTCTTATCATTAATCTTTAACAAATTATGATTATGAAATTCATATTTTAAACATGTTACCACAAATGACCTGATACTCTGTATACTCAATTGTATTTTCCTCCTTTGCTTGGCCATGTTTGAAGTTTTATGCCCCCCCCCCCCCCCCCCCCCGCACCCCAACATGACAGAAAGTTGAAATTAATGTCCAATTAACTTAGAAATTAGAATCATCACGACACAAATCATCTCCACGTGCGCGTGGTTCTCTTCACGTAGACATCGCGTTCAAAACAACTCAACTTTTCAGAGGGAGTAATTTTCAGAGGGAGTAAACTTGTTGTTGTCAATATATTAACCGCGTCCTGTGAACTTCGACGTTCTATCGATACGCATGTTTAGAACTGTGCAATATGGAAGCGACTTTATTTCGTTTATTTATTTCGAAACAGCGGCAGCTACGTACGTCACACAAAAGTTCGTGGAATTTCGCCGATCCCCGTTTTCTTTTTGCAGTTAGAAAGTGAAAATGTTCGCATGATTTTCGCGTGTGTTTTCAATGGGTTTCTAAATCATAGCGGTGCCCGTTCAAGGCTCCAAATAGCATTTACAGTGGTAGCATAGGCCATTTAAATTTCAGTTTGCCATGCCGGATCGGCGAGATCGCGGGCGAGATCGATCATTATTTAATTCACTTTCATTGTAGTTTCAAGCTATTTAGAGTGATTGTTTGCCATTTTTGAAGGTTTGTTGAAATTATTGCTTAGTTTGAGACCTTTGACTTGGATTTGTTGATATTCAGTCCAGGCAAACGCTAATTCGGGATGCAGTAATGATCCCGATCGGGAAGTATTTCTGAGCCCGAACGGGCCCATATTTAGCAATGCGCACGCTCAGAAACGATCAGTTTGGCATATGTAAGCTGCCATTTCGTAGAGGTCAAACTGGTATAGTCTTTTTTTGCAGCCGTTTCTTTTTATACTAAAAACCTTCGTATCGGTTTTCCAGTTAAAACTGAGCTAAACTGAAACAGCAAAAGTCATGAACGACTTTATTAAGCATGTTTAGACTATCAACCCTTTGCTAACTTGGTTTAAAATCTCTTTAAACCGACAAAAGAGGTCAATTAAAAGCTAGTTTAGTGGATAAATCACATTTGCGTAAAATGTGTTTTTGCTTTCGATTGACGCATAATTCGGCAGTCTCCCGATGCATTGAATGACTGGTGGCGATAGTTTTCGTAGTCGATTCAAAACAGATATGGATATAAAAAATCATTCAATCCACCGGGATGAGACCAGTAGTCAAAAATGTGCACTATAACAGTCTAGTGTGATAATTTATTTATCATTTTATGTCCAAGATTCGATCATTCGTCTTACATGTTACTGCATGACTCCATGAGCTGCCCCATTCACTTACACTTGTAAGTTGTAACAGTTAACATGCCAGTAGTTTGGCTCAAAAATGTCCATTAATTGTTGCATTTCGTTGTTTTATCATATTTTGAGTTACCTATGAGATTTATGAAACAAAAAAGTCAAGCCACAATCAATGTTATGACATTGAATGACAGAAATGTCGTTCACAAAGAAATCGTAGGTTTTTTTGTAATATGCTCAGGCCTGACCGACAAATATCAAAATTTGGAAAATGACACCAAATAGCATTATTTGGTTAAATAATTCAATGTTTTTTGGTTACGTGTAAGATCGATGATACGAGAAAGTCAAGCCCCAATCAATTTAACGAAAAAAATGACGCTCGAGAAAAAAAATCGTAGTTTTTTTTTTTAATGCTCAGGCCTGACTGACAAATGTCGAAATTTGGAAAATGACCACAAATAGCATTATTTGCTTAAATAATTCAATGTTTTTTCGTTACATATAAGATCGATGATACAAAAAAGTCAAGCCGCAATCAATTTAACGACAAAAATGACGTTCGCAAATAAATCGTAGGGTTTTTTTTAATGCTCAGGCCTGACAGACAAATGTCGAAATTTGGAAAATGACCCCAAATAGCATTATTTGCTTAAATAATTCAATATTTGTTGGTTACATATAAGATCGATGATACAAAAAAGTCAAGCCGCAGTCAATTTAACGACAAAAATGACGTTCGCAAAGAAATCGTAGGTTTTTTTAATGCTTGGGCTGAGTTGGGCCTGACCGACAAATGTCAAAATTTGGAAAATGAGCCCAAATAGCATTATTTGGTTAAATAATTCAATGTTTTTTGGTTACGTATAAGATCGATGATACAAAAAAGTCAAGCCCCAATCAATTTGACGAAAAAATTTCATTCGCAAAGATGGGGATGTGCATATCATTGACTACAGAGGGCGACATTTTTTTAAACATTTGGTAGCCAAAATATGTGAAAAACTCCATGTTTACCTCTTAAATCCAGCGATTTAGTACGAAGTGGGCTGGGATGTATTTACTGATGTCTGAATAATCCAACACAAACAATTGGGCATCATGAAAGTAAACCTTTTTATACCTAAAATGGTTTAAAATTTGCATAACTTGAACAGTTTTCAGCAATATGAGGCAATATTTTATTGTTCATCCTGTAGACATGGTTGAACCTTCATTCTTTATTGTAAAGTACTTGGTTTCCATGTATTCCATTTTCAAAGAGATACTTTTATTTTCAAATTTTTATGAACATACTAAAACCTGTCCTCCCGACTCTAGCATAGAAATCACAAGGATTTTTTGTCAAATGTCAACATTTGGAAAATGAGCCTAAATAGCATTAGTTAGTTGGTGAATTAATTCAATTTTCTTTGGTTACGTATGAGATCGATGATACAGAAAAATAAAGCCACATGACAATATAATATATTTACGAAAAACGGTGACGATTGAAAACGGCGACCGGCTGTGTCTGGTCTGATGATGCAAAATAAATTGGGCGACTGGACGAGTAGACTAAAGTGTAAATGTAGACACGACCGATGACTTTATAAACTAAAATATTTCCATTTTTTGCAGGTGAATAATAAAATCCTTTGGTCAGTTTATGCTAGAAATACTAAAGAACATAGTAGACTAAAGTCGACTGGGCACTTTTCCGGATTAGCTAGCATATCGTGTCACTTCCGGTAAAGTATCCCGTCTCGCCATAGACGTTCGTGTAGCGTCGTCGTTATGCAGCGTGCCATTGTGGCCTATTTCCGGTCAAATGTGACCTTTACGAGCCCGATCGGGACGTAAATTGAGCTCGATTGGGATCACAGTGGCGTCCCGAAGAAGCGTTTGCCTGGACTGATATTGGGAAATGGGAACACGACTTGTGATATATTTGCATCGCATTTTTTTGCGATAAAATTGAGAAGTAGAAAATTGTTCAAAACTGTGTCGCATTTCGCGATGCGATACCCCGGTGCGATACCGGATATTGCAACCTAAAACTATCAATGTTCCGATGGGTGATTTGTGACTTTTTTTTAATCACCTCCGAGGTCTTTCTCTCGCGGGAAATTGCAAGTAGCTTGCCGGGAAAAAAACATTTTTTCAGGCGGTGGGTAACGGGCGGTGTCAGGCGGTGTGTACGATTGGCTATGGTCTGTTTTGGAAATGTGTTTGCTTCGTGTATCCAAGCTTACAGTTGTATATTATTAGCCTATAAACAAGCTATAAAAATGACATCTCTGAATGTATAAACAAAGTGTGCAAAAGGAGAAATGGTTGGGCACACTGGTAAAATGGTTTTACAACAAGTAGGCTATTGCTATCATTATCAAAGTGAACTCAACTTCAATCACTTATTTATCGAGCAATAATATATTGTTTACGCATTTTAATTGTTTAGATTATAAAGTTAAATAAATCCAGAGATAAATGATAGATAGAAAAATAGATTAAATAAAGAATAAGAAAAAAAACTATAAAAGCATTGGCGGCCTTTATAAATTATAATAATTGACATAAAAATGATGTTACATACATCCACAATCAAATTTTTAAAAAAATAAAAAAAATAAAAAATAGAAAACAACAACGAATACACGGAGATTCGAACCCGTGATTGCCGATTGCAAACGATATGGCCAACGTATGCACGCCACAGAGATCGACGAGTGTAATTGTGTCAGTTTTATTATTTAACCATTGATTCTTTTATTTATAACGAACGGATTTTTATCGTGCCATTTTAGACATTTTAAACCATATTTATATGTTACTCTCGCACAAAATGTGTTTGTAATGTGATTATACTCCTTATTTTGGAAAGAATGGTAAAAACGTTGACATTTCGAACACAATAAATGGCATCTTGTATACTGTTTATACGGTCGCTCGACTGAACGTTGTGTGACGTGTTGCATTGCATTATTCATGTTACGATCTGTTTATGTATGCTTTTGTTATACTTCTCAATCGCTCATCGCCAACTCTGTACAAGAAACTTCATGCGCTGTCCGAACGCTGTCGTTAGAGAACAATAGAAAAGTCCCTTCGACTCTCCAGAGGGCGTTATCTGCGACCTTTGACTGCCAGGGTTCACGGGGTTAATCATATTAATGAGCAAATATGCAAATGAGCTAAGTGTCCCCTCCTATTATATATACTCCTTGGTAGTATAGTCAGTGTTCTAGAAAATCTTTGGTACAACTTCATTTCAAGAAAGTTAGTTCTTGTACCAAAGCTTACCAAATTTAGCTAGCTTTAATAAACGAATTGGGAGACGCAATATTCATGTCGAAATATATTATGTGGAAAGGCAATCAGACAACTATTGATAGACGCGATCAAGTCTTGTACCTTTGAAGGGTGATTACGGGCACGTATGAGTAAAGTGGATTCCCTCTATAATGAACCAACATTTTAATTTCAGTGCCAAAGATCTTGAAAAAGGTTACAGGGGACATTCTCGCTTCGACGATGCTCCTATGCGTAGGTCAACTGAAAGCCCGGTCCGATGGTAGACTCCGAATCTCCAGAATCTTAGGAGATATGTACACATTTTCTCATAATACTTTATGCTGCTACACTTCCAATCATTAGATGGTTATAGTTTATGCACGGCGCAAAGTGCACGGTGTCTCATTTAGGCCCACAGGCCGGGCGGGCTAGAGAAGTGCTCAGAACCGGACTATTAACAA
Source organism: Ophiura sarsii (assembly GCA_035610835.1). NCBI lineage: Eukaryota > Metazoa > Echinodermata > Ophiuroidea > Amphilepidida > Ophiuridae > Ophiura > Ophiura sarsii. Next base: position 47,499,164 of record CM069452.1, read on the forward strand.
TACACTCAATTTAAAAAGAATTAAACACCGGATTCTACTGTCGCTCTGTTACGGTCGTATAGTCGGCCCCGGATTCCACGTCACTCTGTTGCAAGTAAGTGTAGGCCCTATATTCGCCACAACATGTGGGCACTACCACATATATAGTTTTATTGACTGTACATCATGCCTTTCGTCGGTATACAACTCGGACTTTTTACTGTCTGATAAGTCCACCCCCTCCCCCTCCCTATGGCCCTGTTTAAAGCTGGCTATGCCACTGATTCGCGCACGGTTGGATGTGCCGGCGCATTGTGGCGCGTTATTGGTCACTCTCGATCATAGTTCGGCGTGGCCCCTCGCTACACGGCTCGATCCTCATGGCGGCATTATTATCACATCAAACCACTTCTGGATGTTATCATCAATCAATGCATTGTCGGCTGCTTTAGTCAAAATTAAATATTATATACCAAGGGGATATACAACTGTCACTGGATATACCCAATTTGCCTATCTGTGATATGCCATTGAACCGTCAACGCCTGAATCTTTTCCGTGAACTTTTCCTGATTGGGCTTTTCCACCCCAAACTGGCCGGAGCCCGGGGGGTTAGATCTACGGTTGATTAGCGCATTACAAGAAGTTGTGTCACTTGCCATGCAGCACATACTCATTAGGCATTTGTCCAACATTTTAGTGGACAAATCCAAAGCGATCGGACGCATGCGTAGAAAAAAATGTTGTCCCCTTGACTCTCCAGAGGGCCTTTTCGATATTCAGACGATGGCGGACATAGGTTCGTGTGATGAATATTCTAGGTGAAATTCGATGTGGGAACGCTCGGCCTGTAGGGAACGATGATATTTCTGACTTCAACAGCGCCAGGGCATCGTTCGGGGACCGTTTGATTATCACTCAGGTCGTGTCAGTATGAAATTAGGTAAAACACTCCGACATAACATTGAAATCAACGGAGATTCAAAGATTACGGCCGTTCGTGTCCACTATGGTCTGGTACTTTTCATTTTCGACGTCACAAATGACGTATATTCATTGATATGATTATTCATTGTATATTCATGTCCGTCTATGCTTTCGGCGATTCGAACAATAGAGTGTCAGGCGCCTGTCAGTGTGGCAACCAAACCATAACCCACCGGCAAAGATGATTCGATGCTTAGTCAAAGAGTTAGTCCGATGTGCGTACACAATGGGAGAGTCATTCAATCCTTGTGTGTGGAGGAAGTACCGCTAATGGCAATATAATTAGGTTATATAAGAGGGTCTTGTCGATGGTATTCTGTGTCTCGTACTTCCATGGTTATAGTGAATTCATCGAAGAGCGATCTTTGCTGCTTGGATAGGCAGGGGTGATGAGCAAATATGTGTGGTGGTATGGGAAAACCCGTCGGAAGTCGCTAATGTTAATATTGAGATATCTGGGTCAAACCAAATTATTCCTAACAATTGAGTTCCAAGTCAACTTTCCAACTTTGGTCCCAAGATAGGGATTAGACCTTTAACTTTAGTCCCCAGGAGTTTTTTATGCAAAATTCCAGATGTAAAATTTATTTTTAGCACTTTTCTGAACCTTGATTATCAATTTTTTGCCAAGAAATCAGAGGTGAATGAACTAAAATTTACATCTTTTGAACCTGCTCACTCCTTCTTGAACTTAACATGCACCCCATTAAATTTGATATTGTTAGAAAGCTCTATTCATGCCCTGTATGGAGATGTACATGCGCTTTGATATTTAGGTCACATAATTTACTGCGCATCACATTTCTTCGAAGCAACAGGTCACTCAACTCGATGGAGGAAACACCGATTTATCGCCAGTTATTTCATTAAATGTCAACATTTTAGAATGCAAACGATTACTTCAAATAACAAGGAGTATTCATTGATTGAAATCAAGTGATATTTTATACAATTTCCTATGTTAAAAGTCTAAATTGTGCCATAAATTGCCTGTACTTCACTGTATTATGTAAATTCCTATGAAGTATGTACTGCAATGCAAGTGACACAACTTCTTGTGATGCGCTAATCAACAGTACCATCGGAAGCGAATGTCCCCTGGTAACCTTTATTCCAGATCGTATGGCACTGAAATTAAAATCTTGGTTCATAATAGAGGGAATCAACTTTACTCATGCGTGCCCGTAAGAAAAGGTTTTCACTCCCATATTATTCGTTGTTCAGATCAAGTCAATGCACGACATTCAACAAGCCAACCCTTAGTCGGGCGGCGGCTCCCATAGACACTGTACTTAAGCGTGGCACCCCCTCTTGCTCACGATGTAAACGTAACCAAAACAAGTTCAATGAATTTTATAATTATTATCAGGAATCGCTAGGGGTGTGAGATTTGTTGTAGTGTCATATTTTCCAAGAAATGATCATTCTAAGCAGGTTATTTTTAAAAATAAATTCGCTGAATATAGCACATTGCTATAATATGACATCGATCCACTGACTACGGAAAAATCAATGTATTTTCACAGTGGCGTTGCCATCCACCATTAACGTCACTAACCTTAGCTGTACACAAAATTCCTTTTTAGTTTGCGTTTAATATATTTTGTATAGGCCAATGTTAAAATGTTGCAATAAACAACATTAAAAGTCTTCAATCTAGCTGAAATAATTATCGTATATAATATACATATATACAATTTATTTGAGACCATACATATATTTTTAAGACCTTTTGATAGAAAGATATGTGTAGGGGTTCGTCATAGTATTTTCATATTTTAATCACACTCCTTCCTAATCTCAAAATTGAATCATCACGATAAATAAAAACGACATGTTCGTCTTGATATAAAAACATCGTTTATTTATTTAACTAATATCAATCCTAATGATTCAAATGAATACTCGATATAATAATAATACAAGGCAGTCAAATTAATTCATGACATAACAATGTTCAAAAGGGTAAATTATATAATTATAAATTATATTGCACAGATAAATGAGAGTGTGTGAGTCACCTCAATCATTATTTCATTATACTGTAAAGCTTCAAGTGAAACTGTTTTTGGTAATATTGCATTAGTTACATACACATACTACACAATGATTGATTATAAATATCAATAATTCAAAAATCATATTTCAAACTTATACCGTATTTTGAGAGACTTCTTCAAAATTCAGTAAATATTCTATAATTATTGTACAAACGATCAACCTCGATTTGAATGAAATAAATACCCCTACTAATTCAGTCGTGATCATTATTTTACATTGAAGCTATTTAAGGGCGGTATTTCGCGATACAATTGTTTGCTTTTTCCTCTTTTTTTCTAACATTTTATAAATGGTTTGTCTTGATCTGCATTACGCAGTTTAATATTCACTTCATTCATTTTACACATGTTACATAGGCTATAAAGGTTCCCTGTGATACCTGGCTTAATATTACTATATACGACACAGCTTCAATATTTAACTACCGTATTTTAGGTCGGTGATAAATATATTTAATTAATTGACATCATGAATCAAGAAAAAATATCAGGAATATTTGGTTTCATGAGTAATTATACATAATGATTCCAAATATAGTTATGAAATTTAACAATGTTGACATTTTTGAATAGATTGAGACATTTTGGAATGTCGTCTGCAGACGCCAGCCGCGTGGAAAGTGTTTATAAGGCAAATTAATAATAACATAAAGTAGTTTCTCAAAAGCATATAAATTTGAAGATGTAGGCCTTAAAATACTATACTTCTCTATCCATTTATATGCATTTTTCCTATACTAATTTTTAAACATTAGTATTATTGCATACTTAATATAATCCCTAAAATATAAACAAATTCTTGTTATTTATGCCCTCGTTCTTCTCATAAACGATTTATTTGTGTGATTTTTATAAAAAACAAAAATGACTTGCTAGTCCGTATGATTTAACTTACAATGCAATATTACTAATAATTGCTTGCATTATACTGGCCTCAATCCTAGATAGATATGATATGTATTCGATTTACCTCTTTAGTTCGTCTTGATCAACCGTTGAGTATATTAATAGGCCTACACCGGCGCCAGTAGTACCATAGAAGACGGTCTGCGTCGTGTCCTTTTAAGAGATGTGCTCGTTAGTCTCATGATCACCCTGTACCATTATGATCATTGTATCATTGTGATATTCATTGTGATATTTATTGTGATATCAATGTACCCATTTAATAACAGCTGGTACAGGTAGTATTCTGATACAGTAGTAATCTTATTTTCTGTAGCTTTTCTCTTTCACGAATAACTAATCGGCAGATTAGGAGGGAGTATGATTAAATGAAAATACGAGGAAGAACCTCTCCACATATCTTTTTATCTAAAGGTCTTAAAAATATATGAATAGTCTCAAATAAATTGTATATATGTATATTATGCACGATAATTATTTCAGCTAGATTGTGGACTTTTAATGTTGTTTATTGAAACATTTTAACATTGGCCTATACAAAATACATTAGACGCAAACTAAAAAGGAATTTTGTGTACAGCTAAGGTTAGTGACGTTAATTGTGGATGGCAACGCCACTGTGAAAATACATTGATTTTTCCGTAGTTAATGGATCGATGTCATATTATAGCAATGTGCTATATTCAGCGAATTTATTTTTAAAAATAATCTGCTTAGAATGATCATTTCTTGGAAAATATGACACTACAACAAATCTCACACCCCTAGCGATTCCTGATAATAATTATAAAATTCATTGAACTTGTTTTGGTTACGTTTACATCGTGGAGGGGGTGCCACGCTTAAGTACAGTGTCTATGGGAGCCGCCGCCCGACTACCTTTGAATACAAGCGTTACTCTGTTAAAAGCATGACCTATACATTGGCATTTTCAAACGAGTATCCATCAACTGTGTGTTGCACTTATAAAACTCGCCCATTGCTTGTGTGTTGAATTTCGATCACGACAGGAGCATGCGCAGATGCGATTTTTGTGTAAGTGGTCTGTGATTTTGTCAATATTAGATTTTTACTGTGATTTGTCGATCTGCATTAACTGCAAAAAGAAACAACGCCCCCGGGTGGACTCGAACCACCAACCTTTCGGTTAACAGCCGAACGCGCTAACCAATTGCGCCACGGAGGCGGTTATGTACTAGGCTGTTTTGGTTTGTCATGTTCACCCGTACACTTCCCCGTACACTCCCTTGCAAAGCCGGGCATCGTTTTTTCTCAAATGTTGCCTGAATATTGTTGTTGCTGTGTACTTAAATACATGTGCTGTCTGTTGAACTTGGAACCAACGTTTAATTTGAACTGTCTTTTTTCAATAAAAAAATACTTCAATTCGGGAAAAAAATTCACAAAAGCTCACAGACAACATAATGTATAAGCACATTTTACTCGACCTAGAATTTCAAACCTACAAATTTGGCGTTCCGAAAATATCGATGATGTGAGTGACGTCATTTAATGAGCGGCGCCCTTCACGAATTAGCTCATTAGCATCATTTATGTCCGTGAAATGTATCACGCAGTTTGATAAGTGTGTTGCACAGACTAAGCTATTTGCTGTGGTGTTGCTCTTTTTATATTCTGAAACATAATTTAGCTCCCCATGGGCCGATACGCGGATTACCTTTATCACCCTTCAGAGGTACAAGACTTGATCGCGGTCTATCAATATTCAATAGTTGTCTGATTTTCCACATATATTTCGACATATGAATATGTTGTTAAAGCTAGCTAATTGTTTTGCTATAAGAACTGCCTTTCATGAGTGAAGTTCATCGGTTCATCCAAAAGAGCCAGTGGCGTAACCAGAGTCCCGCCCCCCCCCCCCCAAAAAAAAAAAAATAATAATAATAATAATAATAATAATAATAATAATGACTGTTTGTCGGTTGAGATTGGCACTGTCGATTCATTTGACAAGAGGAATCATGTAAGTAGTATGGTCAAAAGTACATAGTGTAAACAAATTCGTGCGCTACGCGCGCATGTGTCCAAAAATGGATTTTTTTTTAAATTTTTATAGGAGCTTGTTTGAAGCAGAAATATACCTCAATCATACCACCACTAAATGTAAAGTCGGACAGTTTCATCACTTTCATCTTGCCCCCACCCCAATATAAAAAAAACCTAAATACGCCACTGAAAAGAGCCAAATTGGTAATCATGGCAATGGTGTTAAATTTAACGTTAGTAACGGTCTCGTTTGTCATGTTGTAGGCTATGTCCTGTTTTGGAAATGTGTTTGCTTCTTGTATACATAGTCGGGCATGTGTGGCGCAGTGGGTAGAGCACTGGATTCATGATCTAAAGGTTGTGGGTTCGAGTCCCGCTGTGGTCAACATGTTGTGCTCTTGAGTAAGGCACTTTACTGCAATTACTCCTCTCTACCCAGGTGTATTGAAATGGGTACCGGCATTCTTCAGTGCTGGGAAGGTAACAGACTCGCTGTGGAGGAGGTGTAGCGAGCCCCCACACAGCAACATTATAAAAAGGAGTGAGTCTGGCCCTATCGCTTTGAAAGAGAGATGGGCACTCCGCTCCTGGTATTACAGGATCGACCGCCTTTACCCTATACATACCTGCTACAAATGTTTATTATTAGCCTAGCTAAGCTAAAAGTAACATCTCTGAATGTACACAAACTTGGGCACATTGGTAAAATTGTTTAGCAACTGATCTCAAGTTAAATCACTTATTTATCGAGCAATATTATATAATTGTTTAGATACGAAGTTAATTAAATCAAGAGATAAATGATAGATGAATAAATAGAAGAAAAAAACCTATACACGCATGAGCCTTTATAATTTTATAAAAATTGACATAAAAATGATGTTACATTAATCCTAATCCACCATTAAGTTAAAAATAAATAAGAAATAAAAGAATAACAAGGAACACACGGGAATTGAACCCGTGATTGCCAATTGCAAACGATATGGCCAACGTATGCACGCCACATAGATCAACGAGTATAATTGTGATAGTTTTATTATTTAACCATATCCATTTATTTTTAACGAACGGATTTTTATTGTGCCATTTTTGCAACGTTTGTGTGTTTCTCTCGCACATAATGAAGAAAAGAACGGTAACAAAACGTTGACATTTTCGAACACAAACAAAATGCGTCATTTATACGGTCCACAATCATTGCTCGACTAGACGTTGTGTGACGTGTTGCATTGTTCATGTTATTCAAATAACTGCGTTTGGCCTGGCTTCGAAGCGATCTGTTTATGTACGCTTTTGGTATACGCTCATCGCCAACGCTGTGTATGAGAACAATAGAAAAGACCCTCTCACGTTAAAGGGCGTTACATATGACCTCTCGCAGCAGGTCATAGGGTCAAGGCAGGGTTGATCATATTAATGACAAATATGCAAATGATCTAGCTGTCCCCTCCTATTCTATACTCCTTGGTAATACCATGAAAGTACCAGACACGGAATACCATCAAGTTACTTATCACCTTTGCCGGCAAAATTGAAAGGGTCGCGCTGTGTAAAACTTCCACAGGTCACCGCGCCTCACTGCCTGTCACAATAGATCTTCAACAATGGAGGGATAATCATCTCTATTGAAATTTCGTGTTGAGCTGATACTATGTCCGTTTCGTTCACGCATTTGTGAGTAGCATGTTTCAAAAAGCGCAGTAGTAAACAGTCAGTATGCAGCCACGCAAAAAGCCGTTGCTTTTCTAACCCAGCACAGCGACCCGGAAGCACTCACCCGTAGCGATACAGCTTCGTAGTCACAGTTGACCTCGTGATAGCACGATAGCACATTTGCCATGAAATTGTAAAATAAAAAGGCATATTATGCAAATAATATATCTAATATTATCTATGAACTTCATGACATGTTGTATTTTCGGTGCCAATTATTGTCATCACACAGATCCGAATTCAAGAAAAATTGACGAAATTAAAACCAAATTCACTGTAAAAAAGTCACTTTAGAAGAATCAGGCAACAATTTTATCCATGGTATCATAATATTCATAGTCTTTTGTAACTAGAAACATGCTTAACATATTATAACATTATTTAGTCCAGTCAAGTGAATGGTTATGATATAGCTGCTCGAATCTCGTCTCGAGCTAAATTCATTTCGTACCGTCGTTGGGTTGTTGATGAAGTGTTTACATCTCACGGATACAATTTGTTTCGCTTGATAGCTCAGATGGTAGAGCGGTCGCTTGGAGAACGAGAGGCCCGGGGTTCGAAATCGATCCTTCTGCTCTGCACAATTTCATATGAAAATTTTTTCTCGTCAAAATCATTTTACACAATTTCATCACACAAAATGCATGAATTCGGACGTTTTCATTGCAAAAACGTTATTTTTTTCCAAAATTTCAATAATGAATTCAAACGCGGGCATGAAAATGAAGCGCGGGCGTGTTACGGGAAACTAAAAATCAAGTTGGCGAGGCCTAACGGGGGATCGTAAGTTTCGTTTTCTGACCGAAAATCGGTGAAAATCAGACTCGGTTTTTCTTATCAAAAAAGAAGTCGGGCATCAATGTTTTTGATATGAAATTAAAGCTTAAAATTCCTTTAGTACGGAAATTGCTCTTAAAATATCGTACGAATTTTAGTCCAGTCAAGTGAATGGTTACAAGAAGCAAAGTCACGAAAGTTGTTAAATTCTAAAATTAGCGATAAAATCACTGTTTGTGGACCAAACATGTCAGATTTGGCATCATATTATAGAGAAAATTACGAACAATCCACCTACTTCGCCATCATGTCTGCCAGCTAACCCTACCTCAATTAATTCAGGGAAAACAAACTTCTCGTAAGGTTTTAGCGCAAGGTTGACATCCTGAAATCGATCTTTGCGTGGGTTAGAAATCGGCAAGGTCACTCATTGAAAACGATACCTGCGTTCTGACTGTTGATAGTCGTTTACATGCCTAACGCAAGCTACGAGATGCATAAAAACAGTTTGATAAAAGAAGCAGCGATGAAAGTTTAAAATACTGCTAATATAGGTTTTCCCAGTTAGTTTAACACTTTTTTCATTATATTTCATATCTCGTTAAGTTAGAATTCGTCCCCAAAATCTGACTTACGCATTTTGTTAGATAAATTTCGTCAATGAGCATTATATTTCAAAGTATGACCATTTCATTTAATTCATTGGTCATTTCTTTTCGTCAAGGAAGGATTGAATTCGTATCACCTGATGGGTAGCGGGTCTATGCACAAATATAATTCGTCTTTGTTCATTATTTTTAATACTTTTATCACATATATTCATGGAGGAATAACTAAGGAGGGGTGACTCGATTGATAAAACAGGACCAATATGGGCTGATACGCCCTCAATCAATGTGCGGTAGTTCCGGTTAAATTTAGACTACGTTGCATTGGCCGCTTGAAACTTTAGTGTGGATACGTACATAACTATTTCTGTGCGTAATCCTCACGAGGTAACCAGACTTGCTCTTTTTATAGTTCGGTACAATAGAGTTGTAAAAGACTTTGCATCAGTCTAAATGAAATCGGCGCAAAAACTAGGTCACGTATTTGTTGTACACAGTGATGATAATCAATTTAACGGATTTCTGCAATGACAAGTAATATAACATGTATAAAGACCATAGACCAATTGAAAGCATTATTTATCTTGAGGTTTTGCCACAGTCTTCTGGCAAATGTGTGCTTCCTGAAGCCGTCGGGGAAGTGCAGTGGCTCGTGTTGTATAGGCTTAGGCCTATTATGTACAGTGCATTTTTGAGTACATGTACAGTGTAAACCCCGAGAAAAGTGCTTCCCGTAAGACATTCCGTCGTTTTGGAGCATGCGATTGGTATAGACATGTGGGGTATTGTCTCCTCGATAAGAATATCGCTGTTGGTAAATTAAAATCGTGTGCTAATTAGCTTTAATTAACCAAATAAAGAACCAATACCTAAATTTAATGCAGTATATACTATTTTGGCAACACTACTCTATTGAATTTACGACGAACTCACTAATGTGTGTCTTTGTGCTGCTATTGAATGGAGTTGCCACATCCAGTTCGAATCCCATTGATCATGAATATTTTTAAGGAAGCAAACGCGAGTTCCTTTTAGGAATATTTACTGGTATTGTCCTCAGGTATGCAGCTATCACTCGTAAATCCGACGTCATTCGTCTCAGCATGCTGTAGGATTCAGCTCTATGTACTAAAGTGTGACGTGGAGAGACTGGATTCTCTGAATCATCAGATAGCTACGGACGAGTTCGGGACTGACAAGGTTATTTTATTGAATAATTTTAGAAGCATAATCAAAGCTAGCTACTCGATTTAAAATGATTATGAGTTAACAGTTTCATGTTTGGGAAAGGGACGAGATGTCTATCTTCTTTTATTCCTTTATATTGAAACAAGTGATCGCAACCAATATCGAGGTCCGTATTTATTATGTTATAACTACATGATTAATTTCATAAAATCCTAAATAAAAATCAAATCATTAAATATTTGGCATTCTCATATTTGGTCGCGGGCGGCGGGAAACAGTACGCCTAAACAAAGACGAGTCCATTTGAATTGGCATAGAATACCTCGAGTCATTATATTGATGTTAACTTCGGGATTATTTAATTTGAAATAGGCTAATTTATGCTTTTATAAGCGATACGACATAGTGTTGGTATATAATATGTTTCCCGTAAGCAATTTCAACAATCTCTTTAGTGGCATCTAATTTGTTTATGGTTTCGGGTCGTTATCTCAGTTGAGGATCCTGAGAAAAACCCACGTTAAATGCTGTGAAATTTATGCCAAGATCTAGATGGCCATTTTTAATGAGGTTAACTTGTCTTTAAGATACTTTAATTTTTGTTGTTGCAATTGATTTCTGGAGGCAGATCCCTAGTGCTAGACTCATTGAACTGCATATAAATCTCATATGGTAATATTCAGGTCACTTAATACTTAACAATCAATGATTCCCTTTACAACAAGCCATAATATAGGCCTATGCCTTAATTTTCCCTTTCATTGCCACTGAACCATGCACTTAAAACAATATTGGTCTAGAATCGATAACCTTTGTGTGTATTAATAATTATCAATCGATCACTCTTCATTTGATTAAAATAAACAAATAAAAACGTAAGACTTAAATATAAAGCCCCTTTTCAGAGTCAATTACACCAAGTAATTTGTTTACAAATTACGTGTTTTGTGTCCCTTTCGTGGTCATTTGATACAAAAATTGTTGACTAAAAACAAGAAATGTAACTTTATTTAAATTGTAGTTGGTGTACAACAGTTGGCTATCATGGAAAGGGGTTATTTTTTACAAGTGCATTAGGCAGTCTTCCTAAACATGGTGCACATGATAGACGAATTACTCTAGCTCCAGTTCGAGGCCCGCGCCCGCCCATGCAAAGACGATAACTAGGGGTCGAACGGATTGGTCCATATCTTTGAAAAGGCATACATTAGGAATTTTTGTAAATAAACATTATTTAATTTTAATATTTTGTAAGTCGTTTACTCTCCTATCCCGACTGGTCCTAATTAAGTTTAGAAACTGTTGCACACCAATAATACTAAAAACATGTGTAAAATCACGCACGGTGCTGTTTATATGGATATTATGCTCAGGTAAGTGAAGATGTCAATGTAATAATTCATGAATGCTATCTACTGAAGATAGCAATATAGCATATGTTATCTGAAGATAGCAATGTAGTATATTAGTATACTATCTACATAAGATAACAATATAACATACGGTTATCTACTGAAGATAGCAATGTTATATATGGGTACTATCTACTGAAAAAGATAGAAATGTAACGCCGGGTGTTTATTAGTCTACTCGTACGGCCTTGTATAATTTCACTGTCACACAATCGAACACTACACCCCCTGATACTTCCCATCCGAGAACCGACCAAACACTTTTTTCCCGGGGGTGAAATCAGAGGATGGGAGCGGTCCATGGGGAGTGAGCCCTCTATCGGTACATTTCATAGAGTGACAAAGAAAAGGAAAAAGGTATACTACAGTAGACTAGGTGTTTATCTACTGAAGAAAGCAATAATATTGGGTTATTATTTATTTATTTATTTATTCGGACATACACTTTCAGAACAGTGGCATCCGCCACCTTGGCGAATGCGTCCATACAATACAATATGAAAAACAGAGGTAAAATTATATACAAACAATTTACAAAATTATAAATGGCAAAAAGAATCATAGATAGCTAATATAGCGGTACGCGGAGCAGCAGCCCATGCACGTTTCAAATATGACTTACAAAACACATCAGATATTGGTAGTAAAGGAAAGTCGTCACTTACAGAGAGGGTTTCATCAGAAAATCCTACCATAAAACACATTTTAATAGTTAGATTGCTAGCAATAAATATACTCCAGAAAGGTTCAAGATAATAATCTCTAACTTTCGATACTCATCGACTCCAATGTCATTAAGAGCAGAACATAAAAAAGAGCAGAACATAAAAATAAGAAGTGTTTGTCTCTTTATTTACAAAGATGACAGAGGATATTTATATTTATATCTTCTTTCCATGAATGAACACGACTGTTAAGTGTCAGGGTATTAGAACGTGCTTTGAATTTGATCGCAGCCCCATTGAAATCTAATTTGCATAATAAATACGTTTCTAAACTAGGTTTCCTCTTGTACAGCACATAATCCTTCAAAGATGACTTTGCCATAGCAGAATCTAACCACTTATCATTAGAGTTATTTACACTGATATTACTATATAACGACGATATGATGTAGAGCTGAAGAATTAAACTATGAGCAAGATCATGCACGATGAATTGGTGCGTGCAGAGGGTGCATTTATTGATCAGATCTTGCCATTTGTATTGCCCATTAGGGACTTTGTGTTTAGTTTGTTTATATGTATGGTTAATTATATTTTAAAATATCAAACAAATCCCGACAACCAACCAGATCCCGCTACAAATAGTCAGGTCCCCCCCCCCCCCTGCGCGGGTTGCAATTGATAAGCCCATTACCAAAACCACCTCTTCCGCAGCAGGTAGCTACTCGTCAACACGCATGAATTCAATGCATGAAATCGAAAATATTAGTACATGAAACAGAGATATGGCGATATCGAAATAGAGCTAACCTGTATAGACTTATCAAAGTCTTTATTTACTCTATATTGTTATTGTTATTGTTTAATCAACGAGGACACACTTTTGTACGCTAGTTGTTCGCCTTTCACGGGGAATTTGCTATTTCATAACAACTACTGCATGTACTGCGTAGCTATTTTGGATAGTGAAGCCATAAGCCATAATGATTAATGATAGGTTTGATGATGCGTTGGCTTACGAATTGAAAACTGCAATGCAAGAGCTTGTTGACAGGCTAAGCCCGGACGAAACTGTGTCCAAGCTCTGTGTAGCCCCAATTGAATTGTCTGAGTTTATGCCGGACAAACCTTAACTGGATTGTCCTGAGTTACACTAGAGGGCGGTAGACACGATGTTTTCAGCATAATTATTGGAACCCGACTGTTTATTTTAACAGTATAAATCGTATTCTAATTGGGAACCAAGACGATGCAGGGGGTAACTCTAAAGCTGCCGAAAGTATATGGCTTTCTCCACGTTGGTCTCGTCATTTAGCCGGTCCCGTCTAATATGAGAATTGTTTACATCAGATTTGCACGTTGTATCGGAGTCACAGCCACCGAGAATCTCAGTAGCAGGGGCCTGATATATTCGTCAGGTGTTAGAAGAATAGGCCTACATATTATTGCAGGTTAGATTAGAACCACCGACATGTGTTCTTTTGCCTTGTTGGTGATATAAATCATATGAAATAAAAGAAAAAAAGAACGAACGAACAAGAAAGAAAAAAATAAATATATATATATATATATATAAAAATTCAAAGTTTAGACCTTCCGAGAAAGGGAGTCGTTACTCTGAGTTTCATGCTTAACGCAATCGTCAGACGACAAGGATACTGATTGTGTGACTGGTTAACCCTAGACTAGATTAGGGTGCATACACTTTCAATGGTGTTTAATCACTGAAAGTGTATCACACTTCTCTAGCCCGTAAGCCAACCAGACCATTTCTCAGGACCAGTCTAAAAGCTTCGAGATAGCTTAAAAGTGCTCAACTGATAAAAAGTCAGGAGCATAACATAAAATGTCATGAACATCGAATCGATTTCATGGGCAGACTATCTTTCGAATCAAAGTGCTCAATTCCAATAAAGGAAGAGCTATATAAAAATTCAATAAAACGTATAGGCCTATAGCTGGATTTTACATGCTTCTAGGCAGGACGTTCCACATGGGACGAAATAAAGTGAACTGAATATGAAACTATTTGATCAAAGACGAAATAAATGTACACATTAGTAGGTTACCGCTGTATCAGACGAAATGGAAGTGTGTTAGGACGAAATAAAATGAACATTAAATGAAATTCATTGCGCAAAATATGAATATACTTGACCAAAGACGAAATTTACTTTAACAAATGCAACCTTCAAAATTTTGGGACGAATTCAAACTTAACGAGATATGAAATATAATGAATAAAGTGTTAAACTAACTGGGAAAACCTATATTTCAAACTTATTATATAAATTAATACACAAATTCACCGATGCGATTGATGTAACACTATCTATGAAGTTTTCTAGAAACTATTTCACTCAGTTTTTTATTACTTCTTGAATCCAATAATTCCCTAAAATGTGCATAGATGACCTAGAAAACAGGTCTAAATTTTCAGCCAATTTTGAGAATGCACACTTTTGGCCACTATTTATTTACAAATTAGCAAAATTCATCAACTTATCTACCGAAACATGTTGGTTAAACCATGCGGTTTGTAGCGGATTTCTCAAAAATTGAGTTTTGTACACCAGTTTTTGACAACAAATTGACCCAAAGTCGTGTTTGATTTGGAAGAAAATGTAACTGGCAACCATGCGTCCATGGGAGTAGTAATAGTCAGTGTGGCAACATAACCGGCAAAGATGATGCTTGGTCAAAGAACTAGCCCGAAGTGCGTATATAATGGGCGAGTCATTCAATCACTGTCAATGCTTGTGAGTGGAGGAGGTACCGATAATGGCAATATAATTGGGTTATATAACAGGGTCTTGTCGATGGTATTCCGTGTCTCGTACTTCCATGATACAATTGATATACAATGTTGAACATGTAATTAATGATATACATGTACCGTAATGATAAATGTAAATATGTTGAAAAACATATTGAAAATGTGTTATAAAATGTAATGATATAATATGTAAGCATGATGGAACTATGTGAAACATGAAAATTATGTGAACATGTTTAAGTAACGGATAATATTTACACAATAAAAAAGATTTAATAAAACTCTACAACATCGTTGGTAAATAACGACAATGGTCAAACGATCTTTACAGATCAGTCAGACTTATTGTAGTCTGTAGTAGACAAGGGACAGTCTCTACGTTATTTCCATTGGTCAAGGGGCAGTCCTTTGGAGGTTTTATTAGAACCAAATTTATACAGGGTGTCCCAAAAGTCTATGCACGTTTTTGAAGAGTCATATCTCATAAAATATAAATCATATGGTATAAATTTAACCATATTTTGATAGACGAGATTTGGGAAATTAATTTGATACCAAACACAACCCTATTGGTGAACCCACAACATTATAAAACTGGTTGAAAGTCATTGGCCGTGTGCCAGACCAACCCATATCAAGTACCACACATTGTTGCTAAAGGTGCGCATAAATTAACGGTATGAAAGCAACGTTGCGCATTAGTCACAGTTCACTGCTTACCTTGCAACATTAATGTTATTTAATACCAAACTCGGTCACTCACAACATAAATAAGCGTAGTAGACAACATTGCACAGCAAAAGTCTTCATTCAAGATGGTTTACAGCATAGATAAGCGAATACAAATTGTATGGTTCTACGCTGAAACACATTCAGTTCAACTTACTCAACAAAAGTTCAGAAAACATTTCAAAGTGAAACGCGCACCAGGAAGAATATCCATTCTGAAGTTGGTGGATACATTTTTGAACACAGGAACATATTCTAAATGGGTAAAACAACCTTCGAAGAGGCCTTCGAGCAGCATTAGAATAATCCGCTAAGTTTAAATGTTAACATGTTTGACAGCTGTGTGATGTGTGTGTTCACTTTTCTGTTACGTTATTCAATTGTTAAGGTCTCTGTTTTTGCAATAGCACACGTCTCTGTATACATGGAAAACATTTAAATTAGATTTCACTATAGAAACGAAAATTATGTGTGATATAGTTTGTTATTATGATGATATCACTGTAATGTAAAAATTTAAAATATTACAATTGACGGATCACTTTCCGTGTAACCAACTTTACCCGTGTTTTTGTTAATCTCAATAGGTATGGATTTATGAACTTTATTCCTCCGAAGTATAAAATTACATTTTTGCAGTAATACATATTTTACTTCTAGGGTGGCATTACAAACAGATGTTACTCCAATGTTTGGTATCAAAATTATTTCCCACATATCCTCTTTCTAAATATGTCTTCATATTTTCAATACGACTTATATTTTGTGAAATACAAAGCTTCAAAGTCGTGCATAGACTTTTGGGACACCCTGTATATAGTAGGCCATTGGCAACCTACGTGTAGAGATTTTTCAGAGCCACCATCTCTGTTCAGTGGAAAAGCGGCAATCCAACTGAACGGCTCTTTTCAGAGCCACCAATTCTTTCACAAGTAGGCAAGGGCACCTACTCTCAAATCATCGGGCAATGGGCAGCCCAAATGATGATAACAAGAGAAGTAGCAGTCTCTATGTTTTGTTTAATATTATAATAATTTGGTCTTGAAAAAGACAGAGCTAATCCTAACGAAAGCTTGACAGACGGCGAACCCATTAAACTTTGAACTTATAATGGCAAACCAGTTTAAATACACTTTACCGATTAGAGCATTAGTGACAACTGAATTACATGTGAGTTTAACTGTAAAAGGGGTCCAATATTGTTATTATTATGTTTTGAGGTGTCCAAGTGTGAAATATTGGTTGGATTGAGCATGATACACAAAGATCAAGTTAGATGAGTTGAAAAAATATTGTGCGAGACAACGTCGAGCATAATATTTTGTTAACTCATATGATCCATCCGATTCGAAATTTTATATCGCTTTGTTTTGAGAATCTAACTATAAAAATATCAACAACAAAAATTAACAAACATACCAAAAACGTGTTTACCTTTTGCATGAAAAATAATAGTTTATGTTTAGATATAGGCAAGATTTAAAGGAAAGAATTGGACCCAGCAGCTGCACTACATGGAAATTATATAGAGTTTTTAATATTAAATATAATTTTGCAGAAAAAATCACTGTATTTAAAGGTTATATTTGTAACAAGACGTAATTTTACTGTTCTTATCAAACAAATTTCCAAGTCCCAGCTTTACAAATCCAGACTTTACAAATCTCAACAAGGATGTCCTTACTTGTGGGACACCGTGTACCTTTAACCCCCTGGGGTCTACCTGTCTATCTTAGAGTGGTTCTGATTGGTTTATTACAAGATGTACTCATATGAATAGCCAATTCAAATGCAGCTTGTAAAATGTTTCACTCCCATCTTTATCAGGGATACAATTATTCTAACAATGTCTCTCATTGGTGCAATAAATGATGTTTCCATATTTTTAACCAATCGGCCGGTAGTTCTCAGGGGGTTAATCATTCAGGCAAATATTCTTGTTTCCACTGATTGTTGGGGATAAATATAAAACGAGGGATCTAACCTGAGGGAATGTTTATTAAATTTCCATTGATTTCTTCGCATTTTGCAAAAATTGTATTTTATATTTTTGTCAAACCAAATTTAATGTAATTAACCACCGTTCTCTGAGTTCCGCTGATTTTCAAATGACAAATCAAACAAGTGTTCACACCGCGTCAGAAACCGTGATGTCAGATGAAGGCACTCCCAATACTTTATGTTCGCATACGCAAGGCTGATAACGCTTTCCACGCGGCTTGTGGTTTTACAATATACAAAATATTACCTGCCATGGTTTTAGAAACCTTTCCTTACTTTCAAGGCTTATCTCAAGGATTACTGAATCGATAAGAATTTCAGTAATATCAGTGTAAATAACTCTAATGATACAGTGATGATAAGTGGTTAGTTTCTGCTATGGCAAAACATGGCAGGTCAAAGTCATCTTTGAAGGATTATGTGCTGTACAAGAGGAAACCTAGTTTAGAAACGTATTTATTATGCAAATTAGATTTCTATGGGGTTGCGATCAAATTCAAAGCACGTTCTAATACCCTGACACTTAACAGTCGTGTCCATTCATGGAAAGCAGATATAAATATCCTCTGTCCTCTTTGTAATAAAGAGACAGAGGATCTTAAACACTTCTTATTTTTATGTTCTGCTCTTAATGACATTAGAGTCGACGAGTATCGAAAATAAGAGATTAAACTCTTATCTCATGATCTTGAACCTTTCTGGAGTATATTTATTGCTAGCAATCTAACTATTAAAATGTGTTTTGTGCTAGGATTTTCTGATGAAACTCTCTCTGTAAGTGATGACTTTCCCTTACTACCAATATTTGATGTGTTTTGTAAGTCATATTTGAAACGTGCATGGACTGCACGTACCGCTATTATTAGCTCTCTATATGATTCTTTTTGCCATTTATAATTGTGTAAATTGTTTGTATATAATTTGACCTTTGTTTTTCATAATGTATTGTATGGACGCATTCGCCAAGTTGGCGGATGCCACTGTTCGAAAGTGTATGTCCGAATAAATAAATAAATAAACTAAAAAATAAACTAAGCATGTGTGTACTTATTTTAATGCATTTCTCATGATGATTCCAAATATGGTAATTCAATTAAATAATTTTGACTTTTTTGAAAAAAATTGTGACATTTTGGAATGTCGTCTGCAGACGCCTGCCGCGTGGAAAGTGTTAAGACCCCCCATTTGACTGGTATTTTTTTAATGTCGACTGTTATCCAGAGTCCCCATATGTTTCGATAATTCAATCAACAATCATCCTAGGACCACTAGTTTTAGGAATATTTTGCACAAAAAATAACTCAAAGACCACTACTTTTGCAAATCTGAGATTTTGTTACTCAAATTTCTCCTTCTCTCCATTTTAAAAATAAAATTGTAATTCGGCATACTCTCATCAAATAACGTCGTGTGCGTCATCTTCATTATTGGGGAGCGTGTTTGGCGCAGCAGTTGTTCCCTCGCCGTGCACCAATTAAATGAAATCCGGGTTCAATTCTGTGCACGACCGGGCTTTATGTGCATTTGGTTAATCACGATCCATTCACGCTCTCGCAGGTTTTCTCCGGGTTCCCCGTTTTCCCCCCGCTTTTAAAATCGGTGATCAGTTGTTTTGGTTTATCAAAAACTGCCTCGACCCAATGGTATTTGGGGATCTGCATTGAAAAATGGTGGATGTTACAATCTATATAAGTGTGGATAGGTTTGCGCTAGAAATTGGCAGCACTCTAGTTGATGCGACCTGATTATGATGATTCACCAGCAGAAAAATTACAGCGCTTTGAGCCATCTGGAAACGGCGCTATATAACTATTGATTATTATAATTATTGCATTCAATCAAATCACCCTGCGATGCTGGGGTCACCATCGAAACAGAGTGCTCATTAGTTCTGTCGAAGCGATTGCACTGCTGATTCACTCCTTTTATGATGGTGTTGTTTGATAATCATATACGGCTTCTACATTCGTGAGCTTCAAGAAGAAGATTCCACTGAAACGTTTTAGCACTAACTTATTAATCCCACTGTTTCTACTCGCGAAAAGTTACTGATAAGTTTCGATTCTAGTCAATGGGCCACAACATTTGACCTTGTGTTACCAAACAATGCCACCCCACCTGAAAAAGACTGCCTCACACTGGTAGAATCCAGCGTGACACGGGTCACATTAAGATTAAACGGGTGGCTGTTTCAATAGCGAAGTTGCGGCTCCCGTTTTTTCCCACTACCGTAGCAGTCTTAATGATGAGAATGACCATAAAGTGACCCAATTTTATACCCATTTCAAATACCTTGGATATTGTTGTCAATAATCACCCCCCCCCCCCCCCCCCAGTATATACATTTTCTAAAGGCAAATTGCGTGAGGAAACCAAATATGCCATTGAAATTATAGTACGACCAAGGACTAAAATGGTATGATTCACAATGTTCGGAAGAATATCAAAATATCTCCAACAATTATTTTATATATTTTTTAGAATTTTCAGAAATATTTGTTTAAGGATGGACCCTTCCCTGATCTAAACTGCATTTCTGAATTCCTCTAGTCACAAAGATGTATACTTTTCTATCATATATAGGTTGGACACTTTTTCTGATATGGTCATTTTTATAAATCCGGTAAATTGAGGCTGATTATTCATGTTGACTGTGTAGCGAGTAGGAGGAAAGCTGATGATCATGGGCTGATCATGGGCTTATCCATTATTAATTAGTTGTTACAAATAGTTGACAAGTCTGTTGAACAACATACTTAAAGACTACTAAATATCCTTTAAAATGGGACCAGAATGGTGTTTGTAACATCAGGGTGACGAGTTATTGTAAAAAGAACAAAGCATGAGATTATCCCCATTGAGTTTGTACAGGCGGCACCGCTTCCGGCACCACCCCTGGTCCTCACACTACAAAACTGTATCTCCACTTCTGTATAAGCTATACTAATGCAACTTTACAGGCAGATAGCATATTAATCGAGCTTTAAAATGATACCAAATTTGTTGAGATAGCTTTTGTGGTTTGAAAAGAATAAAGATTAATGACAGCACGAAACCAGGTGTAACATCACCACCCTTTTTGAGAGGCGAGCTTATAACGCATGACCACAGGAGAGTTATGGGTTTCTTTGTTTAGCCTACATGTACTTATCATGTCTTTTGAGTCTATTGAGGGCTCCCTTGTGTGCGTACCATTCGAAATTATGGATTGAGGGTGGGGTAGTCCGGGGGCGCAAACGTGTTTTCTTTTTTACAATAATAGCAGGGGCGTAACTAGGGAGGGGGCAGGGCAGAAGGCTCGCTACCCCTTCCCCAAAAATGAAATGACAAACTCAATTATATTAACAAAAATAGTCGGTTATGCACCCCCCCCCCCCTTCCTAGACCTGTCCCCTCCCCGGGTGGTCCCCTCTCATCCCCACCCACCCTAAATTGATGACCCCAGTTACATAATTACGCAACTGAATAATATTTTTAATTTTGAAATGGGGACTTGATTGAGATTCTAATATGTTGGCCAACATGACCAATGAGCACTAGTGGATTTCGCTTTACAAATCATGAAAAGTACAAATAAAGCAAAAAAAACAAAGAATAATTAGTTGATGCTCGACTAATATAAAAATCAACCCCTGAACTTGAGGGTGAACAGGGCGTCGTATGGACTAGCTATGGTAGTGAACGTGGTGGTCCCAATGAAGCGTCAGCGGATGTATGAATGTATACCATACTAAAGAGGCGTACGAGGCACACATCAAACAATCAAATTACGGGAGGTATGCAAATCTTCAATCTTTTAACGTCAAATCCTTCACCGTAGCTATTCAAATCTTAATATTTTACCGTCAACGTAATCCTTTACGGGAGTTATGATGCAAATCTGTAATCAGTATTAACGTCTGATCCTTTACCGTCGCTATTCAAATCTTAATATTTTACTGTCAACATAATCCTTTACGGGAGTTATGCAAATCTGTAATATTCTACCGTCTAATCCGTTACCGTAGCTATTCAAATCTTAATATTTTACCGTCAACATAATCCATTACGGGAGTTATGCAAATCTGTAATCTTTTAACGTCTAATCCTTTTTACCGTAGTTATTCAAATCTTAATCTTTTAACGTGACAAAAGCATTGGTGACACGAACTCAACCAGGGGTGTGCCACTGAGCTTGCCGATCGGGTCCACTTTTAAATTGAACTTAGTCAGCATAGAATTGGTGGCGCTGTTCTTCCGATAAGGCGTAATTGTAGCAGACGACGCGACGCTGGCCACGCGTCTCTCAGACGACCCAATATGGCAACGGGAGTGCACCATTTTTAAAAAAAATTAACAGTCATCGCCCGGTTAACGATAAAAATTCTTCTAATTATGATGAATTTGTCAAAATGATAAGTTTAATATTCGCGATATCGTTCATTATTTATGGTGGAGGGAGGGTTGGGTAAACTATAGGGGGGTCCGGTTATGTAACTTTCATATGTTGAAATAGGGGGGTTATGTAACTTTTTATTCTTCAAGTTCAAGTTCAAGTTTATTTCACAATACAATTAGGCCATTGGCCCATAGTATAACAACATATTAATGATACATATTTTACATATCATATCACGCATCAGATACATAAGAAAAATATAGATTTTTTAAATAATAATTACATAACATTTGACGAATATAATCAAGTTCTAACCACTGAATTTCTAAGCTTAAGTGCGTGGTACACAAATGCTGCTAAGCCTGCTAAAATGGTCGAGTCAGAGGTGTTTAACAGTGAATAAAATTTCTGATGAGTTGGATTAACGTAAACCCAAAACGGCAAGTATTTAGTACGTAAGGTGGTGAAAAAATTACAAATGAGAACGAAATGAAATTCGTCCTCAATATCGTTATCATCACAAAGAATACAAAGACGATTTTCTCGATCAATATTCTGCCACCTACCCGCTTCAATCATTAATGAATGACTCGAACATCTCAGCCGGCTTAGAGCTTTTCTGTGAGATGTTATTTCCACAGTTAATAAATATCTTTCAGGGTTGAGAAGAGTTTTAAATTCTCTGTAGGTACTTAATTTATCGAGTGTACATACTTCAGCAAACCATTCTTGACCAGCAACGTCTTTTAGTCTAGTGGAGAAAGAAATCAGAAAATTGTCTTGAGATCCAATATGATCTTGATTGATCCAAACAATACCAAAACCAAACTTAAAAAGTAAATTTTTAACATGAGAAGCCCAATTAATGTGACCATGATTATCAAGAGCATGTAACATTTTATAACATTTGTAAGGATACCGGTGGTTCGGCATGCGCAATAGTTTACACCAATAATTGATACAACGGAAAGCAGTCATTACAAAAAGTGGAAGTCTGCCACATTCACCTAAAACTGCAACATTAGTAGTTTTAATGCTAACACCGAGAAATTTCTTGCAAGCTTTAATATGAACTTTTTCAAGATGTTTGTATGACTTGTAACCCCATATTTCAGCCCCATAAAGCAAAACAGGCGATAATGATGCATCGATAATTTTAAAATAAGGAATGAAAGGAAGACCTCCGACTTTGAATGAAATGCCTCTAATTGCAGCAAGAGCTTTTTCACCTTGTTGAGCAAAATTGTTGTTGCTTTGCCCCACGCGTTACCCGTGGAAAATGTGACACCAAGATACTTATACGAACTCACACATTCGATTTCATTTCCATTCAAAAACCATTTTTCATCACGTCTTAGCCGCCCTCCTCTACGAAACACAATAACCTTGGTTTTATCCCGGTTAACCTTCATACCCCATTCATTACAGAATCTTGAAAGTGCTAAAATATGCTGTCTTAGGCCGGAAGGATTATCTGACATCAAAACAACATCATCGGCAAACTTGAGGATCTTAATTTCTTCATGACTCGAAAGTTTTACACCATTGCCTCTAGATTGCAGTACTTTATCATTCAATATGGATATAAAAATTGAGAATTGCAAGGGGCTACACATGCAACCCTGACGGACACCTAGTGGGCAATCAAATAATTTACTGGTACAATTGCATGATTTAATACAAGAGCACACCGTTTTAAAGAGGCTTTTAATAACATTAAAAAATTTGCCACGAATACCAATGGAAAATAATTTAAACAGAAGTTTATCTCTTGGAACAGAATCGAATGCCTTTGAAAAATCAACAAATAAACAATAACATTTACCTGCTTTTTTACTGAAGCATTTTTGAATCAAACTGTGAAGTACAAATGCATTGTCAATGGTTGAATACCCTTTTCGGAAACCAGCTTGACATTCAGGAATAATATTGTTGATATCACACCATTCAGTCAACCTCTTGTTCAAAATACCGGTAAAAATTTTGCTAAAAATATTTAGTAAAGATATTCCTCTGAAATTACCTGGATCAGACATAGTACCTTTCTTGTGCAAAGGAACTATCATACCAATAGACCACGTTTTTGGGAAATGACCAGATGTTAGAATCGAGTTGAATAATTTGGTAATAACTGGTAGCAGGGTATTAATAGAATGCTTAAAAAATTCGGAGGGAATACCGTCAATACCACATGCTTTATTGCTTTTCAATGCTTTGACCATACACGTAACCTCGTCATCAGTTATGTCAATATTCAACCCATCACAATTAATACCATGCTCATTTACATCAACACCATTAAACAATTCAGTTACATTGTCATCAAATGAAAACATGTTCATGTCAATATCTCCTTGGAATACACTCTTAAAGTGAGCATACCATCTTTGTATAGAAATTGATTGCGTCGATTTAAAATCCTTCCTAAGATGTTTCACAATAGCCCAAAACGATTTTTGATCTTTACAATCATTTATGAGTCTGGTTCTTAGAGTGTACTGGTCCGAGCGTTTCTTTCTTCTACACAGCTGTTTAAAGATTTTTTTACAACTGATATAATCATTCAAGTGATCAAGTCTCGTAGATGACCTAAATAGACGCAGAGCTTTAATCTTATTAGCTTTCGCAACGGTACATTCATCATCGAACCAAGAAGGTTGATGCACAGTACCAGAAGACCCATTGTTAATGTTGACACGCATACAATTACCAGCACTTTGTAGTATTTCAACAACCTTTTCAACAGTATCATCGATAACAACATCAATAGCTTGAATAGAGTGACACATATCATGTAGTTTGATAGATGTATCAAGTGATGTAATACTCTCGATAAAGGTATGGGACAGCTCATCCTTCCACTTGAATCGATTCATTGACTCGCTTGTATTTCCATCATTGTTGGCATTCATTGTACTATCATCAACGGATACATCCAATTTACAACACAATTGCCAAAGTATGGGAAGGTGATCAGAGACGCTTTTAACATCAACAGAAAAATCATGAATAGAATTAAATAAACAGGAAGAGGTTTATACATAGTCAGCAACACTTGTCCCTTGATGACTGATGAAAGTAAAATTACCAAATTTATCACCTGGTTTTCTACCATTTAATATATGAATACTCAAAGTTTTGCACATGTTCAACAACAATCTGCCAAAATTATTAGCAACATTATCACGAGAACTTCTAGGCAATTTGAACTCATCATGAGCATAACTAGCAAAAATGTCATTATTAGTATCGTTATCACTGTCATTATGCAATATGAAATCATCATCAGTAGACGTGCGAGCATTTAAATCACCAGCAACAATTAATTTTGCATCATGAAGAGTTGAAAGCCTTACAAGTTCATCCTCTAAATTCTCGAAACTATTTAAATCAGTGATGTTGTGAATATAAGAATTTTCAGGATGAATATAAACAATAGCAAGAATAACATTAAAGTCAATTTTGAAAAAATCCCTTTTCAACAAGAATGTTAGACAATCAGTTTCATTGTTTACAATATGTTCAATACCTGGTAGTAGACACTCTCTAATAGGGGGGTTGTGTAAACAGGGGGGGTTGTGTAAATTTGTTTAAACTATAAAGATGGTGGTGGTGATTGGGGTGATTTTAGAGGCCATTTTAGAGGTGTAAATGCCATTTTTTTCTGCGCTTCGCGCATATTTTCTTAAAACCTATCGACTTCAAAACTTTTACTATGAGACGATTTCTGGACAGCCAATCGACGATATGGTGGAAAACATCTATAATCATCAACGGTTGAGACATTAGAGCCACAGGGTGTATAATGTTACAAAATCCAATTTCATGATTTTAAAATGTGATTTATTGCATGCTTTTCACCTCATCTCTACTTTGCACCAATGCTCACAAAAGTAGAACGTTTCACTGGATTATACGTTTCTGCTAAGAATGTTAACTTGTTCGGGTTATAAAGACTCACAAAACCACCCAAAATGTATAAATATGAAGAAAAAAATCCAACTCGCTACGCTCGCCATTACTAATTTCACACAATAAAAAGAAGGGGCATCATAAAATTATTGGCCGTTCAGATAGGGCACAAACAAAATTTGCCAACGTATCCATGAACAATATTCCAAAGGTAGGGGGGGTTGTGTAAAAAGCTACTGGTTAGCAGGGGGGTCGTGTAATTTTAAGTTTCAGCTGTAGGGGGGTTAGGTAATTTAACATACGAGTTCGAATTTGTCCCAACCCCCCCCTCCACCATAAATTATGAACGGTCCCTTATTCACTACGAATTCTAAATGTAGGTTTCGCGTGGCCACCGTCGTCTGTGTAAATCTACAGCGCCCCAAACCTATGCTGACTAACAATTCCGTAAACTGGTTAAACATTGTTAAACGCGTTAAACGCCGGTCACGGACGCATTCCGGACGATTACCATAATTTATTCAAATATGCAAAAGGGTCCGTTTTCGCTACGTACGTTAGTATAGGACTTTCCTATGCCAAAATTAATAGTATCCCTGGTATGGGCTCACATTGAAATTCGATATGGGCCATTGCGGCGCTAGTGTGCCTCATACGCCTCTTTAGTATGGTATACATTCATATATACATCCGCTGACGCTTCAATGGACCACCACGTTCACTTGCACAGCTAGTCCCTACGACGCCCTGTTCACCCTCATGATAAGGGGTTGATTTGTATATTTGTCGAGCATCGACTAATTATTTCTTTGTTTTTTTGCTGATATTTTTTTTAACTTTTCACTAGTGCTCATTGGTCTTGTTGGTTGCCCAATATAATAGAATCTCAATCAAGTCCCCCATTTCAAAAATAGTATTCAATGGCGTAATTATGTAACTGGGTCATCCATTTTGGTATGGGGTGGGGGCAAGGGCGTCCCCAGAGGGGGGGGGGGGGGGGGGGGGGGGGGGGGGGGGGGGGGGGGGGGGGGGGGGGGGGGGGGGTGTCACACCCCCCCCCCCCCCCCATTCATCAGATCTGTCGGCAAAATTATGGTGCTGTGGGCAAATCAAAGGAAGGAGGAAGAAAAGGGAGAAAGAAAAAGGAAAGAGAAAGGAAAAGGGAAAGAAAGAAGGGGAGAAAGAAGAAAGAAAGAGAAAGGGAGAGGAAAGAAAGAAAGAAAGAAAAAAGAAAGAAAGAAAGAGAAAGGAAAGAGGAAAGAAAGAAAGGAAAAGGGAAGAAAGAAAGAAAGCCTATAACAATTATCGTATGCACAAATGATAATGTTGTGTCGGCATATATGTTATGTTAACAAAAATGAACAAAGGCAATGTAGGCATATGAATTTGTAGGCACTGTGAACGAGCCCATTTTTAGGAGATTTTGTGTCGGCGCACATGAACAGCCTAGGCACAAGTCTTTGTTTTGCTCATTGTCAAGACACGCAAAAAAATTGTGTCGGAATAGTATAGGCCTAGGCTAGGCCTAACGGGCAATGTGTGGGACCTTTAATTATACTAACTAGGCCTATTTCATTGTCGTTGTCAATGCAAACCCAAGTCAATAATGTCGCCAATGGCCAATCATGTTGGCACATAGGTTACGAAATATTAAATGATGATTCGCCTATAATTATGTAAGTTGATGTAGACCAATTGCTCTCATTGTACTGATTGTAGACTCTGCAAGCCCACTATCAATCTAATCGCAAAAGTAAGTCCAACTCCGACGTTTAGGTGTCAATGTAAAGTAAGAACTTATAAGTAGACTCTGTCCTAACTTCGACTTGAACAATGCAAATTATCATTATAATTAAGACAATAAGCACAACTGTCGTTATTTGCGTGAGACCAGGATTTGTGTGTGCACCAGGGGCACAATCGATATCTCACGTAATGGTATAGGTCTATGTCGATGTCGGACATCTATCATGCCTATACTGAACATTTGACCATGTTTTGTTAGCATTATTCAACAAAAACAAGATGGCTTCAGGAAAGTGTTCCATGACCATTTTAGTTTAAAAACTGAAAATCTTTGTGCGCTTCACGTGCATTCTTTCTACAGGCTCAACATTATAATGGATCTCGAACCAAACCAAATTATTATACGGGGGACGTTAAAAACGTCATACTTGACCCTTTAAGTGTTAGAAATGCCAAATGTTGCGCGCTTCGCGCGTATTAGTTTCAATGTTTCATTATTCAAGCTGAACAAGATGGCTTCAGGAAAGTTTTCCATGACCATTTTAGCTTAAAAACTGAAAATCTTTTTGCGCTTTGCGCGCATTCTTTCTACATGTATCAACATTATAATGGTCTCGAACCAAACCAATATGGGTGACGTTAAAAACGTTATACTGAACCCTTTAAGTGAAGTCAGAGATGCAAAATGTTGCGCGTTTCGCGCATATTAGTTTCAATGTTTAATTATTT
This sequence comes from Ophiura sarsii, assembly GCA_035610835.1. Taxonomy (NCBI): domain Eukaryota; kingdom Metazoa; phylum Echinodermata; class Ophiuroidea; order Amphilepidida; family Ophiuridae; genus Ophiura; species Ophiura sarsii. The sequence continues at coordinate 47,527,740 of CM069452.1, forward strand.
AAGCTTAATTTATAGTATGTGAAGGCTTCTAACCAGTTTTCAATGACCATTTTAGTTCTAAAACTGAAAAATTTTGCGCGCTCCGCGCGCATATTTTCTACAGCTTTTAACATTATAATGGCCCTCAAACCATATGATTTGGATCAGGACTTGATATGTGTAACTATGCAATATCAAACCGTCAAAAACGTCATACTTGACTATTTAAGTGTTAGAAATGCCAAATTTTTGCCACTTGAAGAAAGCTTCAGGACAGTTTTCCATGACCATTTTAGTTCAAAAACTGAAAAATGTTGCGCGCTCAGGACGCACATTTTCTGCAGGTTTTGCGCGCTTTGTATTAGTTTCAACGTTTCAATATTTAAGATAAACAAGATGGCTTGAGGATGTGTGCCCCCCTATCAAAACAGTCCTGGATACGCCCTTGGCTCCCCCAGAACTATTCAATCAGCGCTATGCGCTGCTTTATTTAACATTTCAATTACCATTATCAAATTTGTGTGCCCCCCTGCCCCCCCCCCCCCCCCCCCCCCCCCCCCCCCCCCCCCCCATGTCTGAAAACTGATTGACGGTTCGGACCATACAGTCCATACTAAAATATGCGTGTATGAATTCCGGCGAGCGAAGCGAGCCAAAAAAAATGTTTGTCGGCACAAATGGCTCTGTCGGCAATTGATGACCTTTACACCCCCCCCCCCCCCAATGAAAAGGGTCTGGGACGCCCTTGGGTGGGGGATGAGAGGGAACACCGCCCGGGGAAGGGACAGGTATAGGGGGCATAACCGACTATTTTTATTATATTAATAAACATTGAGTTTGTCATTTCATTTTTGGGAAGGGCATCAGGGTAGCGAGCCTTCGGGCAGGGTGATGCCCGCCCCCTCCTGCCTCTCTAGTTACGCCCCTAATATAATTGTAAAAAGAAAACACGTTTGCCCCCCCCCCCCCCACCCCCCCCCCCCCCCCCCCCCCCCCCCGGTTACCCCACCCGAATGGTACGCACACAAGGGAGCCCTCAATATACTCAAAAGACATGATAAGTACAATTTAGGCTAAACAAAGAAACCCACAACTCTCGTGAATAATAACAGCGCAAATGTATCGATGATTATTGACAATAATAGCCCAAGTATTCCAAATGGGTATAAAGCTATTGATACACTACAGCATTGCCAGGTCATCTTTCCAAGTCAATTTTAAGCCACTTTATGGTCATTTTCCCCCTTAAAACTGCTACGGTAATGGGAAGACACGGGAGCCGCAACTTCGCTACTGGGAAAGTTACCGTTAATTACCGGAAACAAACCTGGTTTGTGAAAGTTTTTGCATTTACAAAACTTGCCGTTAATTAACATTATCTGGCTGTTTCTACTGGGCAATCTTACCGGTAATTTACATTAAGTTCCCCAGTAGAAACACGCTCATGATTTGTTGGGTATGACTTTTTTAACTCATCCTTTTCTTCGAAAGTTTTCTTATTTTCATTTCTCATATAGCCATGATGCTTATACGTAGATGCCAATTTTTAACCTGGCGTGAACATTTTTCTTTTATTCCATCAGAACCCATGGACCAATCGTGTAAAGAAATAAACAAATACTAATCACGCTGATTACGCAACAATTTAACTGATCTTCGGTGATTGGGGAACAATTCTATCACGTTTGCGCAAAGTGGGTTGGCTTAACACCTTGGGAACAACATGCCGATTGGTCAGAAAGACGGAAACATTATTTGTTGCACCAATCAGAGATGTTGTTAGAATAAATGTATCCCTGATAGAGATTTTTAATCATCGTGTCGCGTAGCAATATCACTGCTGGGGAGTGTTCCACCTTAACAGGACGTTATGCGCCGCCACATCACCATCATCATCAACTGATAACGCAAATACAACATCAACAAACATGCCTTTCTCTGTCAACACGTTTCTTTTCATTCTTCATACAATTTCCGTCATCACAACACCGACGAAATTGGTCACCTCAGCTGAAATACTTGTGGACACTCTATGGGATACTAATACCAACAACGGCAGTCAT